>CAMRHE010000105.1:1800000-1985000 GCA_947044405.1 Leptodactylus fallax | reverse complement strand
GAGCAATCGTGGGAGAAGAGCCTTGGTGAAAGAGGTAAAGAAGAACCCAAAGATCACTGTGGCTGAGCTCCAGAGATGCAGTAGGGAGATGGGAGAAAGTTCCACAAAGTCAACTATCACTGCAGCCCTCCACCAGTCGGGACCTTATGGCAGAGTGGCCCGAAGGAAGCCTCTCCTCAGTGCAAGACATATGAAAGCCCGCATAGATTTTGCCAAAAAACACATGAAGGACTCACAGACTATAAAAAATAAGATTCTCTGGTCTGATGAAACGAAGTTTGAACTTTTTGGCGTTATTTCTAAGCGGTATGTGTGATGAAAACCAGGCACTGCTCATCACCTGCCCAATACAATCCCAACAGTGAAACATGGTGGTGGCAGCATCATGCTATGGGGGTGTTTTTCAGTTGCAGGGACAGGAAGACTGGTTGCAATTGAAGGAAAGATGAATGCGGCCAAGTACAGAGAGATCCTGGAAGAAAACCTCTCTGGACCTCAGACTGGGCCGAAGGTTTACCTTCCATCAAGACAATGACCCTACAATGACCCTAATCTCACAGCTAAAATAACAAAGGAGTGGCTTCAGAACAACTCTGTGACCATTCTTGACTGGCCCAGCCAGATCCCTGACCTCAACCCAATTGAGCATCTGTGGAGAGACCTGAAAATGGCTGTTCACCATCCAACCTGACGGAACTGGAGAGGATCTGCAAGGAATAATGGCAGAGGATTCCCAAATCCAGATGTGAAAAACTTGTTGCATCATTCACAAAAAGACTCATGGCAGTACTAGCTCAAAAGGGTGCTTCTACTCAATAATGAGCAAAGGGTCTGAATACTTATGACCTTGTGATATTTTAGTTTGTTTTTTTTTTTTTAATAAATTTGCAAAAATATCTACATTTGTTTTTTTTCTGTCAAGATGGGGTGCTGAGTGTACATTAATGAGAAATAAAATGAACTTTTGAATGGTTTCATAATGAATATGTTGTATTTAATATCTGTATACCCGACCATAGAAACCTCCTTTAGATATTGGTTTAGTTACTTATGTTTTGTAGATTAATGCACTAAGAGTGGGCACCCTGAAAGTACCTATTGAAATCTGTATCTGCTATTTGACTTCTTCAATTGTCTGTTTTGACTTCTTATTTTATTTTATCTATTTCTTTGGTATATTTAAGTATAATTAATCATTTCCCATGCCATCTAGACCATTCTATATTTTATTCTGCACTATTATTAATTTTTAGAGCATAAGCAATTGAAATGAGGTATATGCATTTTATGTTTTATTTTCCAAGGGTTTTAATTATTGCACTTGACAAAGGGGAGTTCATCACTGAAATGCGTTGTGCCTTCTGTGTTTCTCAATAAAGAGATCTGTAATGCACCCCAAGTGGTCCAGGATTACTTCAGACAGGTGCGCAGACAGTCCTATATCTGGGTTCCTGAACCCTACTCTTACATGTGCATTTATGAGGTCAGACATTGATGTTGGATGAGAGGGTCTGTCTCATAATCTCTATTCTACTTCATTTTAGAGTTGTTTGATGGAGCTAAAATCAGGGCTCTATTCAGGCCACTTAAGTTCTTCCATTTTAAATACACCCTACTATGCCTTTATGGATTTTGCTTTGTGCACACGGGTAAAGTCATGCTAAAACATCAAAGGGCCTTCCCCCAAATTTTCCCACAAAGTTAGATGCATTTAATTGTCCAAAATGTCTTAGCATGCTGTAGCATTAAGATTTCTCTTCACTTGAGTTAAGCCTCCCAGTCCAACCCCTGAAAACCAACCCAATAGCATTATCCCTCCTCCAGCAAACTGTAGTTGGTACAATGTGGTTACACAGGTAACATTTTTCGAGCATTCACCAAATCTGGGCTTCTCATCAGACTGTCAAATAGAGAAGTGTGATTCCTCACTCCACAGAACACATTTTTACTGCTCCAGAGTCCAGTGGCGGTGTTCTTCATACCAATTCATCTGGCACTTGGCATTGTGCTTGGGGATGTAAAGCTTGCATGCAGTTGCTCAGCCATGGATGCCCATGCCATGAGATTCCTGCTGCACAATGATTGTGCTGATGTTAATGCTAGAGGGAATTTGGAACTCTGCGGTTATTGAGTCAGCAGAGTGGTGTTGATTTTATACACTATGCACACCAGCACTCAGAGACCCCACTCTGTAACTTTACGTGGTTGGCAATGTCTGACTGATTTGCTGTGAGTCCTAAACACTTCCACTTCAATAATACCACTCACAGTTGATCATGAAATATCTAGAAGAGAAGAAATTTCATGAACAGACTTGTAGCAATGGTGGCATCTTATTACAGTTCCATGCTGAAATTTAGTGACCTCTTAATAATGGGGCATTCTTTCACAACTGTTTGTAAAGGCAGACTGCATGAGTAGGTGCTCGATTTTATATACTGATGACAATGGGACTGGATAAAACACGTGAATTCGAAACTTTGGTAATGTGTCCCAATACTTTTCTCCATGAGGCTAAGGCCCCACTTACGGAGCCGCAGCAAAAAACCACTGCGGAAAAGATCACAGTGGAAATGCATCACTTTTTTTTTCGGGAGCATTTTTCACAGAAAGTATCTTCTTTCTGGTTCTATTATACCTATACCTATACCTGCCTTTCTGTATAATTGACATGTTGCAATTTACAAATATGTGTCGGTTTTTTTAAATCGCAGCATTTCTGCTGCAGATTTTTTTTCTGCAATGTGTGGATAGGATTAGCCAGAATCCCATCCACATTGCAGGTACTGTAATATGCAGCGTTTTTCATTCTTACCATGTATGCCATATGTGGGGGAAAAAAAAAATCAAAAGAGCAAACTGACTTTTTTTTGTTGTTTTGCCTCTCATGAAATGAGATGACAAAAACATGAGATAAATAAAAATGGTGTAAATAAATGATATAAATAAAATGGTATAAATAAAAAGTACATCTGGTTCTGCAACAGAGATGCCTTATGAAGCCTCGTAAATGGAAATATAAAAAAGATATGCGTGTCAGAATATGGTGACTTTTTTTTTTGGAAAGTTTTGTATTTTTTTTTAAGGGATTAAAACATAAAAAACAATATAAATTTGATATCCTTGGAATCTTACTGACCCATGGATTATAGATGACATGTCATTTTGGCCACACAGTGAACGCCGTAAAAATGAAGCTCATAAGAAAGTAGCACAATTTTTCCAATTCCACCCCATTCTGAATTTTTTCCAGCCATTACCATTACCATTATGAATAGAGATGAGCGAATTGATTCTGCAGAAGTGGAATTCGATCCGAATTTCAGGAAATCTTCGATTCTCCACAATTCCGGATTTCCTGATGCTTCATGGTAACGCATATTTAGTAAGGACCTTTGTGACATCAGACGGTCACAAAATAATCTCTAGTGATGTGATTGGGTAGGCATGTCTTTGCTTGTTAGCAGATCCTTCCACGTGAATAAAAGTTGTCCGTGCTGAAGAGAGAGAGAGAAACATGACCACGGCATCCAAGGGCTTCCGGCATTTTGCCGCACACCCGGCTCTCTGTAGCCCGGAAATAGCTGTTTATTCGCCGCAAAGTAATTCGGATCGAAGCAAATTTTTTTGGAACTTCGAATCGAACTGCCGAATCGAACTTTTGAGAAATTTGCTCATCTCTAATTATGAAGTACAATTTGTCCTGCAAAAATTAAGTGCTCAGCCATGTGAATGGATAATCTGTTTATGGAAGGAAGGGAGTAGAGATGAGCGAATCGAAGCTGCAGAAGTGGAATTCGATCCGAATTTCAGGAAATTTTCGATTCTCATGGAATCTGGATTTCCTGATGCTTCGCAGTAACAAATATTTAGTAAGGACCTTTGTGACATCAGATGGCCACAAGATATTCTCTAGTGATGTGATTGGGTAGGCGTGTCTTTGCTTGTTAGCAGATTCTTACACATGAACAAAAGTTGTCCGTGCTGGAGAGAGAGAGAGAGACATGACCTTCTTGCATGAAGATGCGTACTGAGGGTAAATCATACACATATTTGTGTAAATATGTTGACTCCATTAGCAAGAACTGCTTCTGGAAAAAGCAAGAAAAATTCAGTGGCTGAGAAGCTCATAAATGTTACTTTGTTATAACTAGTTTGCATATTTGAAAAACAAAATTTGAATAAAATTCTAGAAATAGCTGTGTGTTAAAAACAATTTGTAATTTAGTTGCTTTATAGTTTATGCCTACATTAACTCTATGTTGTTTTGTTTAAACAGGCCTTTAAAGAGAATCTACCACTACCAAAAACACTTCTAAGGCTAAGGCCCCACATAGTGGGCTGCAGCGAAAAAGCGATACGGGGAAAAAACTATGGTGGAAACGCATTGCGTTTTTTTCTGCAGTGCTTTTCACAGAAAGTCCGCAGAGTTTTCATCTGTGGACTTTCTGCTTCAATTATACCTATATGGAAACTGGCAGCATTTCCGTAGGTATAATTGACATGCTGCGGTTTTGGATATTGCAGCATTTCTGCTGCGGGGATTTTTCTGCAATGTGTGGATGAGATTTGCTAGAACTTTGCAGGGACTCTACTTTGCACGAACTGTAAAATGCTGCGATTTTTGCTGTGACGTTTCTGCCACGTGGGGCCCCGGCTGTTAGTGGACGATAGTGAACATATCTTTTTTGGAGGCCAGGCCCCTGTTGTACTGAGCAGATCATTTGCATAGGGATCAAAAGTTGATTTTTTTCAACAGCAACACGACTTTGACACAAGAAAACTATATTCATGTCACTAACAGCCCCTACGAAAGCATAAAGGTGGTAAAGATTTTGGTGGTGATAGACTTCCTTCTCTTTAATAATGAGACACACTGGAATATACTGATCAAGATGATATATTATACAATATATTTAGAATGCAGTCATTTGCTATGGTAGAAAATTATGGGAAAGGATTACTAAAAATAGTAACCTGGAAAACCAGTATCATTTAAAAACCTTTATTATTTCTTAACATTTGCTTGATGTATTCACATAAACACCAGCAATACATCCTTTACATAGTCGTTTAGAATTTACAAGATTATGGCTCTCTAAAGCTTTGGCCCAAAGTTATAACAAACTCCATACATGTGAACAGCACATAAATGTCTACAGCTGTTTAAGTAAAACATGTGTATCATCATTAAGCAGTTGTACAATATATGCATATAATGTTAATATCACAGAATTACATTAACAACATCTAATTCACTACGGCAAGAGTTACAAAAGTAACTATGAAATAAACATACACTAATAAGATGCCCTTGGATCCTTGATATATTATAGTGAAAGAAAAGCCTACAGTGCCAAGTAGGATAACTATAGGACTGTGTAGTAGTCCAAAAATGTACATACAAAATAAACACTAGTTCAGCCAGCTTAGAAACCAGTAATGCAATAGGAAGACGGTTTAGCACAAACCAGTCACTAATCTGCATAGTGCTCTAATGAAAAAGAACAAGAAAAAGCACAGCAATGAGTCTTAGTAACAAAAAGCTTAAAACTGAACAGCCATAAAAATAATCACAGCAAACACGCCAATCATTTCAGAAGATGTATAAAATAAACCAGAAGTACAGATAATATGGGGCCAATGAACATGTAAAAACTCTGCGCTTTTGATATTTATACATTCTGCATCTGCAGTTTACCTTTTGATAAGTGTGCTTAGAGGTTTACTAAAAAAGTCATTTCTGTTGGTCATCTGATCTGTGAAGGGGCATGGTGTGGATAGTTGCCAGTGACTAGTTGCTCTGGTCATCATTTAATGAGGTTGTCATCATGCAACAAGTACAAAAAAGAGGTCATTATGTACAGAGTTACCTGTCAAATATTATGCCACTTACACAAAAGTATGGATTATTCATCAAGCCATGCTCTTCCCCAGCGAAGATGGCCATCAAAAATAAGATTCATAGAAAAAAAAGGCAATTAAAGGTGAAGGACTATTCAATACTGCTGTATAGACAGTAAACAATATAACCTTTGGGTCTACTTTCCACACATGACTCCAAAGAAAATCCTACAAAAGGGTACTGAACTTTAAATGTAGCTTATACATACAAACAACATCCTTAACTTCAGCTTTCAAAAATGAAAAAAGGGCTGTTTGATCAAGCAACAGCACAACTCTGTCCATGGGTTCTATCTAGAATTGCAGTCCATAGACAAGAGTGGTGCTGTTTCTAGACTTACGCTAAGGCCCCACATAGCGGGCCGCAGCGAAAAAACACTGCGGGAAAAACCATTGCGTTTTTTTCTGTAGTGCTTTTCACAGAGTTTTCCTGTGTGGAGATTCTGCTTCAATTATACCTATAGGGAAACCACCAGCAATTCCGTAGGTATAATGGACATGCTGCAATTTCCAAAAAAAGCAACGGTTTTGGAAATCACAATTTCCACTGCAGATATTTTCCTGCAATGTGTGGATGGGATTCACTAGAATCACACTCACTTTGCAGGGACTGTAAAACGCCGCGTTTTTTGCAGCAGCATTTCCGCCACACCCAAACCACAGCGTTTACGCCACGTGGGGCCTCCGGCCTAAAACAGACCCTCATTTAATCTCTTATAACCCTGAACCCTAACTGAATATTGTCAAATATTTATATACAGATATATGAGTAGATGTTGGTGTTTTGAAGATGATAACTGTCAGACTTATTACATGGAAATGTAGAGCCTAAAAGTAATTATAAACTTAATTATGCAAAAAACATACTTGAGAATACAGAGCAAGTTGTAAGAACACAACTTTTTCACCTACTATACTGTTGAGTGGTAAATTCTTCCACTTAGTATAGGGTAAGTATTTTATAAAACACAGAAAGTAAAAAAAAAAATGTTGAATGTTCTCTTAAAACCTTAAACATTTAAACAATAAATAAGGGGTAGTCATGAATCTGATAGGGTAGCATCACAAGTCTAATTGAAGCAATGCACAGTAAAGAATGCATTCACACACATGTACGGTTGTGGTGTAAGCACAGAAGAATCAGTTGCCTATGAGAGAAAATGAATAATAACTTTCCATTCCACCTCCCCTTATCTTGTTTTTGACTGAAACTAGACTGTGTATACACAATACAAAAATGGCCAAATAAAAGGCAGTCAGCGTTTGTTCTCCATCAGCCTGACTGCAGAGGACATGCAGGGGTAACAACCACTAAAGTGATAGTTCCCCCAGCATATACTTTGCAAAGCCTTATTAGACAGGGTGATATGCTGCCAATGTGCAATTGTCCTGTTGATATCAGCCAATGAATTAGCAAATGCTTGTTCATCGAGTGACTGTCAGCACTACTAGGTAAATAGTGAGGAACAAACATTTGTATGAGCGTTCATTCCCGACAATTGGCTGCTGAATCAAATATGGCTTTTAAAGTCAGTTAAGACTTAACTCATCAATTCAAGATTACCCCATTCTCAGCTACTACACTCGGAAAAGATCAAAACTTTTATATATGTCAGAATAATGAGGCTTGATATATAGAAATATTTAGTAGTCAAGATGGAACTCTAAAAGAACCTGTAAGGGTATGTTCACACAGCAGAATATGCTGCTGATTTTCAGACAGGTTCTGCCTCAAAATCAGCAGCAGATTCTGCTCCCATTGTTTTCAATGGGAGGCAGAGATTGGAATAGGACAGTAAAAGATAAGCATCTTGCCGCGGATTCCAGGGCTAACTCAGCTGTGGAGTCTGCGGTAAACTGCCTGCTGATTAGGCCCATTCATCTTCAGGGGGCTGCAGAAAATTCCTCCTCATTTCCCATCGTGTGATCATATGCTAACATTCACTATTTTTAAATATAGGGGTAATAGATCCACTAGGAAGCTTTTACAAAGTTTGGTACCGAAAGGAATTTTACTTTTAGGCTGAGGCCCCAGGATGCAGAAACGCAGCTTTTTTTTGTTGCAGATTTTGCTGCATTTTCTTGAGCCAAAGTCAGTAGTGGATTGAGCAGAAGGGAGAAGTATAAGAACTTTCTATATATTTCCCATTCCTTTTATAGCCACTCTTGGCTTTGGCTAAAAAAAAAAAAAAACGCAACAAAATCTGCAACAAAAAATGCTGCATTTCCACAACATAGGTCCTGGTTTCTGCTAGACTGCCTCATCCATTCACACATGCCTATGTCCAAGCATACAACCTATACGCAAAACACTAGTCGAATGACCCCATCTTATTGAAAAAATTGAATGAAGCAGATGTTAATAAATAATGTGTGATTGTCAGTTTTATTTCATTTGATGATATTTTATTTAGCCTCTGATGATTTTGTGCAACCATAACTAACAATTCTCAGTGCAGTTTTAGAAAACTTTTATGATTATTTATACACTTCCACTACAAGCAGTTGCCCATCAGAATGATGAACACATTAAGGCTATGGCCCCACATTGCGGAAACACAGCGTTTTTTGTTGCAGATTTTGCTGGGGTTTTTTGAGCCAAAGTCAGGAGTGGATTTAAGAGATGTGAACCATCTAAGAGCTTCCTTTATATTATCCATTCCTTTTCAAGCCATTCCTGACTTTGGCTCAAAAAAACGCAGTTGCAACAAAAATCGCTGTGTTTCCACCTTAGGCTAAAGCCCCACGGCTTTAGCGGGTCCCAGCAAAAAAAAGAGTTGCAGGCAAAACCGTGGCGGGATGCATTGCGGTTTTTCCCACTGCGCTTTTCAGTGGACTTTCTGCTTCAATTATACCTATAGGGAAACCGTAGTTTTGGAAATTGCAGCGTGTCTGTAATATGTATTTTCCTGCAATGTGTGGTTGGGATTCGCTAGAATCCCATCCACTTTGCAGGGACTGTAAATGCTGCATTTTTTTCTCCATTTACGGCATGTGGGCCCTCAGCCAAAAGGTTGCTTTTTCATATTTTCAATAGTTCACTCTGGGACCAGTTACATTCTCTTGTTTAAATAGCAGAGGGGTCGAAAGGAATCAGTGCCATAATACCCCAAAATCCTTAAAAAACTATTGGACACGATGGAACTTGCAAGTTTGGATACAATGGAACTTGCATTTTTTTTGTGAAACATAGTGGCAATAATAAGTTGTCCTACGTGTAGATGAAAATATTTTCTGTAAAGTGATAAGTGCAGAAGGGACTTTAATAAGTAACTTCCAATTACAATTCAGGCATTAATAAGCAAGCATGAAAAGTAGATGATGCAAAGCGATTCGTCCTTGGAATTTTAATTGACAAACTTTAACAATGTAATGATCTAAACAGTAGCAATAAAATTGGAACGTAAATAAGTTCGACACCAAGACAGCTTTATTAAAAGGTGTTTTTGGAAATGCAGAATATACTTTTGTGGAACAAACCTTTCCCATCTACACTTGGAAATCAATATATGATATGATATAGAAAAAATAGAGGTGCCTAATATGAAGACGTAATGATTGTGAAAAGATAATGCGGACACATAAATCATATGTCTGTACAGGCAGAGAAAACTTGTCCAAACTACTCAACTTGAGCAGAACTGGTCAATTATCTTATGTGTCTGGGGACCTTTAGACTCTTCCACAACCTGTTATTTCAGGGAAAGGATTAGGCATAATAAATGTTATCATGACCCATATTTTGTACCCTTGTTTGATAAGCTGCCACTAGAGGTATCTGTCAGCAGTCTACTCTCTTCCCCATTGACAGCTATTGAAGGTGTATTAGCACCTTAGACTATTGGTTAGAAAGGTTGAATGGAAAAGAAGAGGATGTGATCGATACAATCACAGAAATCATTGACATGTCTCTGAGATGTCTGACGATATTATATCTGGATATCTGGAGTTATCCTCCGGCCAAACCTTTAGTCACATGATGGTGAATGCAAAATATAAGGGAGGTCAGTTGGTAATGTGCATCATGATCACCAACCAGGTCTTTGTTAAACCTTCTGAATTACATTTACTTGACAACAGTGCAGGTGTTTGTACGAGTGTCTTTCATTAGATACACCTGTAGCAGAATGACACTCACTGGATGATAAGGTTTTATATAAGTAGAATCACTTAAAGCCACCTAGGTACCACCAGCACACTTTGAATACTGCCTAAGGCCAGGGCCCCACATTGCAAAAACACCCCACGTTTGTGAAAACGCTGTGTTTTACAGTACCTGCAAAGTGGAAGGGATTCTGGCTAATCCCATCCACACACTGCAGAAAAAAAATCTGAAGTGGAAAAGCTGCGTTTTCAAAAACGCTTGCATTTTTGAAAATCGCAGCATGTCAATTATACCTGCGGAAACAGTCATTTTCTGTATAGGTATAATAGGGGCAAAAGTCAGCAGAGGAATACTCTGCAAAATCGCAATGAAAAATGCTGTGGAAAAAAAGCAATGCATTTCCACCACATTTTTTTCTGCAGCTTTTTTTTTTTTGCTGTGCTTCACTATGTGGAGTCTTAGCCTAAAGATCATGACATATAGCTCAACATATTGCAGAAATCTGCTCTCAGCTTCACTTATAATGAATCAACACATGGGCAGCTATACACAAGAAAAGTATGAGCATGCAAGGGAAATATAGATGTCTTCCAGTGCTATACAGTAGAGAAACATTGAGAACCACTGAACATTTTTTAATCAACTTTTCCTCATTTATTGTATACAAAAATGAAAGAAAAAATGCAGTGGAAGTTGTTTCATAAGGATCTATACTCAAAAGGTGCCCACGGCCATCTTAAGCCGATCATCACGGTGATATTATTCCCGCGTTATTCTTTTCTTCTGTATTGCCAGAAAAAATTGTGATAATAACTTTACTCCAAACATGTTGAAAAAACTATTTGCTTTGTGTTAAACTTAAAAATCTTCCACTATCTATGGAGCAAGCATTTCATAATAATGATAATATTTAGCTATCTTGCAGTGTTTAGGCAAAACTAAATAATACGCTTAACCCACTTGTATAGCGGATTTAAAAAAAAAAGAACAAAAAAAACATAATTTAAGACTTGGGTGACGTAACTCTTAAGTAATGATAAAGTAAAAGAGCATTATTTTTTCATATATACTGTCATATTGCAAGTATATTACGATATGCTTGTTGCTACAGTAACTGAATGCCAGATCACGTTTTTCTAATTTTCATAAGAAAATTATCAGGCAAGATAGGAAATGGAGTTTACAGGATTACTGTGATTACTTGTCTTGACTACCCCAGTTTGCTGATATGAACTATTCCACTTTGATCTACCATCTCCTAGTTAAGATGTAGGTTTGAGGCTTATTTGGTAGATTGAGGAATAGCATTCATTTTAAAGTATTAACAATTTGCAAATAATAGAAGAACTGCTACAAAATGCAGCAGTCACATTGGAGGATCCAATGCTTACTAGTGAATCTCCCACAATAAGCTATACCCCTGGGAACAGGAAATAGAAAAAGGAAACACACTAAAATGACTACAGTCTAAAAAGAGACATGACAGTCAGTAAAAAATAGCCACAAGCTGCAATTTGTAGTGTAATAAAACTGCTAGTGGCCTCCAGAACATCTCATATCCCAGAAAAGAGAGGAAACATTAGCCTTGTTTACATTAACAATTTAGCAACCTACTCGTACAATAGTAAGGGGCCAATTTATAAAACACGTTTTCTTTGAGAAAGCTGATTTACTTTCAGATTCAAAAAAAGAAAAACATACAGATAATATACTAGATTCATGCAGTAGCAGTATCGTCATAGACATACAAAGACAATGGCCAATATACAGTTTAATAACCATTGCTAAATATGGTGAAGATTATGGTGTTTGTGAGTCAACCTGAGCATGTCTCTTACAGTATGTCTCTTAGCAGTAACTGATGTCTTCTTTATTAATAAGATTACAATATCTTCTAATGAACATTTTACAGATCTTACATACAGCACAGCTCTGTAATCTATTTGTCTTTGCACATCAGAAGACACAAACAAGATGTTTTCTTAATATTGTGGGCAAATTAGATCCATGAAAACCTCTTAAGCTGATAAATATCATTGAAACCAACAATGCAATCTTTCACTCTCCACAGCAGACACCACAGGATTCAGACCATTTGTGGTGGGGTCTATATCTGTAGATCAATCATCCTAGATGCTTTGCAACAAAAGGAAGCAAAAGAGTACAGTTCATGAAACCAGTAGAACAAGACAGTTATCCCCTTTAATGCATGGCGGTTTACAATCTCCTCAAGCACTAAAGGTGTATAAGAGACCAATTTAGATTATGGTTTTATCTAGGTCCACTTTCACTGGCAGTGGTCCAGCTTCCTCACTCTCTTCAGTAGGGCAGATGGTAACAGCCACAACAGGAGGCAGTGGAAAGGGGTCTGGCTTTTCCATGTCTTCAAGATACTCCTTATCTCCATTTATGCTGAGTGGCTATCAAGAAGCAAAGATAAGATAGGTTTACTTTATAAATTATATTTACTGAGCAAAGCAAATTCTTTCAGTTTACAGTGGTTATATTGTATTATTTGCAGCCCATTGTAGTGCAACCTGTCCCTGGTACCAAATATCCTAAGGCTAAGGCCCCATGCAGCGAATGGCTGCAGAAAAACGCTGCGGAAAAGACCGGTTTTTTTCCGCAGTGTTTTTCACAGAAAGTCCGCAGAGTTTTCCTCTGTGGACTTACTGCCCCTAATATACCTATATGGAAAATGCTAGCGTTTCTTTTTCTTTTTTTTTTTTTTTTAAATGCAGCTTTTCTGCTGCAGCCAAATCGCTGTGTTTTCACAACGTGTGGACCAGGCCTTAAGGTACAGTGTCACTGAACTCTATGGAAGCTTGAAATACAATATTACTAGTCATTTGTAATTTATAAAACTAAATATAACCACACATTAATACATAACTGCATGACAACTTGGCAAAACTATTAATTTGTCTGATCATCTAAAGTGTGCCCAGACCTTTCAAGATGGCAAATGTCAAGGGAATGAAGGATCAAGTGGTTGAATTATAACATGCACAATGTTTGTTTTCAGGGAAGTGAGGTGTCTGGCATCAGCTTACTCCCCATTCAAAACACTTGCATGCTTGACAGAAGGATTCACTGTCATTCAAACAAGGAAAGGGTCAACATCTAAATATAGCCAGCATGATCTTCAAATTCCTGCTATCCACAGACAATGTAGATACTGATGGTAAATAAGGTAAGTTACTGTCTATGCACTGGGGAATATAAAGCTTTGGTGAACAGAATTTTGTGCTCACTGTTAGCATTGAAGCATTTATTCGACATTTACCAACCACAGCTGCTTTTCCTGCAAAACTTACATGGAAACCAACTTTCTTAGCATAGTGACACAATTGAGTCAGTGCTTTGTTATTTATTTCTAAGCCTAAGTTTGAAGCATCCATTTGGCTTGTATATAATACCATGTGTACTTCAGCTATTTTCGTATCCCTTAGGTTTTATTAAGCTGGGTTCAGATTGTGGGTTTAGCCGGTTGGGCAGAAGGATTCAAAACAAAAAAAAAAAAAAAAAAAAAGTCAGAAGATGTACTATTCTCTTTAAGGAGACTATCTTTGCAGGCCATCTTTTGGTGAAGAAAGACTTATAGACCATAAATGTCCTGCTAAGGTTTCTGAGAAATAATATGTAAATTTCTCTTTGGTGGAAAAGGGAGCCTAGATTTTCCAGAAATCTGCTTCTCCACTAGGAATAGGTCTCTCATCCTTTTGGAGGAGATATTCTGACTGAGCTTTAACCCCCTAACAGTCACATTAAAATTACAAAAACCCTCCTGAAAAAGTCACTGCTTTCTCTGCCATCTCCCAAAACGTATCCTGCTGGGGGTAAGGTGTAATGCACTTTGCACAAACGCCAAATTGGATTTGTTCAGAACTGTGAGGGAGTTAATCCCAAGTCATGTCACAAGGTTTCTGAAAAAAACAGGAATTGAACTTTAGAGCGCTAACTTCCAAAATGTGATGCTAGAGCAAATTTTCCTTTCTCCATGGATTTATTTGCATATTCTTTTATGAACAAACCAATAACAATTAGCCACATCTCTGAATTTTCTATTTAGAAAGGATATTTCTTTCATATTTGTCCCACTCGGTCACCAGAAAGGGGTGACACTGAGAATGTGAGGAAGTGAGAAAGTATTGAATTCAACAGTGAGAAATCACTGCTGTGCACTACCTGAGTCTTTATGTGCTGATCAGGAGCAGTCACCAAGCTGGCACAGCTAAGCCAGAGCATCACCATAATAGACAGAAACAAGCATGCAGCCAAAATCCAGCGTGGTAATCCTGAGCGCCTACAGAGAAAATTACAAAAGAAAGTTTTGTCTAAAGTAACAAGAATAGCTTCAAAAACAAAAAACAATATAAACACATTTTGACACTTTAAAAAAACAAAAAAAACATGTGATATTGAACATGCAGTCTGACCTGCCGACAGCATTTTATAGAGAAGGAGGGCATAAGCAGACTCTTATATAGTAAGAGTCTGCTTATAGTATTTTATTCTTTTTAATTCCTGCTTTTTCTACTTAGGTTTTGAGTCAGTTGTGTGGTCCTGATCAGTTACTGACACTTATCTCTGTATGCACACTGATACCGGAAAGGCTTTCAATTGCTAAGTAGAATGACCCACTGGACTACTAAGGATAGAATCAGCAGGCTTTTAAATGAATAAAATATTAGTCATGCTGAATTTATTTTCACAAAACCATACTGTATATCAATCTGCTGAGCTTTTCTAATAATAGACATCCAATACAACTTGACTATGAACAGAATATAACTACAGTGCCTTGCAAAAGTATTCATACCCCTTTTTCACATTTTGTCACCTTACAACCACAAACTTAAATGTATTTTATTCAGATTTTAAGTGACAGACCAACACAAAATAGCAGATAATTGTGAAGTGGAGTGAAAATGATACATGGTTTTCAAAATTTTAACTAAATAAAAATCTGAAAAGTGTGACGTGCAAAAGTATTCAACCCCCATATCAATACTTTGTAGAGCCACCTTTCGCTGCAATTACAGCTGCAAGTCTTTTGGGGTATGTCTCTACCAGCTTTGCGCATCTAGAGACTGAGATTTTTGCCCATTCTTCTTTGCAAAATAGCTCAAGCTCAGCCACATTGGATGTAGAGCGTCTGTGAACAGCAATTTTCATGTCTTGCCACAGATGGTCAATAGGATTTAGGTCTGGACTTTGACTGGGCAATTCTAACACATGAATATTCTTTGATCTAAACCATTCCACTGTATGGCTGTATGTTTAGGGCCATTGTCTTGCTGGAAGGTGAATCTCCTTCCCAGTCTGAAGTCTTTTGCAGCGTCCAACAGGTTTTCTTACAGGATTACCTTGTATTTAGCGCCATTCATCTTCCCATCAACTCTGACCAGCTTTCCTGTCCCTGCTGAAGAAAAGCCTCCCCACAGCATGATGGCGCAACCACCATGTTTCACTGTGGGGATGGTGTGTTCAGGGTGATGAGCAATGTTACTTTTCCACCACACATAGCGCTTTGCATTTAGGCTAAAAACTTTGGTCTCATCTGACCAGAGGATCTTCTTACACATGTTTGCTGTGTCCCCTATATGGCTTGTGGCAAACTGCAAACGGCACTTCTTATGTCTTTTTTTCAACAATGGTTTTCTTCTTTCCACTCTTCCATAAAGGCCAGATTTGTGGAGTGCATGACTTATAGTTGTCCTGTGGACAGATTCTCCCACCTGAGCTGTGGATTTCTGCAGCTCTTCCAGAGTGACCATGGGCCTCTTGGCTGCTTCTCTGACCAGTGCTCTCCTTGCACGATCTATCAGTTTAGGTACACGGCCATGTCTTTGTAGGTTTACAGTTGTAGAATATTTTTTCCATTTTTGGATGATGGATTGAACAGTGCTCCTTGGGATGCTCAAAGCTTGGGATATATTTTTATAACCTAACCCTGCTTTAAACTTTTACACAGCTTTATCTCTGACCGCTCTGGTGAGTTCTTTGGTCTTTAAGATGCTGTTTGTTCACTAGTGTTCTCTAACAAACCACTGAGGCCTTCACAGGTGTATTTATACTGAGACTAAACTACACACAGTTGGACTCTATTAACTAATTAAGTTATTTCTGAAGGCAATTGATTGCACTGGATTTTATTTAGGAGTATCAGAATACAGGGGGCTGAATACTTTTGCACGTCACACTTTTCAGATTTTTATTTGATTAAAATTTGGAAAACCATATATTATTTTCCTTCCACTTCACAATTATGTGTTACTTTGTGTTGGTCTATCGCTTAAAATCTTAATAAAATACATTTAAGTTTGTGGTTGTAAGGTGACAAAATGTGAAAAAGTTCAACGGGTATGAATACTTTTGCAAGCTACTGTAGTTATATTCTGTTCATAGTCAAGTTGTATTGGATGTCTATTATTAGAAAAATGTTTTTTTATTTTTTTTCCAGGGAAACAGCCACTCCTACACATGGAATGTGTTTAGTATTCCTTTGACTTAAATGAGAAGTTACAAAACCCAGCCTGTGGATGAAGGCTTGAAGGGATTGTATAAGATTAGAAAGTAGATACAGTACATGTGTATACAATTTTTTATTTGACACTTACTTGGACATGCAACCCAGAAAGTCATGTTCTGACTGTGGGGTTTCCATATGGGGTAACTTATGCTTCACTTTGGTCTCCTTAAATGAACTTTTTTCAGTTTTGTCACGTGCACCTATAAAGAGGTAAAAAAAAACAAAAAAAACCCCAAACAACCATAAGGGCAGTTTAGATGATAATTCCATAAATAAATGGAATACTGTATGAGGCTAGGTTCACATCTGCATCCGACTCTCCATCATTCGGGTCCATTGGAAGACCTGAACAACTGAGTGCCTGACCACTAAAACATCGGTTACTTGTGGACATTCCATAGGCTATAATGCTTTTAGACTGAAACCAGCGGATAGAAAAGCCCTCTGTATAGGACTTTTCTCTCCACCAGCAGAGACTCTGGCGTAGATGTGAACTTAGCCTGACCTTTTCAGGATTAAATATATTTACATCAGAATAGTTCTACACCAGGGGTGTCAAACTCAAATACCCAGTGGGTCAAAATTAAAAAATTGGACAAAGTCGTGGGCCAACATTGATATTTATTGAAAAAATGTCTACAATTCAGGAAGTTTTTCCTTCTCATCAGATATAATGATGAACCTTTTCATATGGAAACAAACTTAAGTTTTGCTTAAACATAGAATCTGGAACAAGCAAAGCTTGATACAGTTTGTTACACTCTGGTCTACTCTACTAGACACACTGTAGACACGCTTATTTGGTTTGTTCTTGCTAGTCAAATATAATTACACTGTGGGCCAGAGTTTGACGCCTATAATCTACACTAATAATCGTCAAACAATAACATTTTCATAAAGTCATTATATAATATGCTAAATTATAAAATACACATAGTACTATTGAAGCATTTTCTAAGTCTGTTCATAACCTCAAAGCACTTTGCTGCTTTTATTGAAAGCTGAACAGTCATAAGCACAAATTAAATTGGTTGAATATGACTCCAAATGCAGAATAATGTAGACTTGACAATTACAATGGATTTCTTTGTTGTAATAGTGCATGAAGATAAAAAAAAAATTAAAACAGATTATTTAGAAAATAAATAAATAATGCATACTATTGCAAGAAAATAAGTGAACCCTTTGGTTTCTGTGTTTACCAATAAAATAAGGTCACAACTAAAGCAAACACAATCCAACTGAATTAATAAAATACAAAGAGTTGTACTGTTCATATATTTTATTAAGCACATTGCGTAAACATCTGCATTGCAGGTAGTAAGTAAACCCTTTGAATTTACTAACCTGTAAATCTCAACCAAACGTTTCCCGTAGCTGCAAATAAGAGATATTTTGGACTATTTCTTCCTGCAACTGTTTTGTTTTGGGATGCCTTGCATGCATAGCCCCCCTCAAATTAGGAAACAGCATCAAGGTAGTGTTAAGGACGATTCTATATCAAAACACAGATCTTCTATTTTAACCATTCTTTAGTTTATTTATACAGTGTCCATATTAGGACATCCTCAGATATCAGAGTCAAACATCAGATTAATAGCAGTTTACAACAGTGATACCTTACTCTGATACCTGACTTTGATTCCGACACCTGACTTTGATTCCGACACCTGACTTTGATTCCGACACCTGACTTTGATTCCGACACCTGACTTTGATACCTGACTTTGATTCAGACACCTGACTTTGATACCTGACTTTGATGCCGACACCTGACTTTGATGCCGACACCTGACTTTGATGCCGACACCTGACTTTGATGCCGACACCTGACTTTGATGCCGACACCTGACTTTGATTCCGACACCTGACTTTGATTCCGACACCTGACTTTGATTCCGACACCTGACTTTGATTCTGACACCTGACTTTGATACCTGACTTTGATTCTGACACCTGACTTTGATTCCGACACCTGACTTTGATACCTGACTTTGATGCCGACACCCCCTCATCAGTTATTATAGCACCTCCTTATAAATAATAGTCCATGCTTATAAACAGTGCCCCATATCAATAATAGTTCCCCCTTATCAGTAATAGCCCCCCTCATAAATAATAGTTCGCCATATAAATAATAGTCCACATTATCAATATTAGCCCTCTTACAAATTATAGTTGTAAGGGAATTGCCAGTTGAGCAATTCCCCTGTGCTGCTGCAGAACCCTGGGGGGAGGGGCACAACAAGACAGTGAACCCTAAAGCTGAACCCCCCCACTGTCCCTGGCTAACTTGCCTGATCTGTCCTAGGCGACAGCCAGCAACTGGTCAACAGTCCCTTCCTAATATAGGTGACAACATAGAACGCAGACAAGACAAACAATAACAAAGGGAGGTCAGCTAGCCAAGGGGTCGGTAACAGTCGAGCAATGCAGTACAAAATCACAATCCAAGAGAATAGTCAAAGACAAAGCCAGAGGTCAGGAATAGGAATACAGGAAATAGCAGAAAAGGAGCTAGCAGGGACAAGTCACAAGACAGAATCAATAGCCAGCGAGCATGTGAGGGCTGACAACCTGTTTATAGAAAGTCAGGACCTGCCCCAGACTGGATTGGTAGCCACCGGACCCTCACCAGACAAACCAGTTTTAGAAGGACCCAGTATTTCTTCTGCCTTTCCTTGAACAACAACAGGTGCTGGTGAACCAGGCAAACATTTTTTATTCGCCTGGTGTTTCCAACCTTTAGTAGCCAAAACAGTTTCCTCACTGACACAATCTAAGGTGTACAAAGCAATACGGTGGGATGAGCACTGATCTCCCCCATTTTATCAACTCCCTTTTACCCCAATCAAAAATAGGGTTATGGAGTTTCAACCAGGGGAGCCCCAAAATAATATCGGAAGACAGATGCTCCATAACAAAAAAGCTCATGACTTCCGAATGTGCAGAGCCCACATGAAAAGTGATTAAGGGGGTCTTGAATCGGACCTTACCCCTAGCCAGTGGGTCAAAATCTGCCCCAGTAACAGACAGAGGAGTATCGAGTGGCAAAAGCTTAATGCCTAATGCTGAGACAAATGACAATGTGACAAAGTTTGCCGCAGACCCAGAGTCAACTAAGGCCTGGCCAGAAACAGATCTGTCCCCAGAGGACAGAGACACAGATAACATCATCTTATTGTTATTTTCAGCAAATACCTGTTTGCCTGAGTGGTTCTTCCAACTATCAAACATTTTTTATTTGCCTGGCGTTTCCAACCTTTAGTAGCCGAAACAGTCTCCTCACTGACACAATCTAAGGTGTACAAAGCAATACGGTGGGATGAGCACTGATCTCCCCATTTTACCAACTCCCTTTTACCCCAATCAAAAATAGGGTTATGGAGTTTCAACCAGGGGAGCCCCCAGAGACCAGAACAGGCAGAGACGTTACAATAGCCCTCTTAACAATAATACACACTTATAAATAATAGCCCTCTTATAAATAATACAGTAGTTCCCCCTTATAAATAGCCCCTTTAACAATATAAAGTTTCCCTCTTTATAAATAAAAGAGACCACGTTATAATCGCCGCCCATATAATGTCCCCCTTATTATAGGCCTATAATAAATAGTCCTTCCCTTATAAATAATAACCTATCTTAGATATAATAATTTCCTCTTATAATAGCTCCCTTATAAATAGTTCCTCCCTTATACATAATAGCCCTCTTCTAACAATACACCATATATATAATAGTTCCACTCCTATAATAGCCCCCTTATATATAATAGTCTCCCCTTATGAATAACAGTTCCCTGTTTATACAGTGCCTTGCGAAAGTATTCAGCCCCCTTGAACTTTTCAACCTTTTGCCACATTTCAGGCTTCAAACATAAGGATATAAAATTTAAATTTTTTGGTGAAGAATCAACAACAAGTGGGACACAATTGTGAAGTGGAACGAAATTTATTGGTTATTTTAAACTTTTGTAAAAAATAAAAACCTGAAAAGTGGGGCGTGCAATATTATTCGGCCCCTTTACTTTCAGTGCAACAAACTCACTCCAGTAGTTCAGTGAGGATCTCTGAATGATCCAATGTTGTACTAAATGACTGATGATGATAAATATAATCCACCTGTGTGTAATCAAGTCTCCGTATAAATGCACCTGCTCTGTGATAGTCTCAGGGTTCTGTTTAAAGCGCAGAGAGCATCATGAAGACAAAGGAACACACCAGGCAGGTCCGTGATACTGTTGTGGAGAAGTTTAAAGCCGGATTTGGATACAAAAAGATTTCCCAAACTTTAAACAACCCAAGGAGCACTGTGCAAGCGATCATATTGAAATGGAAGGAGTATCAGACCACTGCAAATCTACCAAGACCCGGCCATCCCTCTAAACTTTCATCTCAAACAAGGAGAAGACTGATCAGAGATGCAGCCAAGAGGCCCATGATCACTCTGGATGAACTGCAGAGATCTACAACTGAGGTGGGAGAGTCTGTCCATAGGACAACAATCAGTCGTACACTGCACAAATCTGGCCTTTATGGAAGAGTGGCAAGAAGAAAGCCACTTCTCAAAGATATCCATAAAAAGTCTCGTTTAAAGTTTGCCACAAGCCACCTGTGAGACACACCAAACATGTGGAAGAAGGTGCTCTGGTCAGATGAAACCAAAATCGAACTTTTTGGCCACAATGCAAAACGATATGTTTGGCGTAAAAGCAACACAGCTCATCACTCTGGAACTCAGACTGGGCCGAAGGCTCACCTTCCAACAAGACAATGACCCTAAACACACAGCCAAAACAACAAAGGAGTGGCTTCGGAACAACTCTGTGACCGTTCTTGACTGGCCCAGCCAGAGCCCTGACCTCAACCCAATTGAGCATCTCTGGAGAGACCTGAATATGGCTGTCCACCAACGTTCACCATCCAACCTGATGGAACTGGAGAGGATCTGCAAGGAAGAATGGCAGAGGATCCCCAAATCCAGATGTGAAAAACTTGTTGCATCATTCCCAAGAAGACTCATGGCTGTACTAGCTCAAAAGGGTGCTTCTACTTAATACTGAGCAAAGGGTCTGAATACTTATGACCATGTGATATTTCAGTTTTTCTCTTTTAATAAATTTACAAAACTATCTACATTTCTGTTTTTTTCTGTCAAGATGGGGTGCTGAGTGTACATTAATCTCATATATATATATATATATATATATATATATATATATATATATATAACAGTCATAAGAAAAAGTTTGGGCACCCCTATTAATCTTAATAATTTTTAGTTCTAAATATTTGGGTGTTTGCAACAGCCATTTCAATTTGATATATCTAATAACTGATGGACACAGTAATATTTCAGGATTGAAATGAGGTTTATTGTACTAACAGAAAATGTGCAATATGCATTAAACCAAAATTTGACCGGTGCAAAAATTTGGGTACCCTTATCATTTTATTGATTTGAATACTCCTAACTACTTTTTACTGACTTACTGAAGCACAAAATTGGTTTTGTAACCTCACTGAGCTTTGAACTTCATAGCCAGGTGTATCCAATCATGAGAAAAGGTATTTAAGGTGGCCAATTGCAAGTTGTTCTCCTATTTGAATCTCCTCTGAAGAGTGGCATCATGGGCTCCTCAAAACAACTCTCAAATGATCTGAAAACAAAGATTGTTCAACATAGTTGTTCAGGGGAAGGATACAAAAAGTTGTCTCAGAGATTTAACCTGTTAGTTTCCACTGTGAGGAACATAGTAGGGAAATGGAAGACCACAGGGACAGTTCTTGTTAAGCCCAGAAGTGGCAGGCCAAGAAAAATATCAGAAAGGCAGAGAAGAAGAATGGTGAGAACAGTCAAGGACAATCCACAGACCACCTCCAAAGAGCTGCAGCATCATCTTGCTGCAGATGGTGTCACTGTGCATCGGTCAACAATACAGCACACTTTGCACAAGGAGAAGCTGTATGGGAGAGTGATGCGAAAGAAGCCGTTTCTGAAAGCACGCCACAAACAGAGTCGCCTGAGGTATGCAAAAGCACATTTGGACAAGCCAGCTTCATTTTGGAAGAAGGTCCTGTGGACTGATGAAACAAAGATTGAGTTGTTTGGTCATACAAAAAGGCGTTATGCATGGCGTCCAAAAAACACAGCATTCCAAGAAAAACACTTGCTACCCACTGTAAAATTTGGTGGAGGTTCCATCATGCTTTGGGGCTGTGTGGCCAATGCTGGCACCGGGAATCTTGTTAAAGTTGAGGGTCGCATGGATTCAACTCAGTATCAGCAGATTCTTGAGAATAATGTACAAGAATCAGTGAGGAATTTGAAGTTACGTCGGGGATGGATATTTCAGCAAGACAATGATCCAAAACACAGCTCCAAATCTACTCAGGCATTCATGCAGAGGAACAATTACAATGTTCTGGAATGGCCATCCCAGTCCCCAGACCTGAATATCATTGAACATCTGTGGGATAATTTGAAGCGGGCTGTCCATGCTCGGCGACCATCAAACTTAACTGAACTGGAATTGTTTTGTAAAGAGGAATGGTCAAAAATACCTTCATCCAGGATCCAGGAACTGATTAAAAGCTACAGGAAGCGACTAGAGGCTGTTATTTTTGCAAAAGGAGGATCTACTAAATATTAATGTCACTTTTCTGTTGAGGTGCCCATACTTTTGCACCGGTCAAATTTTGGTTTAATGCATATTGCACATTTTCTGTTAGTACAATAAACCTCATTTCAATCCTGAAATATTACTGTGTCCATCAGTTATTAGATATATCAAATTGAAATGGCTGTTGCAAACACCCAAATATTTAGAACTAAAAATGATTAAGATTAATAGGGGTGCCCAAACTTTTTCATATGACTGTATATATATATATATATATATAAATGAGTTTCTGTCTGTCTGTCTGTTCTTTATGAGCGACCAAATGACTGGACCGATCCTCACCAAATTTGGCACACAGGTACATCAGGTGTCCGGGAATATTTTAGACCACGTCTCAGCTCTCTAGGATGTACCGTTCCTGACATACAGTATTCCCAAAAAATGACCTGCATTAGCTAATACAAGCCTGCAAGTCTTTCACTCATATTCTAACTGCCATACACAGTGTCACATGTCCCTTATCAGCCAATAGAAGCTCGCAGGCGCTTAGTCTCCTCAGGCACACAGGTTTCCATAGCAACCAAGTTATTTATGACCTGTATTAGTCAATAGCAGTTCACAGGTCCTTAAATATTCAGTCATATCACGTACAGTATATCAGCCAATATAAGTTCACATTTAATTTACCAGGTTTCCATAACACAGCCATAAATAGACTGTACCTATACTAGACTCAGTGGCGTAACTAGGAATGGCTGGGCCCCAAGGCGAACATTTGACATGGGACCCCACCCCCCCAACAAACTGTATTCCTGCACACACTATTATGCCCCATAGTAGCCCCTACACACACTATTATGCCCCATAGTAGCCCCTGCACACACTATTATGCCCCATGGTGGCCCCTGCACACAGTATTATGCCCCATGGTGGCTCCTTCATATAGTATTATGCGCACTCCCCACTACCTTTTCAATGTTGGACCAGATGTCACGTCAGCCAGGCATGCGTTGCGATGCATAATGACGTCGGACTGGCCCACCAATGCCTGGGACGTTACCAAGGGGCCCAAAGCCTGCTGGAGCGCAGGAGAGGTAAGTAACAGTGTTTTTTATGTTCCCTCAACTCCTCTGGGCCTCTGATCATTATACTCTGGGGTCTGCAGGCACACAGTATTATGCCCCATAGTGGCCCCTGCACACAGTATTATGCCCCATAGTGGCCCCTGCACACAGTATTTTGCGCAAAAGTGGCCCCTCTATACAGTATTATCCCCTTTCACATAGTATTATGCCCCATTGTGGACCACCCATGAACAATTATTATACTCTGGCGTCTTTTCAGACCAGAGTATAATGATCGGAGACCCAAGGGAGGATACAAACATAAAAAAACAATGTTACTTAGCGCTCCCTGGCTCCGGCGCACTATCCGCTTCTCTTCAACGTTGGACCAGACGTCATGTGAGCCAGGCATGCAACGTCACACATAATGACGTCAGACTGGCCAACCAACGTCTGGGACATCACCAAGGAGGCCCGAAGCCTGCTGGAGCACAGGAGAGGTAAGTAAGTGTTTTTTATGTTCCCTCACCTCCCCTTGGCCTCCGATCATTATACTCTGGGGTTTGAAAAGACCCCAGAGTATAATGATAGCAGTGTTTGTGGGGTTCGCGGGCCACGGCCTTACTTACCGATTTCCACTCCTGCTCATAGTCGTCTTCGCAGAAGGTGAAGCGCAGGCAGCCGTGAGCAGGAGTGGGTATCGGTAAGTAAATAGGGCCCGTTACCTGCTGGTGTTATACCAGCAGGTAACGGCTTATTAAAGAAAAACATCAGGGGCCCACCGGACCCCTAATGTCCCGGGCCCTGTGGCAGCCGCTACCGCTGCTAACTCAGTATTTACACCACTGACTGGACTGCCATACTGGATGTCAGCATTCTTATAAATTGAAAAGTTTTTAAACAACTCATGCCTCCTGCAGCAAAACGCATGGCTGCTGCTCGAGCTAATGAAAACTCTCAACAGACCCAAGCCCATCTCCAATCTGACAAGGTATGTCACAGACAACAGCGAGCTGCTAAAACTCCCCAGCAGACCCAAGCCCATCTCCAATCTGACAAGGCATTGTCATCCACATGCACACAGCTGCACTCCATGTTTCCATAACAACCCAGCCATTTTTCTTCACTGCTGTAGGTCAGCTTTAAAGGGGCAGGGTGCTGTGGATGACACTGTTACACAAGGTCACATACACACAGCATTACTCCAGGTTTTCCATAACAACCAATCGCAGGTTTTTCACTGATATCCAAATTGAGATACACATGATCACATGACGCTTATGGACCAATGGAAAATTGCAGGTTCTTCAGTCTTGACATACACACATCTTTACACCAGGTTTCCATAGCAACCAAGCTATTTATGACCTCTATGAGTCAATAGCAGTTCGCAGGTCCTTAAATATTCAGTCATATGACGTATATCAGCCAATATAACTTCACATTTAAATTTACCAGGTTTCCATAACAACACAGCCATAAATAGACTGCACCTATACTGGACTGCCATACTGGATGTCAAGTGTAAAACGGCTCCTTCTGATGAGAAATAAAATGAACTTTTTTGCTTTTAGCAAATGGCTGCAATGAAACAAAGAGTGAAAAATTTAAAGGGGTTTGAATACTTTCCATACCCACTGTATATAAGATTACCCTTATAAACAATACTTCACCCTTACAATAGCCCCCCTTATATTTAATAGCCCCCCACTACAAAATAATAATTTGCCCCCTTAGCAGGTAATCCCTTTCCCTTAACAGAAAACAATAAATCTTTTACTCACCTTACCGCTCTCCCACGATGAGCGGAGCAGCCAGAGTCTCTCCCTGTAGTAGCGGCACAGGTGGTGCGATGCAGTGATGTCATCACGCCACCTGCATCGTGACGTCCTGTGTAGTAACGGTGGTCCTCTATGGCAGAGCAAGGCCTTTTCCCTGCTCTGTCATAGAATTAAACAGTATTGGCGTGCACAGCACAGCACGCTTAAAGCTGTGGAGCTCCTGGGATTCAAGTCATCAGGCTAAAAGCCTGATGTTCCGAATCCCGGGGGCCCCTTTGGGGACGGGGGCCCTGGGCAATTGCCCAGTTTCCCCCCCCTAACGCCGGCCCTGTCCCCAGGCACCATATAATAATGCTCTTTAGTGCCCCTAAGTATAGTATAATGCTGGTTAGTGACTCCACGCACAATATAACGCTCCTTAGTGCCCCCACGCACAGTATAATGCTCCTTAGTGCCCCCAAGCGCAGTATAAAGCTCCTTAGTGCCCCTACCCACAGTATAATGCTCCTTAGTGCACCCCGCACAGAATAATGCTACATTAGGAAATATTTTATCCTAATTTTTCTTGTGCGTCTTAGTCACATGTGTCTTTTTGTCTGAAAAATACCATAAATACTGGACATGTTCAGCTGCTGTTCAGCTTGGACCTTTAGGAGGACCCCAGTCAACAGACCTTTACTAAAAGTAGTTGAGTACCCCTTCTTTATTTTTAGGACAAAGCACCTTGGAAACCCACACCACTTTGCCCATTTAAATAGTTATCAGTTTGGACATTCAGGTAATTCCAAATAGTTGCTCTTACTTTTTCTTGTAAGTGTAATGTAAAGAACCATTCCCATCACCAAAGGAATAATACTATTGTTCCATATTTTACATAAATAAGAAAGTAAAATAATTATTGTTTCATTTAGATGGTTGTATTGTACCCGTGCTTAACTTTCCATATTATAGATGTAACACTCAAACACCCCTTGCTGCTACTTGAATTTTCAGTACCATAGGGAACTATCCATGTATTGAAGCTGATTACAGGGTGTTTCAGTGCTGTAATCTATGGGCAAATCTTTTAGGATGTGTTCAGTTTCCCTGCAGCACAACTACAGACATTAACTATTACAGTGCCCAGTGAATTCAATAACCTGTCTGTACATTACATAGATGTGCCAGGTCCTTCAGAGAAAGGTTGAGGTAATTGCTCTGTGTAGTAGAAGAGGTTCCTAAATTTTTTTTTAAGCTTTTCCAACCTCTCTGCCATTCTCCAATTTCATAAATGTTCTAATTATGTCATGCTTCGATAAAACTTTTGGAACTGCATGTCTCCTAAAAAAAAGTATTTTATTCTCATGTAGTTCTTTTTCTATGGCTTATATCAGGGGTAGGAAACCTTTTTTGTTCGGCATGCCGATTTTGATTAAAAAAAATCAAAGTTGAGGTACTCGGAGTGCCGGTCAATAATTGTAAGTCTGACGACCCCTGCACACGGTATTATGTCACATAGAGGCCCCTGCACACGGTATTATGGTGATAATACTAGTGATAATTGCTATTACTATTATTTTAGCGTGTAACAGATATAACTAGAGAGGTGGGTGGCGTATTTTACTCTATAAAGATCAGGTATGGACAGGACGGGGACAGTGAAAAAATGTAAACTTTATTGGTGACTTTGTGCATGTGTTGTGTAAGTGTTTGGTGCGACACTTCTGGCGCTGCGACCTGGACGATGGTAAATGTCTGGGTCACAGCGCCAATAAACTTCCTGGTTATGTGATTAGGCTCAGAGGGGTATTACATTATCCCTCTATGTGACTATCAGAGAGCAAAAGTACAGTATGCTCTCTGATTGGTAGGAGAGGGGATAAGGATGGAAGTCTCTGCTACCCCCCCTGGGGTCATCTGCAGCTTATGCACAGACAATGAGGAGTTATCATTGTCTCTGCAGCTCCTCCTCCCCCCTCCTTCCTTAGCTCTATGATGCTGCCTGACACAGGAGGGGGGGGGACACTTTTAGAACCCCATTTCTAAGGATCTATTAGGGCCACAAAGATGCAACTGGATTCATTTTAAAGATGAGAATCTCATCTTTAAAACGATAACGATACCAAGATCTCCATGATTGACCTTACACATTCAGAGCGATTCACTGTTAAAACGATGTCAGGAATTGAGATCTGCATTGGAATTTCAATGCCGAACATCGTTTTCACTAACCAATCGCTCAGGATGTTTAAGGACGATCATGGTGATCTTGGTATCATTTTAAAGAGGAGATTCTCATCTTTAAAATGAATCCAAGTGTTTCTTTATAGCTTTAACCAATCCTGAGCAATTCGCTCAGGTACAGTAGTGAAGCCGGCAGTTACCGGCTTTACTACTGTACATAGACTGTGCAGACGCCGGGTGATGCCGCATCCATCTTCACCTGACGCTAAAGAAATTTTAAGGAAGCCGGATGGAAAAACGCTGCAGGTAACGTTTTTCCATCCGGCTGAGGCACAAATACAGCGCCAGAACTGATGCCTCTTGTGCCAGAACCGATCCCATAGAAAACTATGGGATCCGTCCTGGCATCAGTTTCCCTCCAGCTTGTGTGCACCACGCCAGAGGGAAACAGATGTGACATATGTGAACACACCGCTGCCATGCCAGGGAAATAAGCCTCGCTTGCCACTCTTGGCACGCGTGCTGGGGGTTGCCGACCCCTGGCTTATATGAAGAGTATTAGTCTACATGGTAACCGACAGGAAATAAAATCTTTCGAGTATAAATGTGTAGGCTTGCACTCTCATACTGTTTGACATTTGTCACCTACATTGTAATTCTGATTAATCTACAAATATATGTTAGCACAGATAGAAGGGAATATTACTAAAGGATTCATATGCAGTCCATGTTAGTGCCAGGTAGAAAAAAAAAGCGTGCAGAGGCCCAACATCCTACTGTAGCGTGAAAGAGTGCACTCCTTTTACACATAGATGTCTACAGAGTGGCAAGGAGATATAATGTGGAGTTGGCAGCAGCATGAGGAGGCCACAGAGTGGAAAGGCGACATAATGTGAAGGTGGCAGCAGCATGAGGAGGCCATACAGTGACCTAGTGGCAGCAGCATTAGGAGGACATACAGTGACCCAGCAGTGGCTGCAGCATGTGGAGGGCATACAGTGACCCAGTGGCAGCAGCATGAGGAGGACATACAGTGACCCAGGGGCAGTGGCATGAGGAGGTCATACTGTGACCCAGCAATGGCAGCAGCATGAGGAGTACACAGAGTGACCCAATGGAAGTGGCATAAGGAGGCCATACAGTGACCCGGTGACAGAGGCATTAGGAGGCCATACAGTGACCCGGAGGCAGCGGCATGAGTCGGCCATACAGTGACCCAGTGGCAGCGGCATGAGGAGTACACAGATTGACCCAGTGGAAGCGGCATGAGGAGGACATACAGTGACCCAGTGACATTGTGGAGGTGTCAGCAACCTTAGGAGGCCATATAGTGACCCAGTATCAGAGTGACCCAGTGGAAGCAGCATGAGGAGGACATACAGTGACCCAGTTTCTCCCCTGTGCGATTTTGTTCGCCCAGGCAAACGAGGTGTAGAACAGTGTGACACCACTGTGGCCTGCACATTTGGTATGCTGGAGGAGCACTGTGAATTGTCCCTGCAGTGGAGACTGAGGAAACAGTCAAGGATGAGGTGGACATTGTTGCAGGACCAACGGCGTGAGAATGTGGATGCGGAAGCGGCATCAACTGGCCAAGTTGCCGGTGACAAGGCGACAATGTGGAGTTGGCAGCAGCATGAGGACGACACAGAGTGGCATGGTGACATAATGTGAAGTTGGCAGCAGAATGAGTAGGCCATAGAGTGACCCAGTGGCAGAGGTTGAGGTAGCAGCAGCCTTAGGAGGCCATACAGTGACCTAGTGTCAGAGTGACCCAGTGGAAGCAGCATGAGGAGGACATACAGTGACCCAGTGACGTTGTGGAAGTGTCAGCAGCCTTAGGAGGCCATACAGTGACCCAGTGACAGAGTGTGGAGGTGTCAGCAGCCTTAGGAGGCCATACAGTGACCCAGTATCAGAGTGACCCAGTGGAAGCAGCATGAGGAGGACATACAGTGACCCAGTGACATTCTGGAGGTGTCAGCAGCCTTAGGAGGCCATACAGTGACCCAGTGGAAGCATCATGAAGAGGACATACAGTTACCCAGTGACACTGTGGAGGTGTCAGCAGCCTTAAGAGACCATACAGTAACCCAGTGACAGAGTGTGGAGGTGTCAGCAGCCTTAGGAGGCCATACAGTGACCCAGGATCAGAGTGACCCAGTGGAAGCATCATGAGGAGGACATACAGTGACCCAGTGACATTGTGGAGGTGTCAGCAGCCTTAGGAGGCCATAAAGTGACCTAGTGGCAGAGTGAGTAGGTGGCAGCAGCGTGAGGAGGCCATACAGTGACGCAGGGCTGTGGTGCCAACATTGGCACCCTGGCCACGCTTCACCTTCTGCCCACAGACTGAACATATGGCCATGTTCACCTCCCCCAGCGGCTTAACAAAAAACTGCTACACCGTCTAGTAGGTGATTTTACCCCTAACATTCCGCACTAACTGACTGCTACCTCCACTGCCTCCGTGAACACCTGCACCACTGCTTTCCGGGCAGATAGGCTGCTGCGAAGTGGGTGGTCTACCCCGGGCTACTTCTGACCTCCCACTGCTGCCACCCTGCTGACTCCACTGCTGCCTCATGCGCAAACTGCAACCCTCTTCTCCTGATGACGATGAAGCCCCTTCGTCACCCGGTTCCCAAGTATGATCAGCTACATCGTCATCCACTACTGTCTGCAGGTCACCGATGTCCTCCTCAACACCAGCTCCCACGCCACTCTCCTCATCACTACTTGCCCGCCTAACGGAGTAAGTGGCGGATGTCTCCTCCAGATCTTGGCTGAGCAGTAGCTGCTGACTGTCCTCTAGTACCTCCTCCTCACTGTATAGTGGATCTGAGCCTACAGGATAGAGTATTTCTCTAGCTGAGGGAGCAGAAAAGGACAGAGGCAGGTTGAGCACAGGTGAGGGCACAGGGCCTGCTGCCGGGCCATGCTAATTAAGGGTTGTGTCTGACGAACCCACCGACTCTTGGCTGGGGGTGTCTGATGTGACTTGGGATGAAGTGGATGACTGAGTCAACCAGTCTACAACCGTTGGGTTGCTGGTCAAGACACGATCACTACTTAACACTGGAAGCTCAGGCCTGTAAGTGACCCCTGCTGCCATGCCCCCTTACTCTGCTGCAACCTATGCCTGCGCTAGAAACATTTAGGCCTGTGGCCCTCCCCTGTGCATGGCCTCTTGCTTCTCTGTCTGACATACTGTTCGATGAAAAAACATAATTGCAAAGGAAATAAATACAGGGCAAGAAGGCCTGCAATTTTCTACTTTGATGAAAACGGCAAATATGCCCCTTATTTCTTTCCCCACTAATGAACACCTATAAAAAAAGCATGATAAAGGTAGAGATTTGTGGCTAAGAATTATTGATTTTTGCCAATATTGTATTGAGAAATGGCCTGTAACTTAATAAGGGAACAAAATGGCGAATATGGTCTTTACATGTTTCCACACTAATACAGTAAACACCTTTAAATAAGTGATAACCGCTAATAATTATTAAATTATTGAATTATTGATTTTTGCCAATACTGTATTGATAAATGGTCAGCAACTTTATACTGGGAACAAAATGGCGAATATGGTCGGTAGGTCTTTCCCCACTAATAAACACCTTTAAATAAATGATAATTGCTAAGAATGATTGAATTATTGATTTTTGACAATATTGTACAGTCATGGCCAAAAGTTTTGAGAATGATACAAATATTAATTTTTACAAAGTCTACTGCTTCAGTTTTTCTAATGGCAATTTGCATATACTTCAGAATGTTATAAAGAGTGATCAGCTTAACAGCAATTACTTGCAAAGTCAATATTTGCCTAGAAAATGAACTTTATCCCCCAAAACACATTTCAACATCATTGCAGCCCTGCCTTAAAAGGACCACCTAACATCGTTTCAGTGATTGCTCCATTAATACAGGTGTGGGTGTTGATGAGGACAGGGCTGGCGATCAATCTGTCATGATTAAGTAAGAATGACACCACTGGATACTTTAAAAGGAGGCTGGTGCTTGCCATCATTGTTTCTCTTCTGTTAACCATGGTTATCTCTAAAGAAACACGTGCAGTCATCATTGCACTGCACAAAAATGGCCTAACTGGGAAGAGTATTGCAGCTAGAAAGATTGCACCTCAGTCAACAATCTATCGCATCATCAAGAACTTCAAGGAGAGAGGTTCCATTGGTGCCAAAAAGGCTCCAGGGCGCCCAAGAAAGACCAGCAAGCGGCAGGACCGTCTCTTAAAAGTGTTTCAGCTGCGGGATCGGGCTACCAGCAGTGCAGAGCTTGCTGAGGAATGGCAGCAGGCAGGTGCGAGTGCATCTGCACGCACTGTGAGGCGGAGACTCTTGGAGCAAGGCCTGGTCTCAAGGAGGGCAGCAAAGAAGCCACTTCTCTCCAGAAAAAACATCAGGGACAGACAGATATTCTGCAAAAGGTACAGGGAGTGGACTGCTGAGGACTGGGGTAAAGTCATTTTCTCTGATGAATCCCCTTTTCGATTGTTTGGAACATCTGGAAAACAGATTATTCGGAGAAGGAGAGGTGAGCGCTACCACCAGTCTTGTCTCATGCCAACTGTAAAGCATCCTGAAACCATTCATGTGTGGGGTTGCTTCTCAGCCAAGGGAATCGGCTCTCTCACAGTCTTGCCTAAAAACACAGCCATGAATAAAGAATGGTACCAGAATGTCCTCCAAGAACAACTTCTCCCAACCGTCCAAGAGCAGTTTGGCGCTCAACAATGCCTTTTCCAGCATGATGGAGCACCTTGCCATAAAGCAAAGGTGATAACTAAATGGCTCAGGGAAGAAAACATAGAGATTTTGGGTCCATGGCCTGGAAACTCCCCAGATCTTAATCCCATTGAGAACTTGTGGTCAATCATCAAGAGACGGGTGGACAAACAAAAACCAACAAATTCAGACAAAATTAAAGCATTGATTCTGCAAGAATGGACTGCTATCAGTCAGGATTTGGTCCAGAAGTTGATTGAGAGCATGCCAGGGAGAATTGCAGAGGTCCTGAAGAAGAAGGGTCAACACTGCAAATATTGACTTGCTGCATTAACTCATTCTAACTGTCAATATAAGCCTCTGTTACTCATAATATGAATGCAATTCTATTTCTGTATGTGATAAAAACATCTGACAAACACACATAAAAACCAGAGGGCAGCAGATCATGTGAAAATATCATATTTGTGTCATTCTCAAAACTTTTGGCCATGACTGTATTGATAAATGGCCAGCAACTTTATACTGGTCACAAAATGTCGAATATGGTCGTAATGTCTTTCCCCACTAATAAACACCTTTAAATAAGTGTTAGGATAATAGCTAACTGCACAGATCAGTGGCTATTATTGAATTTTGCCACTACTGTATAGCGCAGGGATAGGCAACCTTTTTTATTCGGCGTGCCGATTTTAGTTAAAAAATCAAAGATGAGGTACTTGGAGTGCCGGTCAATAATTGTAAGTCTGACGACCCCTAAACTAAAGTCATATACCACAAACCATAATACAGAAGTGCTGCCACCAGATGCTTTAGGACGCATGCATTTACTGCTATTTCCTGGGACGTACCTGTACTTTCCAATTAGAAGCAATGAATGTACATGTGCAGCCGCCAATTAGTGGTAAATGTATGTGTCCAGGAGCACCGTATGTTAGCATCCTTATGGTGAAAAAACACTATGTATCTGGATGCAGTTATATTCTTAGGCCACTGGAACTTTTACTTTGATGTAAAACTGCGTTCACATGGTGCATTTTTGCACAAAAAAAAAAAAAAATGCCTGAGTTTCCTGTGCAAAAACACATCCTTAATACAGAAAACACACCGTTATACAGAATAATATCCCATAATGGCCCCTGCACACTTTATTATATCCCATATTGGCCCCTGCACACCGTATTATGTCCCATAGCGGCCCCTGCACACCGTGTTATGTTGCATAGTGGCCCCTGCACATCGTGTTATGTCGCATAGCTGCCCCTGCACACGGTATTGTGTCCCATAGCAGCCCCTGCACACCATATTATGTCCCATAGCAGCCCCTGCACATGGTATGTGTCTCATCGTGGCCCCTGCACACCATATTATGCTCATAGCGGCCCCTGCACACCATATTATGTTCCATAGCAGCCCCTGCACACGGTATATGTCTCATGGTGGCCCCTGCAGACATTATAATAATAATAATAATAGTCCTTTAATAGTCCCACAATGGGGAAATTCAGTGTGTTACAGCAGCAAAGATAAGCAGATACAAATACAAAATGTACAGGAATGTTCCAAGGTGAGAGGCATTACATTAATAGCAGACAGACAGATAGGACGTAGCAGAGGAGGGGGGGGGGGGGATTTAACAGGCAGAGAGATATTTCAGTTCTCTGTGTGTAATGATCTCCGCTTAGGTCGGTGTTGGTTGTACAGCCTAACCGCGGTGGGGAGGAAAGACTTCCGATAGCGCTCCTTCTCACACCTAGGGTGGAGCAGTCGGTCACTGACAGTACTGCTCAGCGCGATCACAGTTTCATGCATGGGATGGGACTTCTTCTTCTGCATGGAGCTCACCACGGACAGTATCCTTCTGTCACCCACCACCTGCACTGGGTCCAGTGGGCTCCCCAGGACAGAGCTGGCCCTTCTAATCAGCTTGTCAAGTTTATTTCTGTCCCTGGTTGATATACTGCTCCCCCAGAAGGCCACTCCAAAGAAGATGGCTGATGCCACTACCGAGTTGAAGAAAGTTCTAAGAAGTGCCCCCCGGATTCCAAAGGCTCTCAGTTTCCTAAGCAGGTAGAGCCTGCTGTGGCCCTTCCTGTACAGGGACTCCATATGATCTGCCCAGTCCAGCTTATTATTAAGGAGCAAACCCAGGTACTTATAGGTGTTCACAATCTCGATGCCCGTCCCCAGGATGTCCACTGGTTTAGGAGGGCTTCTGCCTTTGCGGAAGTCCACCACCATCTCCTTAGTCCTCCCCGCGTTAATCTTCAGGTGGTTCCGGTGGCACCAGTCCACAAAATCCTGGTTCAGTTCTCTGTACTCCCTATCATCATCATCTGTGATGAGACCCACTATTGCAGAGTTGTCAGAATACTTCTGTAGGTAGCAGCTGGATGAGTTGCACCTAAAATCAGCAGTGTACAGTGTGAAGAGGAAAGGGGCGAGAACCGTACCCTGAGGTGCCCCCGTATTACAGATCACGGTACCTGACACACAGTCTTGGGCTCTCACGTATTGAGGTCGATTTGTGAGGTAGTCTAGGATCCAGTTGGAGAGGTGGTGGTCCACTCCAGCAAGGCCCAGCTTGTCTCTCAGTAACCTGGGCTGTATGGTGTTAAAAGCACTGGAGAAGTCAAAGAATATTATTCTCACTGTGTTCCCTGGTTTCTCCAGGTGAGACAGAGCCCTGTGCAGAAGATGGATGATGGCATCATCTACCCCAATGCCCGGCCGATAAGCAAACTGGAGGGGGTCCATAGCGGGGCTCACTAGAGGGCGGAGATGTGTGAGAACCAATCTCTCCAAGACCTTCATCAGGTGGGATGTCAGTGCTACAGGTCTGTAGTCGTTGAGGTCCATAGGGTGGGGTTTCTTTGGAACTGGTACCACACAAGAAGATTTCCATAATTCAGGGACTATTTCCTGCCTCAGGCTCATATTATACATATATGTAATTATACCACACAGCTGGTCCCCGCAAGTCTTAATTAGCCTTGCACTGATGTCATCTGGCCCTGCGGCTTTCCTCGCCTTGATCTTTTTCATCTCCTTCCTCACCTGGGCCCGTGTGAAGGTCAGACTAATGTCCCATAGCGGCCCCTGCACACGGTATTATGTCCCATAGTGGCCCCTGCACATGGTATTATGTCCCATAGCGGTCCCTGCACACAGTATAACATTGTAAGTTTTATAATTTTCACCACTCATTAGCTATTATTATACTGTGGGGTCTCTTCAGATCCCAGAGTATAATAAGTGGTGGGCCAAGAGAGGTGACAAACATAAAAAACAATGTCACTCACCTTCCCTGCGCTCCGCAGCCACTGTGTTCTCTTCCGGCGCTTCTGCCTGTAGTCAGCAACTGCTGATTGGGTCTCAGGGGTCAAGTCTGCATCATTATGTGTAATGACGTCAGACGTGACCCCAGAGGTCCTGTCAGTGGTCTCTTACATCAGGCAGAAGCGTCTGCAGAACACAAAGCAGCTGCAGAGCACAGGAAAGGTGAGTAACATTGTTTTTTTTATGTTTCATCACCTCTGAAGAGACCCCCGAGTATAATAACAGCAGTTTAGTTTCGGCCGTGTTTGGTCCGATCGAAACTGCTGGGTGAGGATTCAGATTGCCGTGCCAGGGAAATATGCCTCGCGTGTGTGCAGGGGGTTGCCGACCCTGGTATAGAGAAATGACCTGTAATTTTATACTCTGAACAAAATTGCAAATTTGCCCTTTATTTGTTTCCACACTAATAAACGCCTTGAAAGAGAAGTTAGAACAAATAACTGCAGATATTAGTGGATCAGAATTCACTTTTCTTTGGCACAGTAGTACTGACAAATGGCATGTAATGTTATGCTTTTGAAGAACAGTGAATAAGCCCCTTATAATAAAGGCGTTTATTACAGATAAGTGCAGATATTAGTGGATGATAATTCACTGTTTTTTTCTGTACTGCACTGCAAAAGGCTTGTTGTGTTCCACCTTGAAGACACAGGTATGAGTAATGAGCAGCAGTATTACAGCAGTGAGTGCTACAATGTATATTAAAATTCTTGCTGTAAATGATGCTGCAACCACCCCAAATTTTTCTTTTAATTCCTCCCTACCACCCCAAATTTTTCTTTTAATTCCTCCCTATACTTCCCCTACACTTGTAATCCTCTTTCCCTGAACTTCTATCTGTTTTCTAAGTCTTTCCCTAGCTCCTGCTGACGTCTGTCCCTACATTAAGAGCGATGTGAAATGACTGTACCTAAAATGGCAGAGGGTTTTTATAGGGCTGTGACATCACAGGGCCAGCTGGCTGCTAATTAGCTGCACGCTTGGCATTCTGGATGATCCCGCGTTCCCAGAGTCCCTTGCCCCTTGTCCTAACATGTGCAGCAGCCATTTTATAAAACAATGTGATTCGATGCATCGAAACGTGAGGAAATCTGGAATCGATGCAAATCGAACATTTCCTGAAATTCGGATCAAATTCCACTTCTGCAGCTTCGATTCGCTCATCTCTAGTGGTGAACAGATAATGGTATAGAGCTGTTTATTACATTTTTTTGCTAGATCCTTTCATTTCCAGCAAATGGTAATATTAATGCTTCAGTGTATTTTAAACAATATTTTAAGCGATTGTTTGTCTTCACCTTTGTGAGAACAGTTTGGTAGTGATGATCAAGGTAATGAAAAGAATAATACCTGCTGCATATAGCATAAAATAAAAGAAAGAATATTTACCTGTCCATTACCCCAGCAATCCACCTTGGCTTTCCGAATGTCCATCTGGTCTTTGTTATATAACAAAGCACCAGTCAGGCACCATATTACTGACATCATGGCTCCCATCACTGAGCCAGAGTGCTAGTAATAGCCAATCAATGGTTGCAGCAGTCACACACGTCCTCATGTAAACAAATTGGGAGAACCATCAAGGAGTCAGCATTGGATCGGCAAGGTAACAGACAGGTGACTACTCATTCTTTTTCATTTTATGCTATTTTCAACTGTTTTTAATTTTTTTTTTCATAACCTGGATTCCCTCTTTAAACACCAATATAAAATAGTTACACAGTTAGTATAGTTTAAAAAAGAAACAAGTCCATCAAGTTCAAGCAGGGGAGAGGACTTCAATGAAGGGAAGGGGTATGAATACACAGTATAATTCCCTAATACCTGTGTGAGGCTTGAGGGTGTTGAGTCGTGAAGAAAGCCAAGTCTTATCAGTGACCTCAGATCTTGGAGCTTGAAGTTCGAGAACTGGATATTCTACTTCTGGCTGTGACTGAAAGACAATTAAAGAGGAAGATACAAGTAATGTATCAGTTTATAGAACCCCCTCAGAAAACATCAATTCTGGCATCTGAATTTTAAGGTTTATGGCGTTCATCAGGTAGAATAAATAAAGTAGTAATTTAATTTTAGAGGTTATTAAGGATGTGGTGGTACCAATTGTTTTTTTTTTTTTTTTTATTAACAAGGGGAAAAAGTATATTTTTACTTTTTCTGTAAAATGACCTAGTTACTGTGGTCACAATTGATCGCAGCATATAAAGGGGTTACATGGCAAGTAGGCTTCTTATTGAGAATGGGAGGGGGGTGATATCATACACAAAAGTTCATGGTACCCCCTCCCCTGGGGTTATCTGAAGTGACAAGGACAGGAGAATAAAACTTCATTTGTTCCCCTGCACACTGGTTAAAGTGAAATTGCGAGTATATGCACCTCTGCTTTCACCAGTGATACCTTTAAATCTATGTGGACTACAGACATGATCTTGGTCTTATTTTAAAGCCAAGATTCCTGGAGCTAGAGCCATTAAAAGTTACAGTGTCCCTGAACTTGTCGGGGTGAACTGTAATGCACTTTGCTCAATCCCCTAACAGGGCACATTCAGAACTGTAGGGGGGTTAAAGGGAATCTGGCAGGTCTAAAATGCCTTTCAAACCAATAAGAGTGCCATATAGGAGCCTATAATTGGAATAGAAACACCTTTATGTCTACAAACCACTGAAGCAATGGTGAGATAATCTTTTTATTGATATATACAGTTGTGCTAAAAAGTTTACATACCCCGGAAGATTTTTTAGTTTTTTGGCCTTTTTTCAGAGAATATGAATGATAACACAAAAACTTTTTCTCCACTCATGGTTAGTGGTTGGTTGAAGCCATTTATTGTCTTGTTGACACCTCTTCAAATGTAACGTTTATGATTGTGGCCAAAAAGTTTGAGTTTTGTCTCATCACTCCAAATTACCTTGTTCCAGAAGTTTTGAGGCTTGTCTCTGTGCGGTTTGGTGTATTGAAGGCGAGATTCTTTGTGACATTTGCGCAGTAATGGCTTTCTTCTGGCAACTCGACCATGCAGCCCATTTTTCTTCAAGTGCCTCCTTATTGTGCACCTTGAAACAGCCACACCGATAGTTTTCAGAGAGTCCTTATTTCAGCTGATGTTATGTGTGGGTTTTTCTTTGCATCCCAAACAATTTTCCGGGCAGTTGTGGCCGAAATTTTGGTTGGTCTACCTGACCGTGGTTTGGTTTCTGGGCATGTTATCAGGCCAAAATCACCAAGGTATGTGAACTTTTGAACAGGGTCATTTTGATGTTTTTGGTTGTCATTATGATTTAAAAAGAGAAAACACAGAAGTTTGACAGTAAATGGCTTCAACCAACCACTAACCATGAGTGGAGAAAAAGTTTTAATGTTATCATTCATATGCTCTGAAAAAAAAGACCAAAAAAAACAAAATATCTGCAGGGATATGTAAACTTTTTAGCACAACTGTAAATCAGCATGCTTTGAATGTCTTCTAAAATTGCTGCCCGAAATCACTTTAACAGTGAATGACAGCCTCTGCCTGTCACAGCTGTCTGTATGCCTCCATATTTAATGTCTGTATGCCTCCATACTATTATGGAGGATGTTGGGAAGGGGTTAAAAAGGTCACAGCACTGTTTTGGAGACATTTTGTACCTGACAGATTCTCTTTAACTGACAAGTAAACTTGTATTGCCGCACAAAAAAAATTGTTAGTAGTTGAAGTGGAAATTATGTTTTACCTGGAACACCACAACTTTTCCATCATCAGACTGTAGATAGAAAGTCCAGGTAGATGAGATGAAGCTCTGAGCTGAACTCACAATGTCGCTGCAGAAGCCAGAGATCAGGTCAAACATGGAAAAGGAAGTGGGAAGTCTGAGATCCAGCAACTATATTTGACAGAAAAACAGAAATACAAATGAAATGCTGTCAATTACTAAATCAGAGGAATAATTAGAGAAAAGAAAACTATCAAAATAGAATAATAGCCCCCCCCCCCCCAATAAAGGGAAAAATATTATAATTTGAGTTCTTTAATTTTAAAGGGAGTCTACTACATCACCCAAGCATATTCATAGTGTTACAGAGCATATTGCAGTGATAAACAACATACCTTTATTATGATTTGGAAAGAAAACACATTTGTATGCAAATGAGGTGGTTGGTGCACTGGGGGTTGGCCTTCAGCTCTTGCGGTTCCAGAATCAACTCTCACCACACAGGGTGGCACAGGTAGGAGGGATCTGAGTGACAAGAGCAGTCTACAGGAAGCTAAAGGACCACCCCCAGCGCACCAAATGCCTAATTTGCATAAGACTTTAATGTCGTTTTTCTCCAACTGTAGAAGAATGACATACAGTAGCATGCAAAAGTTTGGACACCCCTGGTCAAAATGACTGTTATTGTGAACAGTTAAGCGAGTTCAAGAATAAATGATCTTCAAAAGGCATAACATTAAAGATGACAATTCCCAATGTATTTTTTGGGGAAAAATATATTTTCATATTTTACATTTTGAAAATGACCCGATTTTGGGCACCTTGCATGGTTAGTACCTAGTAGCACCCCCTTTGGCATGTATCACAGCTTTGTAGCCAGCCAAGAGTCTTTCAATTCTTGTTTGAGGAATTTACATCCATTCTTCCATGGAAAAGTCTTCCAGTTCTGTGAGATTCCTGGGTCATCTTGCATGCACTGCTCTTTTGAGGTCTAGCCACAGATTTTTTTTGATGTACAGATCAGGGGACTGTGAGGGCCATGGTAAAACCTTCAGCTTGCGCCTTTTTAGGTAGTCTATGGTGGATTTTGACGTGTGTTTAGGATCATTATCCATTTGTAGAAGCCATCCTCTTTTCAATTTCAGTTTTTTTACAGATGGAGTTATGTTTGCTTCAAGAATTTGCTGAAATTTCATTGAATCCATTCTTCCATCTACCCGTGTAATGTTCCCCGTGCCATTGGCTGCAACACAACCCCAAAGCATGATTGATTCACCCCCATGCTTAATGGTTGGAGAGATGTTCTTTTCATGAAATTCTGTGCCCTTTTTTCTCCAAACAAACCTTTGATCATTGTGGCCAAAGAGTTCTATTTTAACCTCATCAGTCCACAGGACTTGTTTCCAAAATGCATCAGACTTATTTAGATGTTCTTTTGCAAACCTCTGACACTGAATTTTATGGTGAGGACGCAGGAGAGGTTTTCTTCTGATGACTCTTCCATGAAGGCCATATTTGTGCAGGTGTCACTGAACAGTAGAACAATGTACAGTACCACAACTTCAGAGTCTGCTAAATCTTCTTGAAGGACTTTTGCAGTCAAGCGGGAATCTGATCTGCTACTCTGGCAATCCTACGAGCAGCTGTCTCTGAAATTTTTCTTGGTCTTCCAGACCTTATCTTGACCTCCACTGTTCCTGGTAACTGCCATTTCTTAATTACATTTAGAACTGAGGAAAGGGCAACTTGAAAACGCTTTGCTATCTTCTTTAAGTTTACATCATTGGGTGTGAGACGGGGCGTGAACTCAGAGCATGTTGTATACAAAGCAGTCACCCTGCTAACTGAGTTTCAAAAGGGAGTATTTTTTTTTTTCTTGGGAGAATGGGAGTATTTTCTATTTTTTTATTTCTTTCCCTGGTGAAAGTAAGTAACATAGGAAGTAACCGTTATGAACCCAACACAATAAAATTAACACAATATTTAACATGATCACTAAATGGTATCAATACAAAGGGCACAATTGTTTATTTTATTTAACTGATAACAATTAGAGATGGGCAAACCTCTCAACATTTGTTTTGTGTTTGGGTTCGGCGGCTCGGGTCCTCGGTTCGTTTCAGGACAAACAAGTTTGGAAACCAACCACACATTAAATTTGCTTAAAACATAGTGTAGAATACTCTTAGGGTTTCTAAGAACCTATCTGCCGAATTTCTAGGAGTAGCAACCAGCATCAGCAGCAGTACAGTAAATGGAAGATGCTGATAAAGGGAGATGTCCCTTTCCTGGCATCTGCAAAAGCTGGAATATCTTCTGAAATGGAAAGGATTCTATGACTCTTGGAGGCAGAAAATAACCTGGATGATCCTTCCAGTTATCCCTGTACGAGAGAAAATGCCACATTAGTAATGTGTTGGAGGAGTGACAGTTAACAAAATTCCCAGAAAAATTTGGGCCGCACTATCAGTGTGCCTGGCCTGGCTGTCAGCTGAAAAAGCTGGACTAGCTTCTAAAAGTGATCATTGTGTTTGTGGTTTGCTTCATATACTGCTGCTCAAACTGATGCGCCAGCATGTGCAACACCGCCACTTAATGTGCACTTCATCTTCTAAGCAAGTAGTGAGTAACAGTGAATGAGTGACAATTGCCATAATTTCAAGAAAAATTTGGGGCAATATATATATATATATATATATATATATATATATATATATATACTACACTGTATATCAGTGAATCTACTTCCTTGCTTGCCACCTGCAAAAGCTGGACTATCTTCCAAAAGTGATCATTGTGTCTGTGTGGTTTGCTGATGCAATGGGTGCCTATGCATCACCAACTAGTGTAGCTTGACAATTGACATAATTTGAAGAAAAATTTGGGGCAGGCTATCAAAAGTGCCACTCAGTGTGCACTTTACTTAACCATGAAACGAGGGAGGGGGAATGGAACCAATGGTTTGAACTGATGACGTTGAGGTGGGAAATGGTCCAGTTTGTAGGAACAGAAGGAAGTGGATGGGTTCTGCCTGGTGGTAAACTAGGCCTGCCCTGCACCTGTTAGTTGATGTGAGTACTGTACTAGAAAGCTCCAGGCCTTGCTGCTTTTCTAGACTGTGGACTCTGATGCTCAAAACATTGACCCAGTGGGCCATGACCGCTATGTAGTGTCCTCTGCCCATAGTTTATGCTTTTCATATTGAGGGTGGTGTGCACTGTTCCCCACATAGACATTTACAAGGAGGAGACACACATGGCCATCAAGCAGGGACAACTTTCTTCAAGAAATAATGGCAGCTAGGTATTCTCTATAGGGACTGTGTGCTTCCATCAGCTGGTAAAACGCAGTGGATTCCACTAAGTGGCAAGACAGCGACTGCACCGCTAGTAACTTGGCTAAGTGGGAGTTAAACTTGCAGACCAGCCGGATGAAAGGATGTAAGGTCCTTCTACCTCTATTGGCTGTGACTGTCAGATGTTGCAGTCACGTGATGTGTGAGTCACTGCACACATGACATTGTCTGGTCTGTATTTCCTGGCCTAACATGTGGCGGCAGCCATTTTCTTGCAGCGCAGCCATTTTTGTTCGTCTGAAGCGACTCACCATTGAAAACGAACATTTTGGCTTATTTGGGAGGAACCCGACTTGTTACAGACCATGTCTTAGTAACAAGTTGGGGTCTAATATTATGTGGGGTCTGAATACATGAAGCTATTCAATTTTTATACAGGCTACACCTCTTGAAAAGGTCCCTCACACGTTTGCTGTGATGTGCCATTCGCGATTCACCCTGTGAAGGGCTCTCCCAAGTCTTTAGATATCCTCAAGTGACAGAGCAGAAAACACTTCCCTTTTAGTATTCATCTAGAGGTGTAATGAAATATTTTGTTTTATTTGAGGTAAGATTCAAATTTTTAAATGGTCAGTATATGTAATAAAATAAATAAGGTGGAAAATATCTGTACATCTATAAGAAAAGGCCAAAAGGAGTTCAGAAAATGAGAGAATAAATGAAGTTCAGGAAAGAATGGCAAGCATGGAAATAGTCTTTGATGCACAAGCCCGGTTTCTCAGGACAAGTATCACATTGATAACCGAATTAGAATGTGAGTGTACCCACTATCACTCTCATAGAGCTTGTAAATTTTAATTCCGTAATTTGCTCTTTTAGGCTGGGACCCCACGTAGCGTAAATGCCACAATTTTGCCACTGCAGAAACTCCGCAGAAAGAAACTTGGCATTTTGCAGTACCTGCAAGGTTGATGGGATTCTGGTGAATCCCATCCACATATTGCAGAAAAATATCCACAGCAAAAATGCAACCCATGTCTTTTCTAATTCCATTTTAGTCACAGATATGGCATTTTTTGTCACTTCTTTTTTCCTGTGGGGGGGACTATCAGCTGGGAAGTTTTGTCCTGATTCAATTCTGCTTGTCTCACTGCCATGGGATGTACTTGCCACCTTTTCTGTTTGGTCTTAAAACAGTAATTACTTTATTAATTTTGCTTGGTGTTCAAGATATTGGGCCTGTTCTCCAGTGATGCGGTAAATCATAAAGGAATTGTACAGTGCAACCTTTTTATACCACAAACGTGATTTCCTCATTGCGTATGGCTGTAACATTTGGTCAGTCAGGTCTACCCCTCCCATGTATTGGCTGTATTCCTGTATACATACAGGGTTGCTGCTGTCCACATAAATAGATGTGAGGACCAATATGTCTTTTTTGACCCTACATTTAGTGAGCATAAGACTGTTGCTATACAAGGACCTGCTTTCACCAGGTTACAAGTTTTGGTCGACCAAATTTTTGGGGAGCCCTCTTTGATCCTTCCTTACTGTACCACATGCCAATGTTGCTCTTTGAGAGAGATTTGAAAACAGGGACACTTGAATAAAAATTGTCTATGTAGAGGTGATTTATTTATTTAGCAGGGTGTATAAAAGACCCCATACAATTTTTTCACTTGTATTTAACACAGTGGGGTATTCTGGTGGACAGATCTGGGAGCCTTTTACTTCATAGATACCGAATTAGAATGTGAGTGTACCCACTTTCACTCTCATAGAGCTTGTAAATTTTAATTCCGTAATTTGCTCTTTTAGGCTGGGACCCCACGTAGCGTAAATGCCACAATTTTGCCACTGCAGAAACTCCGCAGAAAGAAACTTGGCATTTTGCAGTACCTGCAAGGTTGATGGGATTCTGGTGAATCCCATCCACATATTGCAGAAAAATATCCACAGCAAAAATGCTGCAATTTCAAAAAATTTGTAAATCGCAGCATGTCAATTATACCTACAGAAACGCTGGTGCTTTCCATATAGGTATAATTGAAGCAGAAAGTCCACAGAGAAAAACTCTGAACTTTCTGTGAAAAGTGCAGTGGGAAAAAGTGCAATGCGTTTCTGTTGCATTTTTCCCACAGCGCTTTTTGGCTGTGGCTCGTTACATGGGACCTTATCCTTAGGTTGAGACTCCATGTTGTGGAAATGCAGCTTTTTTCGTTGCAGATTTTGCTGCGTTTTTTTGAGCCAAAGCCAGGAGTGGATTGAGCAGAAGATAGAAGTATAACAGCTTTCTATATATTTCCCATTCTTTTTGTAGCCATTCTTGGCTTTGGATTAAAAAAAACACAGCAAAATCTGCAACAAAAAAAAGATGCATTTCCGCAACGTGGGGCTCCAGCCTTAGGCCCGTTGCAGATGACCGTGCTGTGGGTCAGTGTGCTATCTGTGTATTTCACAGAGAGCACACTGACCCATTCTTTTCTATGGGCCTGTACACACGACCGAGATTTTCACAGTCCCGTATGCGGGCCGACATTTAATGAAAGGAGCCACGGAAGCACGGCCCCGTGCACAGGCGGCACACGAGGATATACCCTTGTTTTCCGTGTGAACCCCGTTCTTTTAAATCATGGCAGGCTGGTTGCAGCACGGTCATCTGCAACTGGCCTTTCTTGGCAAATATTGCTGGAATCTTCCCTTAAATAACACCAATGACTCATCAATGGCAATATTTTTTGTAGTGTACGCCTCTGAAATTCTCTCATTAAAATGAGTCAGAAGAGGCTTAATTTAAAGTAATCAGTCCTGGGTGGGATCACTAGGGGCAGGGGCATTGTCTGTTATTAATGTAATGGAGGAATTTTAAATGGGACTTCAAAGTGAGTTCTCACCATTACAGCCCTAGACATTGGTGTATTATATACAACAACAAAAAAATTATTTCTGGGGTTGAAATAAATTCTGGAATTTGGGGTTTAAACATACTCGGGAGCACCCAATCAGGGTAATTTCACTGCTGGTCACTTTGCCTACTCAGCTTTGTGGGGGTCTTCACTGTCAGCAGACGATGACATTATTAGGAAGTGTTCTTCATCCTCACTGGTAGTGTCTGTGTCTAAACACACCATGATGTAGGCCTCTTAATTTGTACATCAGGCCTCTGGAGGTCACTGGGAAGTATTATTGGATGTCCATAGACCACTAGGTAGTGTTGCTATGTGTCTGGGGCCACTAAGGAGTATTATTTGGTCACAGTGGCTCCTCAGGGGCCCCCAGGAACGTAGCAATTCTTCCCAGTGTCCCCCAGTCACATAATAATGCTCCTCAGATGCCTAATAATGATCCCCAGTGGCCCTCACACTGTAGTTGTACCATATAAGTATAAAACAAATAACATTTACCCATCCTTGTTCCCCCGGAGTTCTGTTCTTGTTTGCAGCTAGATGCAGCAGGTATTCACCAGACATCACTAGCTGATTTCTACTAGTGAGGTTTTACTGCTCCACCCTTCAATTCATCTATATCGGTATCCTAAGGATGCTGATGTAGTTGAAAGAGGAAATGCAAAACTCTAAAAAGAGTGTATACTTTATATTGAGGCACATCACCCATATTTGCAAAAGATAAAAAATGATAATGAATAAATTAATAAATCTTTATTGACACTACATTAAAAACTCATTAAAACAATCACATGATGAATCCCATAAATACAGAAAATAGAGAAGACATATATCTTAACCCCTTTCTGCTGGTGGCATTGTTCGTTTTTGACTACCTGCCTTCCAAACCCCATAACTATTTTATTTTTCATTCACAGAGCTATATGAGGGCTTAATGTTGTCAAAATGACATGTCGCGTGTATTCTATATTTTGGTACGATTCTGGGGATATCGAATTCATATAGTTTTATTTACATTTTAACCGCTTAACAAATCTAAAACTTTGCAAAAACTATCTTTTCTTAAAGTCACCATATTCACCCGTAACTTTTTTTAGATTTCTGTGTACCGGGATGCATAGGGCGTATTTTCTTGCGGGACCAGATAAACTTTTTAGTTATACCATTTTGGGGAATGTCTATTGCTTTGATAAATTTTTATTCAAATTTTTATTACAGGCAAAACGGCGTTCACTGAATGGGAAAAATATATTTATAAGTTTGTAGACTGTACTTTTTCGGACACAGGGATACCTAATGTGTATGTGTTTCACAGTAATTTTTTACTTGTATATGTATTATAGGGAAAGGGGAGTGATTTGAATTTTTAATACTTTTTACTTATTTCTTCTTTAATACTGTAATTATTAGACCCACTAGGGGTCTTGAACCCCATGTGGTCTGATCACTAATGCAAAAGCACCTGAGGATTAACACCATTTCTGGTCATTATATGACTTATATTCTGCAGTTTTAGAATGCTATATCTATTGTTTTCGGTGGGTGAAGACTATCTGCAGTGCACACAGTGAGTAGAGTGGGAGTCTCACTCCCATTCAGAAACAGCCCCAGGAACATATAGGACATATATAGATATGTACTGAGATGAATAAAGTACTTTGGTTATGATGAAAACCTCCTATTGAGCTCCAGCATCAGTCCAAGCTTGTCTTTCTTTTAACAACTACACTTTCTGCTCAGTGCTGCTAGATGTTAAAAATTAGGACCAAAGTAAAAAAAAAAAAAAAAATGTAGTATATTTAATGGTGCTCCCAGATGAAGTAGAAATAATTCATAAGCAAAAATATAATTTTAGTTTTTTGCATATAAACGATGACGTGTTTTTCGACTCTAAAATATATGTCTTTTTGAAATCGTATTCCTTCTACAACACAAATAGACATATATAAGAAATGAAGCGATCACATGATAACTAATTAGTAAAATCAGCTGTAGGTGATGCTTCCAAAAGTAAAGTGCCTGTTGTGCTAGTCTATTTTTTGTATAATGATCCTACCAAGAATCCTGCTCAATCTGAATTTTTGCTAAAGTGTATAAAATTGATACTTACCCATAATTTTTTTATTCAAGAGTGATGTGTTCCACCAGACAAGGGGCTGCGCAATGGGGACTCAGTTACAGCTAACACCCTGCTCCATAACCGATCGGGGGTTTTAACACCTTGGATGCAGCAGTCAAACATTGTGGGTGATCCCGTGTTGCTAGAGTTCCTTGCCCCATGTCCTAACATGTGCAGCAGCCATTTTGAACAAAATGCGATTTGTTACCACGAAGTCTGGATTCAGATTCGATGCGAATCGAATATTTCCTGAAATTCAGATCGAATTCCACTTCGTCAGCTTCAATTCGCTCATCTCTACCAACAACGGATGCTTTTAATAGCATCCAGTGAACATATGAACTCAGCATTAGGCACAGCTTCACAGATGAGTCCATGCAGGCTGTAAATGTTGTATATCCATTGAAGACTGAAAACAAACATTCTAAACCACAAACATTGGCGAAGTTTTTAAAATTAAAACATCCCTCAATTGCAGTTCAGATTTTGAAATCTATCTTATCAAATGTTCTTGCCAATTACAATACATCAGTCGCACAACCATGACTATGCAAGCCAAATAAATAAGCATAGATATAATGTCAACCACAGTTTATCAAGACACATTATCTTTTCTCATAAAGATGAATCTGTAAGACTGAAACTGATTATTATTGAGTGTTTTCTTGTTGCAAGAATTGTTACCAATACCTCTCCAACAGAGATGTTTTGGATATAGGAGTTAAAAACCCTTGCACCTTACATTCTGAACAAACAGCTGGACATTGTAAAGTCATGGAATGATTTATTATCATCATATTAGTAATTATTTGGATGTAATGTATTGTATGAGTTTTCTTATTATTAGTTTTAACCATTCAGTACATATTATAATCAGTTGTATTATTCGATTGTGTAGGGTTTTAATTCATAATGGTGACAGAAATTAGATATTCTTTATATTTACTTCTTATGTAAATTTACTTTCTTTAATCTGGTCTTTCTTAGGTAAAATAAGAAAAGACTCAAAGAATAAATCACATATTGTCACTATGAAACTGCTCACATTAGAGATGTGATTTTTTTGATCCCATCTGCGATTTTTTCATTACCACCTCATTCCATTGCACTGTATAACTTCTAAATATTAAATGTTTGTTATCTTGTTTTATATAGATGTTTTATTGATGCATAGATTCACCTTGTATTAAACTAGCACAACAGGCATTTTACTGATTTTACTAATTAGTTATCATATGGCAGCAAACCAGAACTTTTTATATCCTTTTATTATGCAAACAATAATATTTGGCTGTCAATATAAGTCTGAAAGTGGCCAACCCCTTTAAGGCCCTTGGCACTTCGGTCAAAGCTGACCGAGGCGCCATTTTCCTGGCGATGCATGGGCTCTGCCATTTTTGATAGGATTGACAGTGTTTGGGGCCGGAGATCTGTTGCCAGGACACCCGGAAGACTATTGAAGGCTCCCATGCTTGTCTGGCATTCATTTGTATGACAGGCTGCTTTATGCATAGGTATATTGCAATTAATTAGTATTGTAATGCATTGTATTAGTGATCAAACTCCCTGGGGTTAAAGACCCCTAGGGAGGGGGGTCTAAAAATTACAGTATAAAAAAAAAAAAAAAAGTAAAAAAAAGCGAACGATTCAAATCACCCCCCCTTTCCCTCGAATACATATACAGTGGGGGAAAAAAGTATTTAGTCAGCCAACAATTGTGTAAGTTCTCCCACTTAAAAAGATGAGGCCAGCCTGTAATTGACATCATAGGTAGACCTCAACTATGAGAGACAAAATGAGAAAACATATCTAGAAAATAACATTGTCTGATTTTTTAAGAATTTATTTGCAAATTATGGTGGAAAATAAGTATTTGGTCACCTTCAAACAAGCAAGATATATGGCTCTCACAGACCTGTAACTTCTTCTTTAAGAGGCTCCTCTGTCTTCCACTCATTACCTGTAGTAATGGCGCCTGTTTGACACAACCTCAAACAGTCACACTCCAAACTCCACTATGGTGAAGACCAAAGAGCTGTGGAAGGACAACAGAAACAAAATTGTAGACCTGCACCAGGCTGGGAAGACTGAATCTGCAATAGGCAAGCAGCTTGGTGTGAAGAAATCAACCGTGGGAGCAATAATTAGAAAATGGAAGACATACAAGACCACTGATAATCTCCCTAGATCAGGGACTCCACGCAAGATCTCACCCTGTGGGGTCAAAATGATCACAAGAACGGTGAGCAAAAATCCCAGAACCACACGGGGGGGACCTAGTGAATGACCTGCAGAAAGCTGGGACTAACGTAACAAAGGCTACCGTCAGTAACACACTACGCCGCCAGGGACTCAGATCCTGCAGTGCCAGACGTGTCCCCCTGCTTAAGCCAGTACATATCCGGCCCATCTGAAGTTTGCTAGAAAGCATTTGGATGTTTCAGAAGAGTAGTGGGAGAATGTCATATGGTCAGATGAAACCAAAGTAGAACTGTTTGGTATAAACAACTCGTCGTGTTTGGCAGAGAGTGAATGCTGAGTTGCATCCAAAGAGCACAATACCTACTGTGAAGCATGGGGGTGGCAACATCATGCTTTGGGGCTGTTTCTCTGCAAAGGGACCAGGACGACAGATCTGTATACATGAAAGAATGAATGGGGCCATGTATTGTGAGATTTTGAGTGCAAACCTCCTTCTATCAGCAAGGGCATTGAAGATGAAACGTGGCTGGGTCTTTCAGCATGACAATGATCCCAAGCACACCTCCAGGGCAACGAAGGAGTGGCTTAGTAAGAAGCATTTCAAGGTCCTGGAGTGGCCTAGTCAGTCTCCAGATCTCAACCCCATAGAAAACCTTTGGAGGGAGTTGAAAGTCCGTGTTGCCCAGCGACAGCCCCAAAACATCACTGCTCTAGAGTAGATCTGCATGGAGGAATGGGCCAACATACCAGCAACAGTGTGTGCCCACCTTGTGAAGACTTACAGAAAACGTTTGACCTCTGTCATTGCCAACAAAGGATATATAACAAAGTATAGAGATGAACTTTTGTTATTGACCAAATACTTATTTTCCACCATAATTTGCAAATAAATTCTTTAAAAATCAGAAAATGTGATTTTCTGGATTTGTTTTCTCATTTTGTCTCTCATAGTTGAGGTCTACCTATGATGACAATTACAGGACTCTCTCATCTTTTTAATTGGGAGAACATGCACTATTAGTGGCTGACTAAATACTTTTTTTCCCCACTGTAAAAGTAGAAAATTACAGTGAAACACATACACATTAGGTATCTTTGTTTACAAAAACGCCTGGTCTACAAATTTCTAAAAATATTTTTCCTGCATGGTTAATGACATAACAGGGGGAAAAAAAAATCAAAAGTGCCTAACCGAAGTTTTTTCGCTGTTTCGCTTCTGTTAAAAATTTGAATAAAAAGTTAATAAACAAAAAAACAAACAAAACAAAAACAGGAAAATTGATTAAAACTAAATGTATAGAAAACAAGCTCCAATTAAGATTAGTGTATGCCAGTCTTAATCAATTTCCCCACTGGCATGAGCTCTATTATCATCTAGACACCAGTGTACATAAGCAACCACACATACAGTACAGACCAAAAGTTTGGACACACCTTCTCATTCCAAGAGTTTTATGTATTTTCATGACTATAAAAATTGTAGATTCACACTGAAGGCATCAAAACTATGAATTATCACATGTGGAATTATATACTTAACAAAAAAGTGTGAAACAACTGAAAATATGTCTTATATTCTAGGTTCTTCAAAGTAGCCACCTTTTGCTTTGATTACTGCTTTGCACACTCTTGCCATTCTCTTGATGAGCTTCAAGAGGTAGTCACCTAAAACGGTCTTCCAACAGTCTTGAAGGAGTTCCCAGAGATGCTTAGCACTTGTTGGCCCTTTTGCCTTCACTCTGCGGTCCAGCTCACCACCAACCATCTCGATTGGGTTCAGGTCTGGTGACTGTGGAGGCCAGGTCATCTGGCGTAGCACCCCATTACTCTCCTTCTTGGTCAAATAGCCCTTACACAGTCTGGAGGTGTGTTTGGGATCATTGTCCTGTTGAAAAATAAATGATGGTCCAACTAAACGCAAACCGGATGGAATAGCATGCCGCTGCATGATGCTGTGGTAACCATGCTGGTTCAGTATTCCTTCAATTTTGAATAAATCCCCAATAGTGTCACCAGCAAATCACCCCCACACCATCACACCTCCTCCTCCATGCTTCACGGTGGGAACCAGGCATTTAGAGTCCATTCGTTCACCTTTTCTGCTTCGCACAAAGACACGGTGGTTGGAACCAAAATCTCAAATTTGGACTCATCAGACCAAAGCACAGATTTCCACAGGTCTAATGTCCATTCCTTGTGTTCTTTAGCCCAAATAAGTCTCTTCTGCTTGTTGCCTGTCCTTAGCAGTGGTTTCCTAGCAGCTATTTTACCATGAAGGCATGCTGCACACAGTCTCCTCTTAACAGTTGTTGTAGAGATGTGTCTGCTGCTAGAACTCTGTGTGGCATTGACCTGGTCTCTAATCTGAGCTGCTGTTAACCTGCGATTTCTGAGGCTGGTGACTCGGATGAACTTATCCTCCGCAGCAGAGGTGACTCTTGGTCTTCCTTTCCTGGGGCGGTCCTCATGTGAGCCAGTTTCTTTGTAGCGATTGATGGTTTTGGCCACTGCACTTGGGGACACTTTCAAAGTTTTCCCAATTTTTCGGACTGACTGACCTTCATTTCTTAAAGTAATGATGGCCACTCCTTTTTCTTTACTTAGCTGCTTTTTTCTTGCCATAATACAAATTCTAACACTCCATTCAGTAGGACTATCAGCTGTGTATCCACCTGACTTCTGAACACAACTGATGGTCCCAACACCATTTATAAGGCAAGAAATCCCACTTATTAAACCTGACAGGGCACACCTGTGAAGTGAAAACCATTTCAGGTGACTACCTCTTGAAGCTCATCAAGAGAATACCAAGAGTGTGCAAAGCAGTAATCAAAGCAAAAGGTGGCTACTTTGAAGAACCTAGAATATTAGACATATTTTCAGTTGTTTCACACTTTTTTGTTAAGTATATAATTCCACATGTGTTAATTCATAGTTTTGATGCCTTCAGTGTGAATCTACAATTTTTATAGTCATGAAAATACATAAAACTCTTGGAATGAGAAGGTGTGTCCAAAATTTTGGTCTGTACTGTATCTGAATATTTGTGTATAACATTCTGCAAAGAGAAGGTAGCAAATGTGTGATGATGAGAGAACCCCAAGATGTATTTTCCAGTTATATATTTCTTTGTTGTATTATCACTTGCTCATATCATCCAGTTTGGCTCCAGGAATACAGCCATTCTACTCTGTAAGCAAAGCCCTTTGTTGCTCTGTCCCTGGCTCAATTAGCATAACCTTGTTACACTCATTATCTCCACAGGGGTTTCCTGCAGAGATGTGGAATCCCCAGACAAGTTGGAGCCAACAACAGAACAAAGGGAATATAGTTTTATGGCAATATTTCCCCAGCAGAACCGCCTATCGTCACACTGATAAATTCTTTGGATGCTCCAGGCAGAGATGGACGATTCAAACCCAGACATGCTATTGTAGGGTGCAAGGAGAAGGTCCAGGCACTGAACTCCTTAACCAAAGGAGATTGGGGTGTCATTCTTGGTGTCTGCATGATGGGGAGCTCGCCACGAGCCCCATCAGACCACTTGCTTTACCCTACGGTCATCGGGCAAGGAACTATAACGAGTTATGGTTCTTGGGATTTTAGAATGGAGGGCGGAGCTTCTCCTCCTGGTTATATAGTTAAAGGCTCTCAGATCAGGGAAAGAGGTCTCACTTGTTATCCTGGGAAAGATGTGATCACATGTGGTGCTGTGGACTTAAGCCAGGGCCCTGAAGGCCTAGTAGCCAGGCCTGGAACTTCTCTTTGTTCTGGACAACATGTAGGAGACACATGCTCTGTCACTTGCTTAAGGAAGAACCCTGAGGCCCACCACATGGAGGCCCAGAGAAATCTTTTATGTCCCATTTTATTTTCTGTACTTAATATTGCTTTTACCTGTATTTGCTTGATAATCCATTGATATGTATTTCTGTATTTGTTAGTGTCTAGTACCGACCCACTTGGATTAATAAATATATAAAATTTCTAAAGCTCGTTTCATATTATCCTATGAATCTGGTCACTCAAGGGGAGTGAGTGGAAGGTGAGAAGGGTGTTCTCAGGTGTGCCAGGCAGCTTGGCAAAGTGAGATCCTTCACAAAATGTATTAAGTATTATTGTGTTACCAGCATTTCAAGCTTTAACCACACAGAAATCCTATGCAGAACTGTCTATAAGCCCCAGTTTTCTATTTGCCTGCACTTCAGAACTGCCCACACAAATCTATGTGATACAGAGTCAATGTTCAGAGGGAATGTCCAAAGTCTGCATTCTAATTTGTCAATTATGCTGATGGATGGAAGACTCACATCCGCCAGTGGTTCCCCATTGTAATTTGCCAACAGAAACCTTTGGCTTACTATTGACAGTAGCTAATAGTACGTGTTTTTGTCTCATGGGCAATGACAGCTGAACTCTAAATACAGATAGCAAGTAAGATCACATAGTGGATAGAAATGTCCAGTAAGGTTCAGAAATTTAAGCTGACATGCTACTTGCTTTCTTTTGTGTTTTACCTTTCTACTATGATAATGGGGTTTAAAAATAAACTAAAAGGAACAAAATGAGCAGAAATAACTACTGAAACTGCGTAATTACGCAATGTGCATCTTGTCATAGTTAGCCAGTTTTCTTTACTTGCATCTGAAAGGGTTCCAAGGTAGTTGTAAGGGTCTTGCCAACCATAGCAACCCTGACACTACTGCAGGGGTCTGGGAGGAAGGACAGAGACAAGTGAGCCCTAATCTCACCCCAGCCACTGTCCCTTCCTATTGCCACAGTTACCCTAAATGGTAAAAGGACAACCTGAAGACAAGCCCTATACTGGGTAAGTGACACAGAGAACAGGACAAGACAAAAACAACACAGAAGCGGAGTGATAAAGCCAAGGAGTCAGAACCAAACGAGCAATGCAGTACAGAATCTAAATCCAAGAGGATAGTCAAAGTCAAAGCCAGTGGTCAGAAAATCAGGTAACAAGGTAGCAAGGGAAATAATGAAGAGAGCAGGCAAAACACAAGTGAAATAACTGGCAACTTGCAGAGAAGTGACAACCTGTATATAGAAAGTCTGGGCCCAGCCCCACACCTGATAGGCACACAGGCTGTCAATCACACAGGCCAGGAAGAGATTAACTCTATACCGTCCAGAGAGAAATGCTTAGAATACGGGTGTGGTTAGAAATCCATTACACTGATTAGGACCATGTTCAGACTGAGCATCAAGAAACTTACACAAAGAACCAAATTGAAGACGCCTCCTTCGCCACAGCGTGCGAGCGGAGGGCGGCGCCGAGACCCGAAACGGCAGAGACGTTACAGTAGTTTTCTATGCAGCTGAAGCCCTTATGTACAGAGTTGTAACCAATCTGGTAGATTATAAATTGAAAGCTAAGAAGGCTGGGCCCCATGTGGCGTAAATGCTGTGGTTTGACCGCGGCAGAAATGCTGTGGCAAAAACCACAACGTTTTACAGTCCTTGAAAAGTGGATGGGATTCTGGCTAATCTAACAAATCCCATCCACACATGGCAGAAAAATACCCGCAGCAGAAATGCTGCAATTTCCAAAACCAGCATGTCAATTATACCTACGGAAATGCTGCCAATTTCCTTATAGGTATAATGGAAGCAGAAAGTCCGCAGATGTTTCCCTTCAGTTACATACACTCCTGACTTTGGCTAAAAAAAAAAATGCAGCAAAAAAGAGCAGCATTTCCACAACTTTGGGCCTCAGCCTAAGGCCAGGCACCACATTTTTTTTTTTTGTAATTTTTTTTTCTTTTTAAATACTTTTAAGCTTTTTAATCTCATTATTGTAGGCCCTATAGGGAATGTGAACATACCTAATGCTTATTGCTACTTCTGTACTGTCGTGCAAAGTTGCGGCCAAAAATTTTGACACTGGCACAAATTTTGGTTTTTACAAAGTTTAGATAGATGTTCCTATGGTATTGTCCAGAGAAGTGGAATAGTTAGCATTACCATGAGTCCGGACAACATTCATGTGTGGGGTTGCTTTTCATCCATGGGAGTGGGCTCACTCACAATTTTGTCTAAGAACACTGTCTCGAATAAAGAATTGGGTCTAAACATCTTCCAAGAGCAACATCTTCCAACCATTCAGGAGCAATTTGGTGACAATGCTTTTTCCATCATGATGGAGCACCATATCTCAAAGCAAAAGTGATAACTAAGTAGCTCAGTGAACTAAACACTGAAAATTTGAGCCAGGAAACTCCCCAGTTTTCAGTTCCATTGAGAACCTGTGGGCAATCCTCAAAAAGAGAATGAACCAAATAGTAATATTTTAATAATAGTTATTTAAATACTAATTTATTTTAATGATAAATAACCAAATAAATAAGTTGTAATAAACTCCAAGAACTTGTTAGGCAAGAATGGGTTGTCAGGATAATGCTCAGAAGCTGATACCCAGCATGTCAGGCTGAACTTCAGAAGTTTTGAAAAATATGGGTCAATGCTGTAATCTCAAGAGGACAACATTACTATAAATGGCATGATGGTCCATTTGCAAATGCATGTGCATTAAAAAAACAATTTTATGTAGAGTATGCTGCCCTTTGGGGGTTTTTAGGAATTTAATATGTTTAAGTTTAGGTTTCAATGATGTATTGAGATGGCCAATGGCCAATCACAAATTCTGTTCTTGTTGCAACACAGTTTATGCTTCAGAGACCTTCAGTGCTGAATATACAGCTGTCTATTCTGCAAATATCATACACAGAACAGACACAGTACCCGTAATAATATAAAACATGTTTGGAACATATACTGGTCAGAAATTAAATTTCATAGCCACCATTATTTTTCAGCGGAACCACAGTCACATAGGTTCGCTGCCTTGGGATAATCTTAGACTCTGACCTATACTTCAAGCCGCATATTCAAACCCTCAACACCTCCTGCTGCCTCCAACTCAAGAACATCCATCAAATCCGCTCCTTCCTCACCCCCGAAACTACAAAGATGCTAGTCCACACCCTCATAATCTCCCGCCTAGACTACTGTAACACCCTTCTCCATGGCCTCCCAGCAAATACTCTCGCCCCACTCCAGTTCACCTTAAACTGTGCTGCTTGCTTAATACACCTCTCCCCCCGTTTTTCATCGGCCGCTCTCCTCTGCCAATCACTTCACTGGCTACCCATTGCCCAGCGAATAGAGTTCAAACTACTAATGCTGACATACAAAGCCATCCACAACCTGTCCCTCCATATATCTCTGACCTAATCTCCCGCTACTTGCCCACACGTACCCTTTGATCCTCCAGAGACCTCCTACTCCGCTCTGCTCTTATCCGCTCTTCACACAAACGTCTCCAAGACTTCTCCCGTGCATCCCCCATACTCTGGAACTAATTACCAAGACACATCAGACTGTCCCCCACAGTCACAAGCTTCAAGAAGGCCCTGAAGACTCACCTATTCAGGAAGGCCTACAACCTCCAACAACGCTACTGTCACCACACCACCATCTGTACAGCCTCTCCCCTCACCTTCTGTCTCTATCCCTCTTCCCTCATAGATTGTAAGCCCTTGCGGGCAGGGCTCTCTATCCCACTGTGCCAGTTGGTCACTGTTAGTATTATATTTGTTTTGTATATTTTGTGTACCGTATGTAAATCCTCAAACGTAAAGCACCATGGAATTAATGGTGTTCTTTGGATGCAACTCAGCATTCACTCTCCTCCAAACACGACAAGTTGTGTTTCTAACAAACAGTTCTACTTTGGTTTCATCTGACCATATGACATTCTCCCACTACTCTTCTGGAACATCCAAATGCTCCCTAGCAAACTTCAGACGGGCCCGGATATGTACTGGTTTAAGCAGGGGGATACGTCTGGCACTGCAGGATCTGAGTCCCTGGCGGCGTAGTGTGTTACTGACAGTAGCCTTTGTTACGTTAGTCCCAGCTTTCTGCAGGTCATTCACTAGGTCCCCCCGTGTGGTTCTGGGATTTTTGCTCACGGTTCTTGTGATCATTTTGACCCCACGGGGTGAAATCTTGTGTGGAGCCCCTGATCGAGGGAGATTATCAGTGGTCTTGTATGTCTTCCATTTTCTAATCATTGCTCCCACAGTTGATTTCTTCATACCAAGCTGCTTGCCTATTGTAGATTCAGTCTTCTCAGCCTGGTGCAGGTCTACAATTTTGTTTCTGGTGTCCTTCCACAGCTCTTTGATCTTCACCATAGTGGAGTTTGGAGTGTGGCTGTTTGAGGTTGTGGACAGGTGTCTTTTATATTGATAGCAATGTCAAACAGGAGCCATTACTACAGGTAATGAGTGGAGGACAAAGGAGCCTCTTAAAGAAGAAGTTATAGGTCTGTGAGAGCCAGAAATCTTGCTTGTTTGAAGGTGACCAAATACTTATTTTCCAACATAATTTGCAAATAAATTCTTAAAAAAATCAGACAATGTGATTTTCTAGATATATTTTCTCATTTTGTCTCTCACAGTTGAGGTCTACCTATGATGTCAATTACAGGCCTCTCTCATCTTTTTAAGTGGGAGAACTTGCACAATTGGTGGCTGACTAAATACTTTTTTCCCCACTGTATATAAACAAACAATAATAATAATAATATTTTACTTACTTTTTCTTTCTGAGTTTCAACTTCATTAAGCTGTTTTCTGCAGCCTGTTGTACAACCATGTTGTTCATCTGTTTTATAATAGGCTTCAGCACATGCTATAGCAGAAGGAAAATGAATGTATGAGATAAATACAGGTTCTTCTATACAGAATCCATTTTTTTTTTCAAAACCATTGTATAACAATGGTAAATAGACTGATTTACTGACATTTATTGATAAGGAAGAAACATACTGTTTATATGGGTAGATAAGGATATAAAGATACATAACACTAAAGTAATGAAAAGGCCTCACGCTATATAAATTTACTGCAATTTATTTTAGCAGCATTTTTGGAAAATCTGACATATTTGAAGTAATGCAGTAACCCTTTGCGAAATGTTTACACAATTACATCTTTCACACCTTAAAGTGTACCTCCAATTATAAAATAGCTTTTCAAAAATTAAAGAAACTTTGTAATATATCTTATTTAAGAAATATGTTTCCTTATCCATTTATCAATCTTAATTACTTTTTACATATTAGTTTATGGAGAAGGGGAGGAAGAGGTTGCTGGAAAAGACATACAAATAACCACAGCTGCTAACTTTGCTATTCTGTGAGTCAGGAAGCTCTTTTAAACACTGTTATGTTTTAATATAAGAGTCTATCACTGCACAGAATGAGACAATAAATTAATCAATAACCTCCTCCTTCCCTCTCCCATCTTCATAGAGTTCTGTGTGGGAAATTAATATGGAGACAGGGTCTTAAGTAAACACACAGCCTCAGTGAAAATATGGAGGAGGAGAGCAGCCTAATAAGTGGAGAAGGAAGCAGATTAGCCTAATAAGATATAATGCAAAGTTTGTTATATTCACATTTATTATTAATTTCTTATACTATTAATTGAAAAGTTGGTTTATAAATTGGAGGTATGCTTTAATGTTATCAATAATTACCTGATTCGCATTCAGCTCTAGTGGTATTAAGATCAGCAGTGACATCCACAAAGTGGCAGATTGAAAAAAGCCTGCATCCCCTGTAGCAGGCACCAAGGACATCATCCTGTAGGAAGACAAAAGCAGTTTGAACACTTACACGTAAATTCATGCAGGTATACAGATATTCACAAAGTATCTTCCAAAGACAGAAATAAGCTGAAGATAAGAGATGAGATTAGTTCCTTAAAAAAATTCATCAATTTCTACCACTGTATTGAGATCAGAGAAAGACTGCAATCTTTTTGTACTTGTGTAACGTCTCTGCCTGTTCAGATTTCTGTGCCTCCCTCCGCTCGCATGCTGCGGCGCAGGAGGCATGTTCAGTTTGATTCCGTGCTTAAGGTTCTTGTTGCTCAGTCTGAACATTGTCCTATCTATTGAATTTCAGCCACGCCGTCTCCTGCACCTTGTTTCTCTCCGCTCCTCTAACAGTTAATCTTAGCCTTGCTCGTGTGATTGACAGCCTGTCTACCAATCAAGTCTGGGGCAGGTCCTAGACTTCCCATATACAGGTCATCAGCCCACACAGGTTTGCTGGCTATTGCCATTCTGTCCTGAGACTTTTGTCCCTGCTAGCTCCTCTTCTGTTATTATTATTATGACTTCTGACCTTTGGTTTTTCTTGTGACTACTCTTTTGGATTGCGATTTGGTACTGCTTTGTCTCTCTGGCTTTGACCCTTGGCTTCCTGACTCCTCTTCTGTTTTGTTTGTCTTGTCTTGTTCTGTGTTACACTTATTCAGAGTAGGGATCGCCGCCAAGTTGTTCCTGTCATTAGGACAGTGAGACAAGTAGGCAGGGACAGGGGCTGGGTCGAGTTTAGGGCACGCTGTCTGTGTTATTCCCTTCCTCCCAGGTTTCAGCAGCAGCACTAAGGTATTACTGAACTGGCAACTCCCTTACAACTTGCATACATTTTGGGGACTTTGTGAAATTCTGCGTTATCTACAACTGAAGAAGTTGAACTGCACCCAGATCTGTTATTTTGAAGAGATCTTAAGTGGCAGACAAAAAGCACAGTAACTATCAATAGCCAAAACTTCAGTTTCAACTCATTTGAGATGGGCGAACTGATTTATTATGAGCGGGGTTTGACCCGAATATTCCAAATTCGTTTTTTAAACAAAACTGCACAAATGGAAATTTGTCTTGGATGAACTAAAATGGCTGCTTCCACATGTATTGTGCAGGAAATATACAGAAGAGACACATGGCTTGTGAGTCACTGTGAGGTTCTGGCATTACCTGACATCAGCTGACAGCCTCTCAGGCAATAGACAGTGATAAGTGGACACCTTACAATGCTGATGTCATATACTTTATATAAAGTGCTATAAGCATGATCACCAGGCATTGCAGTAATGGTGGATGTACAGGTGGATCTGTAATTGATCTCACTGCATGATTCAGAGCACTGAGTTCTGAAGAGCTTACAAATTGCAATAAATAGAGCTAGAGAATCTTAGAAATAGGACAGTTTAGTCAGATTCAATCAATCAATTACAGGCAGATTAGTGCTAGAAATCATAGATAGTAGGGAGGGAGAATATCTGTGTTGTTGTGAGCCTAACAGCAACATTCTAACAAAGGACAGTTAACCCTTTTATTGCCAATAATCTAATTTTGACTAAGGCTGTTGGACAATAGAGCAGTTTCATCTGTAAACAGAATGATTAAACATAGTCTTTACTGACAGTCAGTCATGTTAGTGAAAAATCTTTTCTTAGGCTAAGGCCCCACGTAGTGAGTTGCAGCCAAAAAGCTCTGCAGAAAAGAATGTGGCAGAAAAGCATTGTGTTTTTTCGGCAGCTTTTTTCACAGACTTTCTGTCCCTATTATACCTATATGGAAAACACCGGCGTTTCCGTAGATATAATTGACATGCTGCAATTTACAATATAGCCTCACAGTCCACTATCTCTGTTATTTAAAGCTGACTTACGCAGTTCTAGTCTAATAGTCACTGACTAGGTCATCTTTTTAGTGCTATTTTTCTTGAAATAGTAACTTGTAAAAAAAAAAAAAAAAAAAAACACACAACAGACATATACACAGTGTCAGAATTGTTGTCAATTACTATGAAAATGAAGTAGTGTGCAGTAAATAAATGACTGGAAAAATCAGGGCAGGGGACAGGCAAAAGGAGAGGGATAAGGAAACACTTGTGCAAGTACTAGCAATAAGAATGTGGGTGGAACCGCCAGTAGCTGCAGGATTGTTGTACCTCCTGAGAATGAAGATGAATGTTTTTAATTACTTAGCATTTGTGTTTTTTTCCTCCTCCTCAATAACACTACAGTAATTTACTACAGGTACTTTCAGGACTGTCAACCACGTCTCCATCTTCTGAGAAATCTATTTCTCCTAGTCAGAGGTATCGGTTTTTTGATTAGCTGGATGAGAACAGTCAGTATTGTTTGCAAGTACAGTAGGAAGACATGACTGGAAGTAGTGGTGGCGATAGTAGTAGTGGCAGGGAGTGTGGTACTACTACTGGTAGTCATTATGGTAGGGGAATTAGGGAGGGGAAATCTGTTTGTGGAAATAATGAGTGTGTGCAACAATCCCATGACCATGATGTGTCAGAATAAAGTGGGAAAGACTATGACATCCAAAAAGCCAGCCCGGGGCAGACCTAGGGGAAGATCACGGAGTGGTTGTGGTGGCACTGGGGGTGGTAGAGGCAGACTCGTTTCCGCTTCTGCTGGTGCTGGCGGCAGCAACTACATGTGGTCATCTCCTATGTAAATTTTTTTGTACCCTGCCAAACGATAAATCCATTGCATTGTGTGGGATCTGCAAGCAGAAACTTAGCCGTAGCAGTATAGGATCAAATGTAAGAATGACATCTCTTTGTACTTGCATGTAAAGGCATCAATATATTATTTGGCAAAATAGACTTGGCAGTGGCACTGATGGGGAAGTGAGCAAGACTGTCCTACTCCTTCTCACCTTAATCTTCCTTGAAACACTGATACTCATGCAATAAGGGATGGAAGAGGAAGAACAGCTTCCACCTCTTAGTCAACGCTATCACCCTGGGTTGATGGAGGATGAGAATCTGGGTCAGTCAATATGGTAGCGGAACTGGGACTTGCAGACAGGGCCAAGATACAGCCAAGGGAGGAGGCTGACCCTTATTTCTTTCAAGATGATGATGACCACGTTGGCCAAGAACACCAATCATTGCAGACCCCTGGGTCTGTGCACATGTTGTCAAGTATGGAAGGCTGTCTGCTCCGCAGCTTACAGAGCGACAAGTGAATTATTAGCATCAAGCAGAGGGATGAGTACTAGATGACAGTGCTCTTAGACCTTTGCTATAAAGACAAAATGGGGAAATTCTTCCCTGCCTCCTAAAGGGAAGAAAAATTGGAATATTATCAGGATAGGCGGTATACCCAGCTAACTGCAACGTTTAGGGAGACCACTGCAAGTGCCAGTTGCATGCTCAGATGGCCTCTGCCCACATTCCACCTCCTGTGCCAGTGCCACAGCTACAAGTGTCAGGAGTAAAAGCAGCAGCCTCAGAAGCCAGTACAGGATCTGGAATATGATGAATCAGAAATGTTTCAGTTAGCATCCTCAACCGGAGCCACAACAGGCAACTGACACCCACTAACTGCACCAGCAGGTACATTCGTACCTAGAGTGCACCTATATTCTAGCAGATAACTGTGGCCCCCATGGAGTTAAGGACCAATAGATGAGAGCAATGGAAGTAGCTAACCCAGTTTGCCATTGGAGTTTTAACTTGTCCGGCCTCAACAGCTGAGAGGTGTCTCAGTTCTGCTGATGGCGTTGCAACACCTAGAAGGAAGAAACTGTCCACAGTTAGTGTGGAAATATTTACTTTTGTCAAAATTAATCAGGTGTGGATCCAAGAGAACTTTCACACATCTTCAACTCATGCCTCCGAATAGTGGTGTCACCCTCTCCCTGTATCATGTTCCATGTACTGTACTGCTGATGCTGCCAGCTACTCCAACACTTACCACCACTTCCACCACTCAGCCAGACATGTCCTGTAGCCTGGTCAATCATATCATTTCATGCTGCATTGCCACTCATGTCACCACTGCTACCACCACTGCCACCACTCAGGCAAATAGTGGAAGTCCACCCTCATGGCAGTAATGCATCATAATAGAACTTTGAAGGCCCGTAAGATCCTAAGGATTCAGTTATAACTATAGGTAGCAGTCTTAAGAATCGAACAATATCAAAACTTAGCTAACTGGATGTCTTCAGTGCCAATGGTTCACAGAATAAACTTGAATACTTCAAAGGTGAGGTAAAGCATGATATGTAAGCAAAAGCTTGCAAAGGAGATCGATCATTGAGTGGAGATGGCTTTCAATCCAGACTTCTTGCCTCTGGGGGACCTGAACTTTAAACCGGGTCTCCTGGGGTTGCACTTGGGAGGTGGTGGTAAAGTGTCTTCAGTCACCATGGGCAAGATGGACTTGAAATCGGCGGAATGTCCAAAAGAGACCATGCATTTTCCAGGTCCTCCAGGGAATGAATAATAATTCTCTGTCCATTCTTTTGTTGTTGTTTTTTTTTTATATAACTGTAATTTTTATTGAAGAGGTTTTTCAAAACAGAATATAAACAAATGGGGAGGGGGGAGGCTGGCCGCCAATTCCCAAAATAAAAAAGGAGAGAATTACATAAATCAGACCTGTCCATTCTTTTGAATGGCAAGACTGAATGGAAAAAGCCAGGCGTAGGGTAGGTTGTGGTCCCTTAGGGCTTGTAGTAGCGGACGTAGTAAGCGTCTCTTAGCCAATGTAGATGGCACTAAGTCCTGGCACAATAGCAGAGTGTCCTCATCGTACTTTAGATCTGGGTGCTCTCTTGCTTCTAAGATTCCCACTGTATCCACATATGAGAGGAGACCACAAATCATGTCTATGACTGGTCAGAGGGTTTAGGCATAGAGCCCTATGTTGAGAACTCAGTTTATGGAGGAAACAATGCAGGTCTGTCTAGCTTTTTGCCATCTTGGGGGTTGCAGGTGTGTCTCCACCTCCATCTTTGACCTTTCACTATTCTTGGGCCATAGCTTTGGCAGGGGATTTTTAGAGGCACAATGCAGCAGAGCTTAAGGCAAAAGCTGCCATCTCGCACAGAGGTCAGGCTCTGCCTCCAACAGCACCAAAATTTGTCTCCCAAATAACAAGCCTGTAGCACTTACAAGTCATCAAAACAGGCAAATTTTTCTGCTAAACCATTTTGCAATATAACAGTCATGAATGTCTAAAAAATGTATGTATATGTGTTAAACTCAAACTTTGTATTTACTGCTTACCATCCCTTTTTCCATAGACATACATGTCATTTTCACTTTGACATAACTTTGGCTACATTTGCCTTGGGCCGGTTGCACATGACTGTGTGCTTTTCTGCGGCCGTGAATTGAAGGCACGGGCAGCGCACGGGACACACACGGATTTCACACTTGTGCCGCCCGTGCACGAGCCGTGCTTCCGCGGCCCCTTTCATTAAATGAATAGGAGCCACAGAAGCAAGGGCAGCAAAATAGGACAGGAATAGGACCTGTTCTATATTTTGTGCCCCGGACTGTCAGCCTGCACACGTGACTGTGTAATTCACGGTCATGTGTATGGGCCCATAGAAATGAATGGGTCAGTGTGCTATCCGTGAAATACACGGATAGCACACTGATCACAGCCGTGGTCATCTGCAAGGGGCCTTAGAGAGCTAGAAATTGGATAGATAGGTTATTTGGAGTCTTAACAGTGTTTTCCACTATGTTTAAGCCAATTTAAGGTTTTTCAAACAACTCTTGAGAGGTTTGCTCAGCTCTACTTATTACTAGGCGTAGTTTGTAACTGATTCCTGGGATTAGTTCAGCCCAGCTACTGGACTGTTTGTAGAGGGGTGGAGGCCAACGTCAATAGTTAGCAACCTTAAGTGAGTGATAGGTTAGCAACCCCTGTTTTACAATGTATACTTGTTGTGCTTGTTTTACTAAACAATGTTTGATCCTTGTACCAATATGTTCAACTATGGTGTTATCACTTGGTAATGTAATGCAATTTGTTGATTACTAACTTCTCGTAACAGGTGCAACTAGAGAGGCAGAACTGTGGTTGAGCCTAGGTGTTGCACCATGGGGGAGTTATTTGGTGTATCCCCTGGTGTAAATCCACGCTGGCTGTGGTATGACATTTAGGTTATGCCAGGTGAGGACTTGCTATATACAGTGGGGAAAAAAGTATTTAGTCAGCCACCAATTGTGCAAGTTCTCCCACTTAAAAAGATGAGACATCATAGGTAGACCTCAACTATGAGAGACAAAATGAGAAAACAAATCCAGAAAATCACATGGTCTGATTTTTAAAGAATTTATTTGCAAATTATGGTGGAAAATAAGTATTTGGTCAATAACAAAAGTTCATCTCAATACTTTGTTATATATCCTTTGTTGGCAATGACAGAGGTCAAACGTAAGTCTTCACAAGGTTGGCACATACTGTTGCTGGTATGTTGGGCCATTCCTCCATGCAGATCTCCTCTAGAGCAGTGATGTTTTGGGGCTGTCGCTGGGCAACACGGACTTTCAACTCTCTCCAAAGGTTTTCTATGGGGTTGAGATCTGGAGGCTGGATAGGCCACTCCAGGACCTTGAAATGCTTCTTATGAAGCCACTCCTTCGTTGCTCTGGCGGTGTGCTTGGGGTCATTTTTCATGCTGAAAGACCCAGCCACGTTTCATCTTCAATGTCCTTGCTTATGGAAGAAGGTTTGCACTCAAAGTCTCACGATACACGGCCCCATTCATTCTTTCATGTACACGGATCAGTCATCCTGGTCCCTTTGCAGAGAAAGAGCCCCAAAGCATGATGTTGCCACCCCCATGCTTCACAGTAGGTATTGTGTTCTTTGGATGCAACTCAGCATTCACTCTCTGCCAAACACGACGAGTTGTGTTTCTACCAAACAGTTCTACTTTGGTTTCATCTGACCATATGACATTCTCCCAATACTCTTCTGGAACATCCAAATGTTCTCTAGCAAACTTCAGATGGGTCCAGATAAGTACTGGATTAAGCAGGGGGACACGTCTGGCACTGCAGGATCTGAGTCCCTGGCGGCGTAGTGTGTTACTGACGGTAGCCTTTGTTAGGTTAGTCCCAGCTTTCTGCAGGTCATTCACTAGGTCCCCCCATGTGGTTCTGGGATTTTTGCTCACCGTTCTTATGATCATTTTGACCCCACGGGGTGAGATCTTGCATAGAGCCCCTGATCGAGGGAGATTATCAATGGTCTTGTATGTCTTCCATTTTCTAATTATTGCTCCCACAGTTGATTTCTTTACACCAAGCTGCTTGCCTATTGCAGATTCAATCTTCCCAGCTTGGTGCAGGTCTACAATTTTGTTTCTGGTGTCCTTACACAGCTCTTTGGTCTTCACCATAGTGGAGTTTGGAGTGTGACTGTTTGAGGTTGTGGACAGGTGTCTTTTATACTGATAACAATGTCAAACAGGTGCCACTAATGCAGGTAATGAGTGGAGGACAGAGGAGCCTCTTAAAGAAGAAGTTACAGGTCTGTGAGAGCCAGAAATCTTGCTTGTGTGTAGGTAACCAAATACTTATTTTCCACCATAATTTGCAAATAATTAAAAAAAAATAAAAAAAATCAGACAATGTGATTTTCTAGATATGTTTTCTCATTTTGTCTCTCATAGTTGAGGTCTACCTATGATGTCAATTACAGGCCTCTCTCATCTTTTTAAGTGGGAGAACTTGCACAATTGGTGGCTGACTAAATACTTTTTTTTCCCCACTATATATATATATATATATATACACACACACACACACACACAGTACAGACCAAAAGTTTGGACACACCTTCTCATTCCAAGAGTTTTCTGTATTTTCATGACTATAAAAATTGTAGATTCACACTGAAGGCATCAAAACTATGAATTAACACATGCGGAATTATATACTTAACAAAAAAGTGTGAAACAACTGAAAATATGTCTTATATTCTAGGTTCTTCAAAGTAGCCACCTTTTGCTTTGATTACTGCTTTGCACACTCTTGGCATTCTCTTGATGAGCTTCACGAGGTAGTCACCTGAAATGGTTTTCACTTCACAGGTGTGCCCTGTCAGGTTTAATAAGTGGGATTTCTTGCCTTATAAATGGGGTTGGGACCATCAGTTGTGTTGTTCAGAAGTCAGGTGGATACACAGCTGATAGTCCTACTGAATGGAGTGTTAGAATTTGTATTATGGCAAGAAAAAAAGCAGCTAAGTAAAGAAAAATGAGTGGCCATCATTACTTTAAGAAATGAAGGTCAGTCTGTCCGAAAAATTGGGAAAACTTTGAAAGTGTCCCCAAGTGCAGTGGCCAAATCCATCAAGAGCTACAAAGAAACTGGCTCACATGAGGACCGCCCCAGGAAAGGAAGACCAAGAGTCACCTCTGCTGCGGAGGATAAGTTCATCCGAGTCACCAGCCTCAGAAATCGCAGGTTAACAGCAGCTCAGATTAGAGACCAGGTCAATGCCACACAGAGTTCTAGCAGCAGACACATCTCTACAACAACTGTTAAGAGGAGACTGTGTGCAGCAGGCCTTCATGGTAAAATAGCTGCTAGGAAACCACTGCTAAGGACAGACAACAAGCAGAAGAGACTTATTTGGGCTAAAGAACACAAGGAATGGACATTAGACCTGTGGAAATCTGTGCTTTGGTCTGATGAGTACAAATTTGAGATCTTTGGTTCCAACCACCGTGTCTTTGTGCGACGTAGAAAAGGTGAACAAATGGACTCTACATACCTGGTTCCCACCGTGAAGCATGGAGATAGAGGTGTGATGGTGTGGGGGTGCTTTGCTGGTGACACTGTTGGGGATTTATTCAAAATTGAAGGAATACTGAACCAGCATGGTTACCACAGCATCTTGCAGCGGCATGCTATTCCATCCAGTTTGCGTTTAGTTGGACCATCATTTATTTTTCAACAGGACAACGACCCCAAACACACCTCCAGACTGTGTAAGGGCTATTTGACCAAGAAGGAGAGTGATGGGGTGCTACGCCAGATGATCTGGCCTCCACAGTCACCAGACCTGAACCCAATCGAGATGGTTTGGGGTGAGTTGGAGCGCAGAGTGAAGGCAAAAGGGCCAACAAGTGCTAAGCATCTCTGGGAACTCCTTTAAGACTGTTGGAAGACCATTTTAGGTGACTACCTCTTGAAGCTCATCAAGAGAATGGCAAGAGTGTGCAAAGCAGTAATCAAAGCAAAAGGTGGCTACTTTGAAGAACCTAGAATATAACACATATTTTCAGTTGTTTCACACTTTTTTGTTAAGTATATAATTCCACATGTGTTAATTCATAGTTTTGATGCCTTCAGGGTGAATCTACAATTTTTATAGTCATGAAAATACAGAAAACTCTTGGAATGAGAAGGTGTGTTCAAACTTTTGGTTGTATGTAAAGTCCAATTAACTTAATCATTTTTAGGTCTAATATGGTGTTTGCAACGCCATTCAATGTATATCTATAACTGATGGGGGAAAAATATATCATTTATTATTATGAGTCTGTATATACCATAGATTTATTATTCACTGTCATTATATCATGTTTTTCATAGAGTCTGACGAAGGCCAGCTCTTGGCTGAAACATTACTCACTCTACTAACTTCATACTTGTTGGGGAATAAAACCACGTTCTCACTACGAAGTCTTTATAGTAATTGATGTTACAAGTTGGGACCCTACTTCATGAAGACTAGTGAGTGCCTTCTTCACTTGTATGACACTCTAAGAGGTAGTGACATGGTAGTGCCCCTGCAGTAAAGTACAAACTCCCTGTATGGGAGTTATAGGGATTTTCCCATGAAATAGGGAAATAGCTTGCAGAACAGTGGATGTCACACTGCTCAGGAGAATGGCGGACTCCCATTGAAAAAAATGAAGAAGCAGTATCCGCCTGGGCGCAATCAAAGCTTCATGTCAGACAAAAGTCCTCCGTTGTTCGGATCAGTGGGGTCAGATAGCTCTGACCTTATCTGAAAGCTATCCCCTATAATATGAATAGTGTAACTTTTTCTTGTTGAAAAATCCCTTTGGGTTAAGACCCCATTTAGGGAAACTCAGCTAAACAAATGCCATGAAAAAAAAAGCTGCAAAAACATGGTGCTTTTTACCCTAGCGGTTTTTTTCACTGCCCAAGCTCCATCTTTACTTTATTACAATGAACCATATTGTTACTATGTAGATTTATTTGAAGAACTATAAGACCTCATCCTGCATCAGTTGCCAGGGAAACTAACAGATGACAACCTTGGTGTCAATAGAATGCCCTTCCTTTACTATTATCTATCAGGTGTAGAATAGCAGAAAAGTAAATGCATTCATGTATTAATCCTGCCGCCTGTCATAAAAATGAAATGGTGCAATAATACATTGCAGCAAATAAGTCAAACACAAACTATAAGAAGCAACAAGCTATTAGCGATTTGTTTGATGACAAGCTTGGTCAAAGGTTTCCAACAGCAACCATCTGTAAATTCAGCTCCTAGCTATAATGTTGGCAGTAACTCAGTGTCAGTGTGATAACCTTTTAAAACAGTAGATTAACATACTCTATAAAACTGCCCATAGATATAAAATATATTTTGGATTACGATATGCGAACATGCATCAGCCGTAAGGAGGAGCCAGTTGCCAGATAGCTTTGGCTCCATTTATTCAGGAAAAGCAATAGGATTAATTGGGTTGAAACTCTATGTCCTAAGCAATCCCTTTTGCCACATGTTGGTGGCCATTTGAGTTCTCCCTATGGACATTTTCCTTCATATCTTGAGGAACTGGGGACAAAATAGTCTCCTGTCCATAGCTAGTTTAATAGACATATTTTATGGTCCATTTACGACCATAAATCCTGTTCCAACAGTGGGTCGAATGACCTACAAAAGGAACTTATGCAACTGTATGTTGTGGTCAGTAGACCCGGAATCAGGTCAAGATTTGTGAATATAATACAGACTGTATTACAGACTTTAGCCTCCAGCATCAATGTCATGATGTGCAACACACAGGGACCCCTATAGGGCTGAAGGCTGAATGGGAAAGGGAGCGAGTGTGGGCAGGAAACGGGATCAGTAAGTATATAGCAGCCATTACCTGTTGGAGTAATCCAGCAGGTAGTAGCCTAAAGTCACTATGGGGGGAATTTACTGCATGAGGGCCTGTAAAGGGGCCCGATAAAGGGCAGTATAACATGTGGGAAACCAGTAAAGGGGGTATTTACTTTTAGTGTCAGTAAAGTAGACAGCATACAGTAATGGGGGCTTTATATCGTGTGGGGGACAGTAAAAAAAGCGTTATACCATGTGGGAGCCAGTAAAGGGAGTGTTATACTGTGTAGAGTCTAGTAAAGGGGGCTTTATATCATCTGTTCGCCAGTAAAGGGGGCTTTGTATCATGTGGAGGCCAGTAAAGGCGGCTTTATACTGTGTGAGCCTGTAAAAGGGGACGCTATACTGCATGGGGTCAGGGGCCCCAGTCAAAAGTTTTCTATGGGGCCCTTTCTTTGCTAGTTATGCCTCTGACTAAAACTTGTCATTGGAAATAACAGTTCCAAACTCAGACATCTCAGCCTGGTCTTAGACGTAAAGGGGTATTCCCATGAACATAACCATATCTATATTTGTAGATAATTAAAAATTAAACATTTTTGCAAATATAAGTAGTAAAAATTTCTGCAGAGTTTTAAAGATTTTATCTAACTATCTTAGTGGTGACAGTTGTCTTTATCGGTTGCCAATGGATACGACCACGAATGCAGAAACTTTTTGTGGTCTTGGATTTGTCAAAAACCCAGCCATGATTTTCTTATTGTGGGCAGGTTATCAGGCAGGGACACTACATGTATGAGGAGATAACCCGGTCACAGGAAGGACATCATTGCTGATTTTCTGACCTTAGAAAGGTCCTGCATTCATGGTCGTATCCATTGGCAACCGAACATGACTACAAGACTGTGATCACAAGATAGCGAAAATCTTTAAAACGCTGCAAAATATTTAATTATTTATATTTGCAAAAATGTTAAACTTTTTATTATCTACAAATTTTAAAAAGGTTATGTTCATGGGAATACCCCTTTAACTTTAAAACTATGCAATATGTTGGTAACAGAAAAAAATAATTAAAAAATAAATAAATGCTTGTATAGCCTGGGAGGCTAAATACCCCTCTGGGCAACAGCTACACAGGTCATCGAAACAAGGTCAATGAGATGTGAGCTGATGACATGTATAATTAAAGCCTTCTGGATTAGATGGAGAAGTGGAAGATGCTTTTAAGGCCGGGATCCCATGCTGTGTTTTACATTACCTGCAAAGTGGATGGGATTCTGGCTAATCCCATCCATACACTGCAGAAAAAATTTTCAGCAGAAAAACTCTCTGGGCAAGGAAAAACAAGGAGTGCCATTTGTACAAAATATGCTGCGTGTGAAACCACCCCAGGTCAGCAGCCTAAGCAGCTACTATTTTTTCTCAGTGAGCTACTGATGTACAATTTCTAACCTTACCTCCACCTCTGCTGGTATGAAGTTCATATTTTGGCCCAGGGCCGCTTTAACCATAGGGTCAACGGTGCACTAGCACCGGGCCCTATGGTATCGGGGGCCCCTTTTGGACAGCGGGACAGTCCTGCATTTGCTGTCCCGCTGTCCAGAGCAGTGGGTCTTGGGAGCAGGAGGCGTGATGTAGTGACGTTACTTACATCGCCCCTGTTACTCCTTAAAGACACCAGGACCAGAGAGAGGAGTGAACGGGGAAAGATGAGTTTTAAGGTTTGTTTTTTCCTTTTATATATATATAGTTGGGGACATGAAACTTTGGGGTAACCTGAGGGGTGGGGGGACATGATACTGTGGGGGCAAACTGAAGGGTGAGGGGACATGATACTGTGGGGGCAACCTGAGGTGTGGGGGGACATGATACTGTGGGGGCAGCCTCAGAGGGACATGACAGTGTGGGGGCAACTTGGGGGGGGACACATGACAGTGTGGGGGCACATAAATCTGGGGGGGTAACCTGGAGGGGGACATGAAAATGTGGGGGCAACCTGGAAGGGGGCATTATATTGTATGGGGCCACTAGGGAGGCATTATACTGTGTGAGAGCCACTAAGGTGATTTATACTATGTGGGGGTCATTAAGGGGGCATTATAATTTGTGCAGGTCAAGTATTTCTATTTGGTGGTGATGGGGGGGCCCACTTATGAAACCTTTGCACAGGGCCCACGAATGTGTTAAAACGACCATGAAAAATGCTCTGTTGGAGAAGAGAATAGACCCGCGACATTCATAGGTTTTAAAACGGCCATGTGATGGCCATTCAAAAGTGGAAATCCTTATTCCAAATACTCATCAACAAATAAAAAATTCAGCATTTATAAAACCAATATCTGTAGCACAACAGATCAGTCACCATACCCAGGTTTTTTGCCTCACTAGGTGTAAGGGAATCGCTAGAAGAGCGATTCCCCAGTAGCTGCTGGAGAACTTAGGGGGGGAGGGGCACAACAAGACAGTGGACCCTAAGCTGAAACCCCCCACTGTCCCTGGCTAACTTGCCCGATCTGTCCTAGGCAACAGCCAGCAACCAGTCGACAGTCCCTGCTTACAATAAGTGATACACAGAAAGCAGACAGGACGAACACAACAAAGGGAGGTCAGCTAGCCAAGGGTCGATAATCGAGCAATGCAGTACAAAATCACAATCCAAGAGAAAAGTCAAATGTAAGCCAGTGGTCAGGAAATCAGAAGAACAGGTAACAAAGAACAAGGAATATAGCCAGTAAGCGTAATGCAATAGCAGGCGCCAATGGGAAAGTGAGCAAACAATAAATAGGGAGGAAGAACACACCCCAGACTTGATAGGAGGACAGGATGTCAATCACACAGGTAAGACTAAAGTTAACTCTTAGTGGAGCAGGGGGAAAGCAAGGTGAAGAGAAGGGTGTGGTGGAAAATCAATTAAGGAGGTGAGGGAATAGGACAGTGTTCAGACAATACAAGAAAACCCCAAAGGAAGGAATCACAACCGGACATGCCTCCTGCGCCGCAGCGTGCGCCCGGAGGATGGTGCCGAAGCCCGGACAGGCAAGGATGTTACATTAGGCTTCTTCCAGGGGCAATAGTCCCCAGACTGTTCCCACTAAATTGGAAGAATGCAACTGTCCGAATGTCTTTAAATGCTGAAACATTAAGATTTCCTTTCACTGGAAATAAGATGCTGAGACCAACCCCTAAAAAACAACCTTAATGCATTAGGCCTCCTCCACCAAACTTCACAGATGCACAATGCAACAAGGCATTCACCAAAATTAGACTTATACATCAGATAGAGAAGTGTTATTTGTCACTCTACAGAACGCGTTTCCACAATGGTTTTATGTTTAACACCACTCCACCCAACACATGGCACTGTACTTGGGGTTGTAAGTCTGCCATGCAACTGATTGGCAATAGAAACCTATGCCATAGTATCACTCACAGTTGACTGTGGAATATCTAGGAGGGAAGACTTCAATGAACTAACTTGTTTCAGCCATGGCATCCAAGGGCATAACTAGGAAACTAGGTTTTGCAGCATCCTAATGTTATATTTCCCACTGTTTTGGAGCAATCCACTGTGGTCTGGCACACCCCTCCTTTTCAGACAAGTTGGACCCACTGACAACACTACAACTACTTCTCCCATCATTCAGTTCCCTCCATTGAATTGTATGCGGCAGCTATAGCAAACTTTTGATGGAGACTACCCCCTAAAGTCCTCTCAGGCACATTGGGCAGCACGATGGCTCAGGGCTTAGCACTGTTGTCTTGCAGCACTGGGGTCCTGCCAAGGACAACATCTGCAAAGAGTTTGTATGTTCTCCCCAAATTTGCATGGGTTTCCTCAGTTTCCTCCCACACTCCAAAGACATACTGATAGGGAATATAGATTGTGAGCCCTACTTGGGACAGTGATTGACAATATCTGTAAATGTGCTGTGGAATATGATGTATATATATGCTATATAAGTAAGCAAAATAAATAAGTTCCCCTTAACAAACTGTCCCCTCCCACAGGGCCCCCCGCACAATCCTATTAGACATATCCCTCCCCACCACTACACCCCACACACTTGTCTCAGACACATTTCTCCATCCTTTAGGCCTCCAACCATCCTCTCAGACACAATGACCCATTAAGCATTTCCGCTGCGAGTATGTTTCTGCAATGTGTGGATGTGATTATCCAGAATATCATCCACTTTGCAGGTACTGTAAAATGGCAAAATCACGGTGTTTTACGCTACAGTATCAAATAAAGAGGAACAAATAAAAAGACCTGTTTGTAAGCCTGACTGAGAGCACAGCAAGAAATACAGTGGCTTACAAAAGTATTCATACCCCTTGAACCTTTTCACATCTTGTTACATTATTACAACAAACTTAAATGTATTTTATTGAGATTTTAAGTGTTAGACCAACACAAAGTAGCAGATAATTGTGAAGTGGAAGGAAAATAATACATGGTTTTCAAAATTTTAATCAAATAAAAATCTGAAAAGTGTGACGCAAAATTATTCAGACCACTGTACTTTGATACCCCTAAATAAAATCCAGTGAAATCAATTACCTTCAGAAGTCAAAGTTAATAGAGTCCAACTGTGTGTAATTTAGTCTCAGTATAAATACACCTGTTTTGTGAAGGCCTCAGTGGTTCGTGAGAGAACACTAGTGAACAAACAGCATCATGAAGACCAAGGAACTCACCAGACAGGTCAGAAATAAAGTTGGAGAGTTTAAAACAGGATTAGGTTATGAAAACATATCCCAAGCATTGAGCTTCCCAAGGAGCACTGTTCAATTCATCGTTCAAAAATGGAAAAAGTATTCTCCATCTGCAAACCTACTAAGACATGGCCGTCCATCTAAATTGACAGATCGTGCAAGGAGAGCACTGGTTAGAGAAGCAGCTAAGAGGCCCATGGTCACTGTGGAGGAGCAGTAGGAGCTCGTTTAGATCAAAGAATATTCATGTGTTAGAATTGTCCAGTCAAAGTCCAGACCTAAATCCCATTGAGCATCTGTGGTAAGGCATGAAAATTGCTGTTCACAGACACTCTCCATCCAATCTGGCTGAGCTTCAGCTATTTTGCAAAGAAGAATGGGCAAAAATTTCAGTCTCTAGAAACTGGTAGAGACATACCCCAAAAGACTTGCAGCTGTAATTGAAGCGAAAGGTGACTCTACATTAAGTATTGATATAGGGGGCTGAATATTTTTGCACTTCACACTTTTCAGATTTTTATTTGAGAAAAATTTTCTAGCGAATCCCATTCCCACTTTGCGGAAAAATATGTTGTGGTTTTGGAAATCGCAGCATGTCAATTATACCTACAGAAATGACGGTGGTTTCCCTATAGGTTTCATTGAAACAGAAAGTCCACAGAGGAAACCTCTGTGGACTTTCTGTGAAAAGCGCTGCGGGAAAAACCCCGATGCATTAATAACATGGTGATGTAGATTCAGCACTAAACAATAACAACAAATACATTTTTCTTTTTCCACAAGGACTCATATAACCATAAATAAACCATCAATAAAAAAAGAAATATGGCTGTTAGAATCTTGAGAGGGAAAAGTTGAATATTAAGGCCCAAACAGTCCTAGATATAGCATACTTACGCCTTATTATGCATTTTTTCACGGACCTAACATCCATGAAAAACGGTAGTGTTGGCCCATTCAAGTCCATGGAAGGGACTTATTCACATGACAGTGAATAACATCCGCGCAACGGCCATTATAAAACCCATAAATGTGAATAGCTGTTTTCTGTGGTTGTTCTGTTATTCAAGTCTGTGAATACTGGATCAACTTTTTTTTTTTTTTATTTCCTATACTATACTGTGGGTCCATGAAAAACATACGGAACTGTGTACTGTGTGTGATTTTTTTTACAGACCCTTAGACTTTAATGGGGCTCTGTGGTTTACAAAATGGATCAAAATTGTGCATGTCACCACTCTTTTTCCATGAACGAAAGGAGGCATGCATGTACCCATTGAAAGAAATGGGTCCACATTCACTCCATGTGAATAAGGGCTTAGAGTGTATATTAGACAGCCTGACTTTCAGGGCTATTTTCAGCAATGAGTGATCCTAGGAGTTCTCATTGTTAATAATAGTCCTGACTGAGGCTAGATTCACATGAAAGATGTGCAAAACTGCTGTGAAAAAAACAGTTTTTTCACAGCCTTCTTACACCTGAAGGGCACTGTATTTCAGTTTATGGAGGGATCTGTGAAAACGGTCAAAAATAGGACATGACCTATACTTTGACGATCTGTGACAATGGACCGTCATGTAAATAGCCCCCATTCACTCACATTGAATTTAATACTGCCATACGACGACCATAAAAAAAACGGATATCACACAGCCATTCATCACTATCGTGTAAATGTAGCTTAATAGTTCTGCTGATAAGCTGACCAGCAAGCAAATGCTCACTCATCATCAGATTGTATCTTTTATGCATTATAGAAGATGCAGATTATGAACAGCACATCATCCTGTGTAATCTGAGCAGTGTTGCCGAAAATGCATGCAACCAAATGGGGATGAAAAGATCGCAGCAGAGACTATTCCCTTCCCATACAGTGTGCGTTTAATAGGGCAAATGCAAACAAGTGCCCAATAGCGTGTTTCACCTGACCAGGATCTGCCTTCGCTTATTCTTTTAACTGCCATGACAAATTTGAGAATTTAAACAAACATATACTTTTCACATATGTAAATAAAACCTGAATTATAAAATAAATATATCATATTATACCCTATACCCATTGGCGCATTTTAAAAATGTTACCCAGCATCAAGACATAATATTTAGCAAACACTGTTTTTGACCAAAAGTGGCAAGCATACCTGCATACATCTACATACACACACCTTCATCAGAACTAAAAAAAAAAGACCAAAACTCTCTTTAACTCAAGTGCCAGTAAATATTTGAGTCATAGAGCTGATAAATAGCCTGATAGTAGATGGGAGTGATTAGATTTGTAACTGCTCATCTTCACATCTTTAGAAAAGACACCTTCCCTATATGTGACAAAATAAATGCACATATACAGTACAGACCAAAAGTTTGGACACACCTTCTCATTCCAAGAGTTTTCTGTATTTTCATGACTATAAAAATTGTATATTCACACTGAAGGCATCAAAACTATGAATTAACACATGTGGAATTATATACTTAACAAAAAAGTGTGAAACAACTGAAAATATGTCTTATATTCTAGGTTCTTCAAAGTAGCCACCTTTTGCTTTGATTACTGCTTTGCACACTCTTGGCATTCTCTTGATGAGCTCCAAGAGGTAGTCACCTGAAATGATTTTCACTTCACAGGTGTGCCCTGTCAGGTTTAATAAGTGGGATTTCTTGCCTTATAAATGGGGTTGGGACCATCAGTTGTGTTGTTCAGAAGTCAGGTGGATACACAGCTGATAGTCCTACTGAATGGAGTGTTAGAATTTGTATTATGGCAAGAAAAAAAGCAGCTAAGTAAAGAAAAATGAGTGGCCATCATTACTTTAAGAAATGAAAGTCAGCCAGTCCGAAAAATTGGGAAAACTTTGAAAGTGTCCCCAAGTGCAGTGGCCAAAACCATCAAGCGCTACAAAGAAACTGGCTCACATGAGGACCGCCCCAGGAAAGGAAGACCAAGAGTCACCTCTGCTGCGGAGGATAAGTTCATCCGAGTCACCAGCCTCAGAAATCGCAGGTTAACAGCAGCTCAGATTAGAGACCAGGTCATTGCCACACAGAGTTCTAGCAGCAAACACATCTCTACAACAACTGTTAAGAGAAGACTGTGTGCAGCAGGCCTTCATGGTAAAATAGCTGCTAGGAAACCACTGCTAAGGACAGGCAACAAGCAGAAGAGACTTATTTAGGCTAAAGAACACAAGGAATGGACATTAGACCTGTGGAAATCTGTGTTTTGGTCTGATGAGTCCAAATTTGAGATCTTTGGTTCCAACCACCGTGTCTTTGTGCGACGCAGAAAAGGTGAACAAATGGACTCTACATGCCTGGTTCCCACCGTGAAGCATGGAGGAGGAGGTGTGATGGTGTGGGGGTGCTTTGCTGGTGACACTGTTGGGGATTTATTCAAAATTGAAGGAATACCACAGCATCTTGCAGCGGCATGCTATTCCATCCGGTTTGCGTTTAGTTGGACCTTCATTTATTTTTCAACAGGACAATGACCCCAAACACACCTCCAGACTGTGCAAGGGCTATTTGACCAAGAAGGAGAGTGATGGGGTGCTACGCCAGATGACCTGGCCTCCACAGTCACCAGACCTGAACCCAATCGAGATGGTTGGGGGTGAGCTGGACCGCAGAGTGAAGGCAAAAGGGCCAACAAGTGCTAAGCATCTCTGGGAACTCCTTCAAGACTGTTGGAAGACCATTTCAGGTGACTACCTCTTGAAGCTCATCAAGAGAATGCCAAGAGTGGGCAAAGCAGTAATCAAAGCAAAAGGTGGCTACTTTGAAGAACCTAGAATATAAGACATATTTTCAGTTGTTTCACACTTTTTTGTTAAGTATATAATTCCACATGTGTTAATTCATAGTTTTGATGCCTTCAGTGTGAATCTACAAATTTTATAGTCATGAAAATACAGAAAACTCTTGGAATGAGAAGGTGATTCCAAACTTTTGGTCTGTACTGTAATCCTGACGAATTAGTAAAGGGGGTGTAAAAAAAAAAAAAAAAAGATTGTTTATCATTACTGAGGTCACTGGAAGGATAAGTATGGCGAGAGGTGACAGTAAGGGTAAGTTCACACATAGGAATTTGGCACTGAATGTGACACGGATGTTGACACAAAATCTTCCTCAAATTCTGCCTGAAATCCATCTCCCTTTCACTTCAATCCCCCATCCCCCTCAATCCCGACTTTGACCCTGACCAACCCAACTATTTGTTGATAAATACATTCAGCAGTTATTCAGGAATCAGGAAATAGTTGAAATTGAACTCTCCTTTTATCCACAGCTGTTCCTAACAAAGTGCCCGAGCAGATTCTATAAAAAAAAAAAAATAGTATGGGAATTATGATGTAACTCAAACCCACATGTGATCCATGGAATATATCATTAAAATTGGAAATTTATTGAAATATTCATAAAGGTAGATAGGAAAATAGATGAGCAATAAATGTATCAGTCAACGGTCAGGTTTCCATAGTTGAAGCTATGTTTAGAGATCAGGAACTCCACCCAGGCCGCTGTGTATGCCTTTGGGCAATGCCCAACAACAGCAAAAAAAAAAAACACGTGTGTCTGCCAATCATTTATACCAATAGTGTAGGCGTGTCTTAGGATATTAAATATTCCTGTCACTATATATGGACAACTGCAATATAGCTTATTTCCATGATATGCCCTTGTGTGCCAAGATAGAAGTATGTCAGCAGTGTATATAGTTAACTTTATATGCCCCATTCACATCAATATCGCAACTCAAGATATTTAGCATATGCATACTTATTTCAGCAGAGTGTGCATGTGTTTTCAATGAGTAGAAGGAAGCAAGCATTACCAGACACCTATGATGGCAAATAATTAATCTCTGACATAACAGATGAAGGTGTATTTGGCTGGCTTAAGTCTAATTTGTATGGCCACCTTCAGGATTCATGTAGATAACAATGTTTTTCCATAGTGTTCTGTGCAAACATGTGACCACTTCATGGAGGATTTCAGTGGGTTGGGATATCATTGTGACTAAAACGGCAGCATCTTTATTTTATAAATCTTTGAAACCCACATCAAATGCAACACAGTTGTATGTATGAGGCCTTGTGTTATATGGGCACAAATGTGCAAAAAATGGCTGTCACGCAACGGTTTACCACAGTTGTGTGTATGAAGCCTTAGCATAGCTAGAGACAGAAAACAACAAATGGTCTTTTTTTCAATCAAGTACAATCACAAAGGTGTTTATCTTCATTTAAATGCATTGGATGAATAAAAATATTTCACTACAAAGATCAATATATTCCTGAAAAAGAATATCCAAATTTTTACATTATTGTAATACAAAATTTTATGAACTAATTTTGCATTCAGAACTAGTTCTAATTTTCCATAAACAAAAGTTCTAAACTGTCCACAAGATTTTCTAAACACATAATGCAGACAGACATAAAAGGGAACATTTATTAAGCTACTTGAACCTTTTTTAAATTTTGCCCAGGGGCGCACCTCTAATGAGGCGGGGTTGGGTGGTCATTTTGACTGACCTAAACCAGCCCAACACAGGCCGCTTTAAAAAACATGCTGAGCGGGACCTGGCTCATACTCATAGATGTAGGGCTGGCTCCTGTGCTGGCTTAGAGATGTAGGCAGGGGAGGAGAGAGGTATCTTGGGGCGGCCGTGTGGAGACAGCGCTGCATCAACACTCACCTATTGGCAGCAGCGCTGCTCCAACGGTCCACCCTCAGACGTTCACTTGGCCTGCTCCTTGATGATTGCGCTGCTCTCTGCCTCCGCTGGGCTGTGTGCATCACATCAGGTCACGATGCACTATGGTATATTGACCTGACGTGACCAAACCACTCCTAGGATACGCAGTATGCCTCCTGCACGGTCTCCTTGTCCCTGCTCTCAGGAAGGATTTTACTGACCACAGCCAGGCTGAATATAGGCCATCTGCGGCACTCCTATTAAAGAGAATGGTAGTGTGTGTTCAAGTGACACTACTGTATTCAGCCTGGCTGCGGTCAGGCTGAATTCCCAGTGGGGTAAAAAAGACCCAATTTGCAGCCTCAGTGGGAGTTTCAGCAGACGCCCAGTCTACAAACTTATAAATATATTTTTCCCGGATGGTAAACGCCGTAGCGGGAAAAAAAAAAAATCTAAAGTGCCAAACCGCTGTTTTTTCGCTGTTTCGCCTCTGTTAAAAATTTGAATAAAAGGTGTTCAAAGCAATAGACATTCCCCAAAATGGTATAACTAAAAAGTACACCATTTTAGGATGCTAAAAAAGACACCCTATGCATCCCCGTACAAGGAAATATAAAAAAGTTACGGGTGTCAGAATATGGCAACTTTAAGAATTTTTTATTTTTTTTTTTGCAAAGTTTTAGATCTTTGTTAAAGGATTAAAATGTAAATAAATTTTTGTAACTCACAGCATGTCAATTATACCTACGGAAACGCTGGCATTTTCCATATAGGTATAATAGGGGCAGAAAGTGCGTAGAAGAAAACCGAATTTGTCCATGTGAAACTGGTCTAAATATAATTAAAAATAGCAAACAGAACAAAAATCATAGAAGCAAATGTAAGCAGCTGGAAGCTGACACCTGCTCATGTTGTAAAAATTCTGCAACCAGAACCTCCCCTGCAATTAACGGAACTAAACTTATGTAGCTTGTTATTCTGAGAGCTTAAAATACATTACCTTGTTATCTATTACAGTTTTATCTCTGCAGGTTTCAAACTTAGAGAAGAGTATTCAAACGACTTCTCATGCTGCACACACTCAGGAGGCAGGAGGTACCAGAAGCATACAACTGGGCAATGAAACAAACAATTCCGCCTTGCAACAGGGTCCACCAATCATAATTGGCCAAGTCTCTCATCCTAACTGACTGCAGTTTTCTTTAAACCTGTTAAGAAACCAGGCCTCATCCTTCCACATCCTAAAAAACATTCCTGTTTTTTCGTTTTCTTGAATACAGTTTTATAACAATGTGTTCTTTATTTAAAAAAATTGGTGTTTATTGAAAGAAGAATTACTTTTACTATACTTGTATCAAGGGTGTAGTGAAGAAATCACAGGCTACTGCCTGCAAACATTTGAGGGCAATTTTTCAATCCTTATATGAAGAGACTCCAAAATGAAAACAACATATTCTGATAGAAGGAAATCTGATCTTTCTAATGGTGCTAAAAGAAAGAAGATTGAAGCTGTCCCAGTGACGATATAGGGCATCAAAGATAGCCAAAATTAGGCAAAAATGCTTTTTATACCAAATTTGAACGCTTATATTTTTTCAACCACTTGAAGGAAAGTGCTGCAAATTGGAAGGCCTCATTACGGCTGTGTATTCAGTACACCTACCAAAAATCAACCTGAAAGGCCAGCTAGATTTGACACTACAGCAGCCTCAACATCGCTGTAAATTCATTTTTGCAGTTTTTAGAGTCTAAACCATGTAAAAAGTAAAAGGACTAGGAAGATGGGGTTTTGCCAGTTCATTAAGCTCTAAAAGTTGTGCAGGTTCTCCAAATATCCCCCTTATACTACTAAAACTTCCATGTTTACAGCTTCTGGAAGTTGGCCCAAAATGTCATTTTTGCTCAGGTGAAGTTTTGCAACCCTTTACTTGAGGTCCCCTAGAACCTCCAATTTTTAGTCTTTTGAACTAAAATTTTGCACAGCTTAGTTTTATATCATAGAGAAACTATGTACCAAATTTCAGAAAAATCTGAGATGGTGAGGTGGGGACCCCTGGTCCACTTGATATGGAATGACTCCATAGCTATATGAAGGCTTATTCTTTGTGTGACAAGTTGTACTTTCATTTTGCACCATTTTGGGGTACATAAACTGTTTTGATTACCTTTTATTAATGTTTTTGAGGGCTCTGTGTGAAGTAACACACAATTCTATCATAATTTTTTGCATTTTGTTTTTACAGCGTATTAAAAATGACATGATCAGGCGATACCTTTTAGAGGCTAACTGAGTATATTTATAAGTAAGCTTTCAGGAGTACTCGCTCCCTTCATCAGACATGGTGTGATACAAGAACTGAAAATTAACAGATTTTTATACACATGGTTTTCAAAGCATTTTAGAGTCCTTAAAAAAATTGCAATCTAAGTAGAGAAGTTATTTACAACAGGTCAAAAAAAAAAAAAAAAAAAAAAACAGTCTGGAAACTTGTGGTGCGTGACGGAGGGATCAGTAATTCTTGCTGTTATCTGTTTGCTATCAGGAGGTGATTTGTGACCCTCACAGGTCACACATAGTGTGATTTGAAGCTGGCATGAATATTGAGTTCAGTTCATGGTTCAAACATAGTGTGACATGAAGCTGGCATGAATATTAAGTCCAAATTGCAGAGTTTGAAATATTCATGCCAGCTTCAAATCACACTATGTGTGACCTGTGAGGGTCACAAATCACCTCCTGATAGCAAACAGATAACAGCAAGAATTACTGATCCCTCCGTCACGCACCACAAGTTTCCAGACTGTTTTTTTTGACCTGTTGTAAATAACTTCTCTACTTAGATTGCAATTTTTTTAAGGACTCTAAAATGCTTTGAAAACCATGTGTATAAAAATCTGTTAATTTTCAGTTCTTGTATCACACCATGTCTGATGAAGGGAGCGAGTACTCCTGAAAGCTTACTTATAAATATACTCAGTTAGCCTCTAAAAGGTATCGCCTGATTTCTTCACTCTTCCACTACTTTCAATGGCTAACACGGTACAACATTATACTATTAAAAATGACATGGCAGCTTTTTCCGGCAGGTCATTATGATTACAGCGATACCATATTTATATTGGTTTTATTACATTATTGGTTTTGATTTACCACGTTTACAATTTTCCTGGGGTCACTGTATTCTGATGCCTATAACTTTTTTACTGTTTTGTTGACGGAGATATGTCAGGCTCTTTATTTGTGGGGCAAGTTGCACTTTTTATTGGTATGAATGTTTGGTATGTATTACTCTTTGATCAGTTTTTATTGCTATTTTTGGGGAAAGTCAAGTGACTAAAATAGATTAATTTGCACATTGCGGTATATTTTTGTTATAGCGCTCACCATACGGGATAAATAATGCTATTTTTGGATACTGGGTACTTATACGCACATGTGGCTACCTAACATTTATTTTTTTGTTTACATTATGTGTTTTTCAAATTTAAAATTGTGTTTAACTTTTTTTTTACCTGTCCCATACCTGTACATAGTATTGCATCACATCGCAGAAAGGCTTACTATGTGAAATGTGCATAGGTAGTCATAGGTAGACACTAACTGATGCTAACTGATCAATTAATGGATCAGTTAATGTCTGTTATGATAGGTGTCCGTTTTTTGTTTTTTTGTTTTTTTTTTTTTTAACGGACACCTTCATAACGGAATCCAACGGTAGTGTGAACCCTGCCTAAGTGTAAGACTGTGTATCATAAATATTCTCCCTGCAGCATCCTAAGAGGGCAAGTCATACATTTACTATGGACAGACTGCCAGCCATCAAAGGAAATCAGAAAGGAGATCAAAGAAGTTTATCCATCTCTAGTATGTTGAATAAAACAGCCCATCTCAGTCAAAAACCTATGACTGGACGATTCTTGTAGGCCTAGAAAATCTAGAAAGTCTTGCAAAATCTGTGCTTAGTTACTGTTCTTAAACACATAAAATAAATAAATAAATATGACATGCCACTGTTTAAAACATATATAGTGTCCCACAGCAAAAAAGAGCTTTTCACAGAAAGTTTGCAGAGGTTTCCTCTGCGGACTTTCTGTTTCAATTATACCTATAGGGAAACTGGCGGCGTTTTCATAGGTATAATTGACATGCTGCAATTTCCAAAACCGTGACGGTTTTGGAAATCGCAGAGTGTCCACTGTGCGTATTTTTCAACAAAATAAAATGCCGCGTTTTTTTCGATGGTGTTTACGCCACGTGAGACCCAGGCCTTGAAGGGGAAAAAAAATTGGCATCTATAGTGTAGATGGAGAAGCTTTAGATTAGAGAGGACAGGACTGGACTTTTTACCGACAGATACAATGTACTGCAGTAAAATACTGAAGTCAGACAATTGTATAATCTAGTTCCCTCGTCGGACAAAAAAAAATAAAAATTTTTAAAAGTTAAACTAAAAAAAAAAGCAAATATCCTTTTTCATGTGAAAATGCTTAATTAATGAAAAACATTTAAACAATAAAAAACATTACATATTTGACATCAAAGGGTTCATAATGCCCAGTTTTATGAAACAAATTGTGATTAATTGGGCATTTTATTTCAAGTACGATTAATGATGATTATTTAAAGCCTTGCCCCTTTTTAAAAAGTCAACTGGGACGGATTATAATAAGGGTGAAATGGATTGTAGCCCATTTGCCCCCATTATAATCCGAACTCGTAATCTACTGTAATGGCATCCACCAATACAGTTTTGTGAGGTTTGTCTGGGGTTACATTTGTAACCTCAGTGCACCCTGACGTCATGCAGGAAGCTAGAAGAGGCCTGAAGAGGATGAAGACCCATGCCAGGGCCCATGGTAGGTGAGTAACACTGTTTTTATGTTTGTTCACCTCCCATGGACCCCCTCTAATTATACCCTGGGGTCTTAAGATTGTATAATAGCAGTTCTGGTTTGGTTGTGTTTTGTCCTTGCAAATATTGTACTAACCGAACCAAAATAACTGATATTTTGTCAGTAAAAAAGTATATTTAAAGACTCTGTTCACATATGAAATTGCTCTATTGCACAACAGACAGACAAAATTAGATTATTGGCAATGGTAGGGTTAACTGTTCTGTTTTCAAATATCCTGGTGCAATATTTAACCTGTGTTTATTTATCCTTACTTTTAACACCTGAGTTGTCCTCCCCACCACTTATCACAGCGGTTGCTTCCATTACCCTTCCTCCTCCTTACACCCATGATACAAAGAGAAAAAGGAGGAAGACTCTCTTGGATGCAGACGGAGCCATTGATATGTCACAGGCACAGGCAGGGTTAGAGGCTGACCCTTATTTCTAACAAGATGATGACGATGACCATGCTGACCAAGAACACCAACCATGGCAGGCCATTGGGTCTGCGCATATTCTGGCAAGCATGGCAGGCTGAATGCCCTGCTGCTTACACAGTGGCAAGCATATAATTAGCATCAACCAGAGGAATGAGTATTAGATGGAAGTGCCTGTAAACCCTCGCTATAAAGAATTTTTTGCTGCTTCCCAAAGGTAGAAAAATTATTATTATTAGGTTAGGCTGTATACCCAGCTTACTGCACCGTTTAGGGAGACCACTGCAACTGTAAGTCGCACGCGTAGCCAGGTGGCCACTGCCACTCCCAGTCCAGCTCACTCAGCCAGCACTGTACCTCCCCTGCCAGTGCCACAGCTCCAACTGTCAGGTGGAGTAAAAGCAGTAGCATCAGCAGCCAAGCCCAGTAAAGTATCCGGAACATGATGAACCAGAAATTTTACAGCTTGCAGTGCCAATCGGAACCAAAACAGGCAGCAACAGTCGTACCTAGAGTGCACCTATATTCCAGCAGATGAAATTCTGGGCCAATAGGTTAGAGCAGTGGAAGGAGCTGGCCCAGTTTTCCATGGGAGTTTTATCTTGTCCAGTCTCAAGCATAATGGCTGAGAATGCCGGCCAGTGGTGTTGTAACACCTAAAAGGACACAACTTTCCACCTCAAGCATGGAAAAAAATAACTTTTGTCAAAATCTATCAGGCATTGATCAGTGAGGATTTTCAAACAGTGATGTTACTGTATCCCTTTATCATCATGTTCCATTTTCTGTACTGCTGCTGCTACTCCTAAACAGCCACCTGCAACTGGGGGGGGGGGGGGGGGGGGGGGGGGGGGGGGGGGGGGGGGGGGGGGGGGGGGGGGGGGGGGGGGGGGGGGGGGGGGGGGGGGGGGGGGGGGGGGGCCCACCACTCAGGCAGACATGTCCTGTGGCCAGGTCCATCATATCATTCCAGGCTACACTGTCATTCCAGTCATGTTGTCACAACTACTACTACTCAGCCAGACATGTCCTGCAGCCTGGTCCACCATCACATTCTACAATAGCACACTGTTGATGCCACAGTGTTGGCATCAAGAAAATCAAAACTATTTCAATTTCACATTTTCCCCCTTTATAGGGATAATTTTTTTGTGACTATTTATTTATTTATTTTTAAATGCCATTGCTTCATCACTTTTCAAGTGGCTCACAGCCAGACATGTGCCTCCTAAATAACAACAAGCCTGTAGCACTTACAAGCCATCAAAACTAATCAAGGTTCATTTTTCTACAAAACCGTTGCTTTTTGCAATATAACCGCCATGTGTGTCTAAAAAGACCACAGGTAAGCACTTTTCCCCAAAAAAAGGGTATATTTTTGGAGAGTAAAAGCAAGTGGCAGAGCAGTGTATGGTTAAACTTAGAGTTTGCATCCACTGCTTACTATCCATTTTTCCATAGACATACATGTCACTCTCACTTTTACATAACATTGGCTATGTTTGCCTTAGAGAGCTAGAAATTGGATAGATAGGTTCTTATGAGCCTTTAGAGTGTTCTACACTATGTTCTAAGCCATTTTAAACGTGTGGTTCATACCAAACTTTTTCGACCTGAAATGAATCTTGGACCTGAGTCATCGAACCCAGAAATTAATTTTGAGAGGTTTGCCCATCTCCCCATGCTCTGTATTAGAGTAAGGTAAGGTAAGCATCTCTAAAAGGCCATTTCCCTGGGGTGCTATCTGGGCTCCCTCCAATGCAGCATTGGTTATGGGCCTCTCTGGGAACATTGCTATGGTCCTGGTATCTGAACCGCTCCAGGCTCAATAGTGCCATCTTCCTCCCTAGTCTAGAGTGGAGACACTCCTAAGAGTCACACTCTGAGCTCTGAACACCTGGCTACCTCCTCCCTACTCTGAGTCCTCTTTCTGAGTACTGGCATCTGACAGATCCACACTCTGGACCTATACACTAAGGCTCTGTGGTTCTGAGACTCCATCCTGGCAGTCACTAATGTTCTCTCCAGTGCTAACCAGTAGCTGGGAGATTTCCAGGAGATTGCTCACCTCCCCCTTAGCTTCCTCTTCTTTGGACACCTCTGGTTGTCGTAAGGTTGTCTGCAAGCTGACCATAACATCTGCATAGTTGCTTGTAGGGTCCCACTGTATATTCCAGAACTTTTTGCGGTACACCTCCAGGGTGAGGTTATACCTTTTGATTACAGTCTCCTTAATAGCATCATATTCTCCATCCAGCTCAGGTGGCAGATCAGCAAAAACGTCCGTTAGCCTTTTAACCTTTGGAGTAACATACTGGGCCCACTGCTCACAGGGCAGAAGATATTAATGGCAGATTTTTTTCAAACCCCCACAGAAAAATGTCCAAGTCCTCATCCTTTTCCATAGCTGGAAAGTTCTACAGGCAGTGCCTCTGTGGAAAGATATCCTTGACTTGAGTCTGGGGAGAACTGCTATTCTTTTGTAACCAGGCCATCTCTAGCTGGAACTCTGTCTCAGCCTAACTCTCCGCAGCCACAGCCTCTCTCAGCCTGTTGATGCTGGAGAATCACCTGCAGGTACGTGCTAAGATCACTGAGGCCCAGCTATTGTAAGGCAATTGCAAAGAAAAGTCCATGCTCCTAAGAGGGCTGCTTGTCCCTCCAGAAGAAGTTACTTCCAGGACAGGCTTAACTGCTGGGCTGTCCTGCATGGTGATGGATCCTTGTCCCAGTGTTCCAGAATGTTGTGCCTAGCCCTGTTCTATCAGTGCAGAGATCAGCAAGTCCTTGGTCTTATCAGCTGTTTCAATGGCTCAGCATACAGAAATGGATCTGGCTTCTGTATAAGGTTGCCATATCTGATAGCAGTCTTTTCCAAATAAAAAGATAGAAAAGAAAAATGGGGAAGGGGAATGATTTTGCAAATATGTCTTAAAGCAAGCACTGAGGTAGTCTGAGTAGAGCTCCTGTACTCCTCGCAATAGTCAAACCAGCCCTTAAAAAGGACCTTTCATGTCCTCATGAATGTTTGGTTTTATATATCGCTAGAAAGTTGACAATGCACTGAATTCAGCACTTGTCCAAGTACTTGGCAATGTTAGAGTACAGTCAGGGGGAAGGGGGCCTTCCTCACAGCCCAGCGATGACGCTAGGCTGTGAGGAACACCTTTCTGACGGTGGAGAAATATCAGTGCCGAAATTAACGGCACCGATATCTCCACCACCGGGGCACATACCAGGAAAGCCGATAGTGTGCATTCATAAAGACATGAAAGGTCCTCTTTAAGTTCAAGGGTTAATATTGGCACTTAATTCACTAATAATAAAAAGTAAAATTATCCCACCACTGTCCTCCATTTTGTCACGTTCAGGTCACCCTAGCAAGTGATGTGGGTGCAGCTGTCAGGGGTTAATTCACTCTATTCATTCAATCTTGCACTTAACCAGCACACAAGCTGCAAATTGAGCATAAATTGCACCCCAACTGCTATCCACCACTACTGACTTTAAATGGTAGCTAACTTTTCAAACAACTTAGTCTCATTTCATAGAGCATGTGATTCTGGACCAAAATGTGGCTGCTTTCTGCCTGGAAAACCTCTCTAAAGTTCCTGCTACTAGGTGTCTCCCTTCTAGCTAATTTAATGTTCACTCTTTTGTTACTAAGCAAGTCCATCCTTAGATACATTCCACTGCAACTTGCTTATCTCCATCTTGCTTATCTCAGTGAGTGTAGAGAGCCATCATTTTCTCTCTTTACAAAGGGAATGGGATGGAAAGAGGTGATTCTACTCTCAGCCTGCACAGACAAGTCTGCAAACTGTTGAGGTGTGTAAAAGAGGGATCTGCAAATCACACAACTTACATTGTAAGGAAAGTCTTATCTGTACTTGCACCTACTTCTGGTTGCTTGTGTGATTATAGATGGGATATTATTAACAGAAAGCAGCAGCTTTTTCTGACTGTGCTCGTAGATTGTTTTTTTTTTTCTAGTGTTTTATCTGCTTGTTTGTATGCATTTGCCCTGTATATGCAGTCCAGTGTTTCTGGACCTCCTACATTATAGTCACTTGGGCTTTTCTCAGGTATTTGTTTGCAATTGTATAGTTACTCCTGGCAGTATGGTAAAACAGTGTCAGTAATGGATATGGAAGGGGTGCAGCCTACTACTTATTGTACATGCCCATAGCCTCAGACAGAAATGTAAACTGTGTTTCAGCCATAATTTGGTTATTAGCATCAGAAAAACTGATAGGATATCGTGCATGAAGGCTTATACAGTCATAAAACAAACTGCCCAGTAAGACCCTGCACATGTTTCAACTTTCATGAAAACTCAGGTACTATTTAATGCTATATATAAAAAAAGAAAAACAAAGATAACAAAGCAAGCAAACAGTTCTAAAATAAAACGGAAAAAAACTTATTGAATGAGAGTCCTTTTGTTTCCATGGAGGTTCTCAGATGGGCTGGGCGCAGTCAGCGTTTTGCTGTCTTCCAAAGTGTGACAAAGTTCTCACATCGTACACAGTTTTTGTAAAGATGAGCCCCTTAGTGCAAACTAAGCAATGCCCCCTGTCAGGATACACACCAGGGGCGCATTGAGGCGGCCGCCTCAGGCGGCAGTGTCCGGGGGGGGCGGCATTTTTACTATTTAATGTAAACCAGCCCAGGACAGGCCGCTTTAAAAAAAAAAAAAAAAAAAAAAAAAGAGCTGAGCGCGGCCTGTCCTGGGCTGGTTTACAAGACGTCGCATCTCAGCGCAGGCGGCGATACAATGACGTCATCACGCCGCCTACGCTGAGACACAGACGTCGTGGACAAGAAGAGGAGGCGGCGGCGGCTGCATCAAGGCATCGCAGGTGAGTATAGCTTTTTTATATTTTATATATATATATATATATATATATATATATATATATAAATAGGCCGTAACCTGTTGGAGTATCCCCAGCAGGTCAGGGCCTATTTATTTACCTACCCCGCGTCTGCTCGTGGCCGCCCCCGCTTCCCCTTCTGCTATGGGACGCAGAAAGGGAAGTGGATGCCGCTGTGAGCGGCCGCGGGTATCGGTAAGTTAGGCTGCAAATACTACTATTATTATACTCCGGGCCTATTCAGACCCCGGAGTATAATAATCGGAGGCCTAGGGTTGGTGAGGGAACATAAAAACCAATGTTACTCACCTCCTGCGATCCAATGTAACTCCGAGCAGGCTTGAGGCCTCTGGTGACGTCATCAGGTCGTGTCGCCGGCCTGATCACGTGACGTGTGTGCGCAATTAAACAGGGCCGAAAGCTGCAAGGAGTGCACCGGTGTCCAGGATAGGTAAGTAACTCTGGTTTTTATGTTTGTATTCTCCCCTGGGTCTCCAATCATTAATAATAGTTCATGGGTGGTCCACTGTGGGGCATAATATCCTGTCCAGGGACCACTGTAGAGCATAATACCCTGTTCAGGGGCCACTCTGGAGCATAATACAAGTGCAGGGGCCACTATAGAGCATAATACCGGATGCAGGGGTCACTATGGAGCATAATACAAGTACAGGGGCCACTATGGAGCATAATAGCAGTGCAAGGGCCACTATGGAGGATAATACCAGTGCAAGGGCCACTATAGAGCATAATACCAGTGCAGGGGCCACTATGGAGCATAATACTGTGTGCTGGGGCCACTGTGGAGCATAATACCGTGTGCAGGGGCCAATATGGAGCATAATACCGTGTGCAGGGGCCAATATGGGGCATAAAACTGTGTGCAGGAGTTGCTGTGGAACATAATACCGTGTGCAGTGGCCAATGCGGGGCATAATACCGTGAGTAGGGGCCACTATGGAGCATAATACCGTGTGCACGGGCCGCTGCGAGGCATAATCCAGCGTGCAGGGGCCGCTGCGGGCCATAAGACTGTGTAATACTGTGTGCAGGGGCTGCTGTGGAACATTATAGTGTGTGTAAATGGGGCGCTATAAACATGGGCTATGGCACCTGTTTATATTATACGCTGTCTGTTTATAGTGACCGTGTGATGTAATTGTACCCTTGTCACATACTGTAGACATGTACAGGACGAGGCTGTAGTTACATGACATGGCCGCTATGAGATGAATTACACTATGTAAACAGAGAAGCGGTCACGGCGCTTACACAGGTACCATTCAAACAGCTGATCAGTGGGGGTCCTGGGTTTTTGAACCCCACTGATTAGTTTATTAATGACCTGGAAAACCTTTTAATTAGTTAACACCTGGGGTATTATTAATAAGGGGCACTATTTATACAGGGTACACACGGACATTATTAATATAAAGAGGCACTTGAGAGTATTATTCATTATGGGGGGGTTATATCACATATTTTATAATTGGGGGTAGCAGCAGAATGGGGGCTTTGTGTAGGTGAGGACAATGTGGGTTGGATGCCTGGAAAAGTGAGGAGCCAAAGATGTCTGTGTTGCAAACTTCACAGAGACAAGTCACAGCTGGAAGAAGTGGTCATGGTGGTCCAGAGGGAAGAGAAGGGAAATGTGAAGGATTAGTCAGAGACGTCACCGGTAAGTCACAAAATGTTACTGCCCTGTATTCACCTAAATGATAGAGGATAAATACCTGAGTGATGGGGGTCTGTCTGCTGAGACCCCACTGAGCCTGAGAATTGGGTTTTTTTCCCCCAACTAGATGGAAATCCAGCCTGACCGCAGCCATATATATAGGTGTGTCACTTGGTGGATGGACGAACCCGCGTGGCTCTCATTCACTTTAATGGGAGTGCCAAAGATAGCCGAAGTCCAGTACTCAGCTATCTGCGGCGCTCCTATTATAGAGAATGGGGGCCTCGTGGGCTCGTCCATCCACCAAGCAGAAGATATGTGAAGTTACTTTCATTGTTAATACCGTGTTGTTGATCTGATACTGAAGTAATACAGTAAGAAGAATTCTTAAAAACTGTTTTATAACTTTGTGTATTATGTATATTGTGCGACGATAACAGTGTGTTAAACTAGTAGCATGGAAACTCAGTTTTTTTTGTTTTTTTGGGGGGAGGGGCGTCTTTCTATAGTCCGCCTCAGGCAGCAAAGAGGCTAGGTTCACCACTGTACACACCTTCCTGATAATTCCCTGAGGTAGGGGATGAATTGCTTCATCTTCATCTGGGAAAGCTGGGGAATTAATAGTTTCGCCTCTGCCTGGGAAAGCTAAATACCTGCGGCCTCTGAGGTAAATTCTGGTCACACCGCCCCTCTCTTAGGCCTGATTCCTGATAGCGACAGAAAGTTGTTAAACAATAAAATTGGTCTATCCTGTATTACTTCAAAGAGTGTGCTGCCAGACTGGGTCATAAAACGGCAGTCGATTTGATCCTGTGATCACAGAAAGGAAATGCTCCACTCCTGACCAGTCCAGACTTTATATGTATACACACACATAACAATATAATACAATGATGATACACAATAAAATTCACTAAAGATTTACACAAGTGGAGTTGTTTCATCACAGTTACCACAAAGTTGGAAGCATACAATTGTCCAAAATGTCTTGGTATGTTGAAGCTTTAAGATTTTCCAGAGGTCAACCTCTGGAAAACAAGCCCATCACATTATCCCTTCGCCACCAGGCTTAACAGTTCAAACAATGCAATCAGACAGGTAGCATTCTCCTGGCACTCTTAAAATTCAGACTTGTCCATCAGACTGCCAGATAGGTAGGTAGGGGTTTAGCACAGGGGGGGGGGGCGATCATGTCCAAGTGGGCCCCCAACTTGGACATGCTCGTATACCGATACTATGAGTATACGGTGAGCGTATGGTGGTATATAGCGGCTCTACACAGGGCTCTGCAGATGATTTAGGTGAATACAGGGCAGTAACATTTAGTGACTTACCGGTGACGGCTCTGACTAATCATTCACATTCCCTATCTCTTTCATCTGGACAGCCATGACCACTTCTTCCAGTCTCTGTGAAGTTTTCAACACAGACATCTTTGGATCCTCACTTTTCCAGGCACCTGATCCACATTGTCCTCACCTGCACAAAGCCCCCATCCTGCTTCTACCCCAATTATAAAATATATTATATAACTCCCCCTTAATGAATAATACCCCCAAGTGCATCTTTAAATTAATAACTTCCCTGTGTACCCCCTTGAAATAGTGCCCCTTAATAATGTCCCAGGTGTTTCCTAATTAAAAAGAGAAAAATAAAAACAAGGGAAAAAAAAATATTGGGGTTCCAATACTCGGGCCCCCCAGGAACAACTGTTTGAATGAACCGTGGTACCTGTGTAAGTGCCGTGACCGCTTCTCTGTTTACATAGTGTCATTCTTTTCATAGCGGCCATGTAATGTAACTACAGCCTTGTCCTATACACATCTATGTGACAAGACTGTAATGACATCACATGGTCACTATAAACAGACAGCGTGTGATATAAACAGGCGCCTGGGCCCCTTCATACAGCTGATCAGTGGGGAATCACTTATCTCTTATTTATGATCTATTCTGAGGATAGATCATCAATAAAAATGAGCTGGAAAACGCCTTAAGGCTAAGGCCCCACGTTTTTTGCTGCGGGAAAAACCAAGGCAGCGACGCATTGCGGTTCTTCCTGCAGCACTTTGCACAGAATGTTTGCAGAGGTTTCCTCTGTGGACTTTCTGCTTCAATTATATCTATAGGGAAACTGCTGGCATTTCCGTAGGTATAATTGACATGCTTTGATTTCCAAAACTGCGACTGTTTTGGAAATCGCAGCTTATTCGCTGCGCGTATTTTACTGCAAAATGGGAATGGGATGGGTCCCCATGTGGCGAAAACCCACAGAAAAAGACTGTGGCATTCTAGCAAATCCCATCCACACATTGTGGAAAAATACGTGCAGCAGACGCACTGCGATTTCCAAAACTGTTGCTGTTTTGGAAATTACAGCATGTCAATTATACCTATGGAAATGCTGGCGGTTTCCATATCAGTGTATTGAAAACAGAAAGTCCACAGGGGAATCCTATGCAGACCTTCTATGAAAAGCGCTGCGGGAAAAACCACAATGTTACCACCGCGCTTTTTTTTGCTGCAGCCCGCTACATGGGGCCTTAGCCTTAATAAAGCCCAAGTGCCACTTTAAATTAATTGCCCCTCATATTATGCCCCTGATTCCCCGATATAAATACTGCACCTCTAATGGCTCCTTATATCATTGACCACCCCCTTATGCTCATAATGCCTCCTAATATAAATGATGCCCCCTTATATAAATAACTTCCCCCCTTGTATTCATAATACCCCTAATAACCCTTATATAAATGACCCCCCCATCGGCATAATGCCCCCTAATAAATCCTCCCTTTATAGTTATATTTCCCCCTCCTAACCACCCCTTATTCTTTTAATACACCCACACCCACAACTGCATTAAAAAAAGGAAAAAAAAAGTCATACTCACCTACTTGCGATGCTGATGAATGGAGCCGCCACTTCCTCCCGGTCCACGCACAGGACGTCTGCTGAGAAGCAGACATTGGTCTGTGTTCTCGGGGCCTTGTAAACTGCAGGCCTCATGTAGCTTGCGGTTTACAGTACTGTTAAGTTGCAGGATACGTTTTAACTAGATCAGTGTCTGCAGACACCGATCTAGTTAGAAGTAAAGGATGTATTAATGGCGGCCCCGGGGTGGGCCCCAAAAAGTAAGTGGCCCCCCCTGCTTCAGAGAAGCGTGATTTGTCACTATACAGAACACAATGCTACACAGTCTAGTGGCTGCATGCTTTACACTACTCCATCCGACACTTATGTTTGGTAATATAAGGCTTACAAGCAGCTGCTCAGACATGGAAACCTATGTTATTAGGCTTTCAGGGCATAGTTTTTGAGCCTTTGTTAATGCCAGAGGAAGTTTGGGATGCTGCAATTATAAAGCCAGCAGAGCGTAGGTGACTTTTATGCACCTCAGCACTCAGCAATCCCACTCTAATTTTTATGAGGTCTGCCACTTCATGGCTCAGTTGCTGTGGTTTCTAAATGCTTCCACTTTTCAAGAAAACCTATAATATCAGGAAAATCATCAGCCCGCTGCTGTCCTCATCCTCTCCCTCGCAGCTGGCTCTGGGCTTGCACCTTTTCCATCTCTGATCCTGCTTTCATAGGGCATGCTTGCTGGCCCTCTTGCTCTCTTAAAAGGCCAGTGCATACACCTACTAACATTTTCCCAGCCAACTTCTGACAGCCGTGGCCTATTCAGGTTTGTCTTCTAGATTCCCGTTGCTGACCAAGGTTACCCTTTGACTATTGCACCTTGCCACGTGCCCTGACCTCTTGCCTCACTACAATTCTGTCTAACCCTTCGCTGCCTCACATCAATTGCCAGCTATACTCCAAAAGGTAACAACCTGGTAATCCTCCCGCAGTGAAGTCTAAATCCCCATGCAGGGTTCAAAGGGTTAAAGACAGGAGGTTTTTTTAGTCAATGCCCTTGAAGTGGTCACAATTCCAACCAGTTAGTTGACCAGTGGGTCCACATCCCACTGCCCGTGATAATGCCAATTACAGTTGATGTGGAATGTCTAGGTTGGAAAAAATTTAACAAACTGACTTCTTGCAACAGTGGAATCTTATTACAGTACCATGCTGGAATTCACGGAGCACTTTAGAATGAGAAACTCTTTCACAAATGTTTGTAAGGCTGGGGCCCCACGTGGCATAAAACGGTGGCATTTTACAGTCCCTGCAAAGTGGATGGGAATCCCATCCACACATTGCAGAAAAATACACGCAGCAGAAATGCTATGATTTCCAATACTGTTGCATTTTTGTAAATTGCAGCATGTCAATTATACCTATGGAAATGCCAGCGGTTTCCCTATAGGTATAATTGAAGTAGAAAGTCCGCAGAGGAAATCTCTGTGGACTTTCTGTGAAATGCTCTGTGAGAAAAACCGCAATGCATTTTTGTCATGGTTTTTCCCGCAGCGCTTTTTCGCTGTGGCCTGCTATGGGGGCCTTAGCTTAAAGGCAGACTGCATGGCTAGGTGCTTGATTTTATACACCTGTGGCAATAGGACTGAAGGAAACACCTGAATTCAAAGATTAAGAGGTGTAGCCCAATACTTTTCTCAGTATAGTGTACATGTGCAGATTATAATATATATACGTATGTTAATTTGTTAAATTCAGTTCCTAAATTGTGGTGACATGCGGAGACCTACAAATTCTGAACATGTAAACAGAGTTCAAGTTAAGTAACATATAGTAATATGCTAATACTTTCTAGTTAATTGGCTTCCTATAAAAATGGTTTAAGACAAAACTTACAATGAATTGACAATTCTGGGACATATTTTCATAGAACTCTGCATTGTGCCATTTCTCCTAGAAATTCCTCCTTTTATTCGTACAAGAAATGCATGAATAAACTGACAACTTAATGTTGCCAGCTAGATGTCTTTCAGTCAGTGTTGTCAATAAAAATATGGTAATACTACACCCAGCTGTCTATTTATAAATGTTCAGAATGAATAACAGAGGGATGGCACAACACAGATATCTAGAAAAATAGGTGTCAGAATAGAGCTGATATTCATAAAGCTGACACCCCTTTGAGTTTACTTTATTTTCTTGTAAAAATGTTAGCTTAGATTTATATTCAGGAGAGCAAAGATTCTAGGCTTCTTGGCCTGCCCTCCTAGATGCTGAATGAAGCAGCATTTGTACAATGAGGAGGAACCGGGGGTTTGGGGAAGCCACTATAGTAATTGCTGGGAGTCTCAATGGTGTTGGCCTCAGCAATAGTACAATTATCATCTGTTCTGTGGATAAGTGACACTGTCATCTTCCAACTGTCGCAGACCAAGTCTCAACTCTATCAGCCTCTGGAAGACACAGAGAGTTGAGTACAAAGGTGGAGCAACGAGCCATCTGCTTCCTGCCTCACCATTCAGGCCCCGTCTCCCCTCCCAGCAGCTTGGAAGCAAGCAGTTGTGATTTGGTTATTACAGCAGAGACTGGAGTAGACTCTGGGTTAATCCCCTTTTTTCTTTTTGTGCATTTTACTGTAGAGACTACAAGAAGTGAACATTATAGTGTGAGGGCCATAATGAGTGAAGTATTATTTAAACTGTGTAGGGGCCACAACATAGGTTCATCATAGTGTGGGAGACAAAATGAGAGTGCATTATACTGTATGAGGGCCACAAGGGGGATATTATACTGTGTGGGGGGGACACAAGGGTAACATTATACTGTGTGGGGGACACCGGTAGGAAGTTATGTTGTGGGAGGGCACTGGGAGAATGTTATACTATATGAGGGCATTTTATTATGTTGGGGCAACTAAAGGGGCATTATACTGTGTGGAGGAACAAAGGGACTGGGTGGGATGTGGCAGCCAAAGGGAGCATAGTTGGAGTTAGAGGCATGGCTTATTATATGTAAATTTGCCCCCGGCGTGCTTCACACACACAGAAGATTTTGTCCCTCTTTGGTCCTCTGAAAGTTGGAATCTATGCCTATAGCTATATCATTCAAGCAAGATTTAGAAGATATATCAAAATAATCTGGCTTCCTAAATCCATGTCATGAGCCCCTTCCCCTCTGGGTAATCCAAAATTCGGTTATCATTAACTGCACTTACAATTTAATTGTATACAAGAAGATTTTGCTCAGTCTAAAGCAGTGGTTCCCAAACTTTCTGAAGGCAGGACCCACTTACATGCGTTTGAAAAATAAATGCCCATACCTGTATTCTGCCTCTTATTTGCCTGTTACCACTGTATTCTGTCTCTTATTCCACTGTAATATTCCTTCTTTTAGCACTGTATTCTGCCTTTTATTCCATCAGGAATTTTGGGACCCCATATCGGCAAAATTTGTGGGCCCACCTTTTCCATTACGTATCTTATAGTTTCCTATTCTATGGCCCCCACACAGTATATATAACGTTCACCAGTGCTTTCGTACAGTTAAATGCTCCTCAGTGGCTTCACACAAAATAAAATGCTCTAAAGTGGCCCCACACAGTATAAAATGCTACCCAACCCACCCCACACTGAAATGCTCCACAGTAACACCACATAATATAATATTCTCCCCCCACAGTATAATGCTCCACTGGCCCCACACAATATAATATGCTTCCCCCACAGTATAATACTCCACACTGCCCCCACACAGTATAATATGCTCCCCAGAGCCCCCACAATATAATGCTCCACAGTGTCCCACACAGTATAAAATGTTCTCCAGAGACGAGAAGCCACGAGCTGCTTCATTAGTAGAGATGGGAAAACCCCACGAGATATTTTTCAACGAATATTTTTTCAGGTTCACCCCCCCCCCCCCAGGTTCATTTTTTTGAATTATTGCACTCTGGGGTCTCCTCCGACCCCAGAGTATAATAAGTGGAAGTCCAGGGGAGGTGAGGAAAAATTAAACTTATACTCATCTTGCCTCACCTCTGAGCATCTTAGCTGCGACCTGTGGTCACTTGGCATCCTCTTCAGGCTTCTTTCTGACATCATGTGTCCCGGTGTCACCACTGAGGACCAATTGGCCTGTGATTGGGCTTTAGCGGTCTCATGGGGTACATTAAAGTAATAACACATTGACCCAGCGTTTTAGTGCCAGTGCGCCCTATGTGACCACTGAGACCCAATCATAGACCTCAGTGGTGACCCCAAGGATGCAGGACGCTGGGACACTGTTGGACGCCCAGGAGAGGTGAGTATTTGTTATATATAATTCACCTTCCCTAGGCCCACTACTGAAAACTGTGCAATGCTCAGTGATTTTTATCACCAGCCATATCGGAATTGATGGTTCGCCAACCCCCAGCTATTTTCACACGACCTCCGGGGGCCGCGATCCAGAGTTTGGGAACCACTAATCTAAAGGACTTGTACATTATCCCAATACATATAGAAAAGCAACTTTGCCAGTTAAATTATTAAATGTTTTTCTACAGCAAAATCCTCCACTTTATTTAAAATATTAAGGCCCAAGAGCTAGCCAAGGGATCAATTTGTTTGCATTTATGTCCAAGCTTGAGAAGGATTGATAATCTTTCAAAACTGCAAAAAACATATGTTAATGTTCTGCCCATAAGGCTAAGGCCCCAGGTAGCAAAAAAGCGCTGTGAAAAAGACTGCAGACTTTCTGTCGCTATTATATCTATATGGCAAATGCCAGCATTTCCATAGATATAATTGACATGCTGTGATTTACAAAAATGCATCCCATTCACTTTGCAGGTACTGCAGATCACGGTGTTTTCGCAACATGGGGCCGCAGCCTAAAGGGGTTATCCCAATATGCAACATTTTTTTTTTTTTAAGTTTAACAACCATGCAGATAAACCATCTGCAGTATACCTGTGACTTCACCCACCTCCTATGTGCCCTCTCTTTCAAGATTTGCACCCCACAAGCACCATTACATTTTTAGCTTGCAATTACCAGAGTAGGCGGTGACTGTGTGCTTACTAGTAAAAACTACATTTCAATAAACAAGCACCATGAGCCAACTTTGCACAGACAATCCCCTAATAACAGTTTCCGGCCTTACCATAACTCCTAGGCAGTATGCCCGCTGCCTCAGGGTTATGTTTGACTCAGACCTATCCTTCACCCCCCATATCCAATCACTCATACGCTCATGTCATCTCCACCCCAAATACATCTCCAGAAACCGCCCTTTCCTTACCACAGATACACTAAAGACACTTATTGTTACCCTGATTCACTCTCGCCTTGACTACTGTAACGCCTTACTAATCGGTTTTCCCCTTACTAAACTCTCCCCTCAACAATCTATTCTGAATGAGGCGGCCAGGCTCATCTATCTAGATGCTACAGCAATGCCTCCGGTCTGTTTCGGTCACTACATTGGCTGCCTATTCAATACAGAATACAATATAAACTTATCACCCTCATCCACAAGGCTCTCCATAATGCTGCACCTCCCTACATTTCCTCCCTCATCTCTGTCTATCGCTCAACTCGTACTCTCCATTCACTGAATGACCTAAGACTAACATCCTCTATTATCAGAACCTCCCACTACCGTATACAAGACTTTTCCCGAGTTGCTCCACTTCTCTGGAATGCTCTATCCCAGACTATCATACTTAACTCCCAATTTCCACAGTTTCAAGCGCAAACTAAAGACATATCTTTTCAGACAGACCTATCACAACTCCTAATGTAAACCCTTCCGTAGTTAGATTCCCTACAACGTACCCTCTGTTCACGCTCCAACATTACCTCACAGGATATGATACCGTATCAGACTAACTTTATATGTCCAGGCACTTTCTGCACGTTAAAGGACACAACTGGTGATGGCTCATAGAGCTTTATATGTGTGTAATGACAGTAACCTCTATTACTAAATTGTCTGACCATTGTATAAGCAATGCTACCTCTGATGCCGCCTCTGCTACCTCTTGTGTCACCCCCTTCTACCTCATAGATTGTAAGTTCTTGCGAGCAGGGCCCTCAGTCCCAGCGTGTGAATTGACTATTTATTTATAATGTATCTTTTTGTCTGTACTTGAACCCTACAAATTGTACAGTGCTGTGGAATATGTTGGCGCTATATAAATAAAATGTATTATTATATTATTATTAACGGGATAATGTGCACCAACACATCAGAGGAATCTCAATATACAAAACAGCAGTGATACAGAAAATATAAAACTTAACATTTAATAAACCAGTTAAAATAAAGCCCCTAAAAAAGCTTAATTCATTCATATGCACTGTAATACATCAAATAAAGGAAACACCTGCACAAAGGCAAGAAAAAGATGGATCTTACCCAATTAGTTGATTGGGAGTCAGCGTAACAGCAGAGAAAGTTGTGTATGAAACAGCCAGGCAAAAATCCCTATATTGCACCCCACATGCCATTTCCATTATGTTTACATAGCTAGTAGAGCTAGAACTTGGATCCTCTCCTTTTTGTTTCCTATTTGTGAAACAAATAGGAAACACTATTGGGTTTTTGTATTGTGTGGGGTAGAAGGACAGCGTGTGACTGCCGTTATGCTGACTCCCAATCAACTAATTGGGTAAGATCCATCTTTTTCTTGCCTTTGTGCAGGTGTTTGCTCTGCATGATATATTACAGTACATATGAATGAATTTAGCTTTTTTAGGGGCTTTATCTATTTTAACTGGTTTATTAAACGTTAAAGGAAGTCTATAACTGCCCCCAGCTACTTTAAACTGCTCCCATAGTGCTGTATATGCTGTTAGCTGAATAAAAATGATACCTTTCTTATGTTTCAGAGCCCCAGGAATGCGTAGTAAAAGCACTTTTATTTTTATTCAAATAAGGATCTCAGAGCACAGGGGGAGTTTTCTTCTATTACTGAGCACTGCTGCATCATCACCAGACACACCCATCCTGCATTCAGCTCGTACCCCTGGGCAGTGTGAGTTGATCCTCACTGAATGCAGGATGGGCAAGTATAATACAGTGTGCTGTACACATATTATATAGTACAGCCCACCACATAATACAGCATATGTTTGCAACCACAACACATCCATCCAGAGGCGTAGCTAGCGGGGGGGGGGCAGAGGGGGCGGCTGCCCCGGGCCCACTGAATTTTTGGGGGCCCACCCCGGGGCCGCCATTAATACATCCTTTATTTTTAACTAGATCGGTGTCTGCAGACACCGTTCTAGTTAAAACGTAACCTGCAACTTAATGGTATTGTAAACCGCAAGCCAATACAGGCCTGTGGTTTACAAGACGCCAAGATCACAGACGATGTCTGCTTCTCAGCACGGGCGACGCGATGACGTCACAACAACGTGCCGCCCGCGCTCAGACACAGACGTCCTGTGTGTGGACAGGGAGGAAGCGCCGGCGGCTCCATTCATCATCATCACAGGTGAGTATGACTTTTGTTTTTGTTTCTTTAGCTTAGTTGTGGATATATTAATAGTATAAGGGGTGGATAGGAGGGGAAAATATAACTATAAGGGAGGATTCATTAGGGGGCATTATCATTATGACGATGGGGGGGTCATTTATATAAGGGTTATTGGGGGGCATTATGAATCCAAGGGGGGAGGTTATTTATATAAGGGGCCATTAGGGGGCATCATTTATATTAGTAGGCATTATGAACATAAGGGGTCATTAATATAAGGGGTCATTAGAGGTGCAGTATTTATGTCAGGGGGAATCAGGGGCATAATATGAGGGTCAATTAATTTAATTAAAGTGGCACTTGGGCTTTATTAAGACTAAGGCCCCACATAGTGGGCTGCAGAAAAAAAAAGCGCTGCAGGAAAAACCGCAGCGGTAACATTGTGTTTTTTCTCGCAGCACTTTTCACAGAAGGTCCGCAGAGGTTTCCCCTGCGGACTTTCTGATTTCAATACACCTATATGGAAACCGCCGGTGTTTCTGTAGGTATAATTGAAATGCTTCAATTTCCAGAACCGCAGTGCATCTGCTGCACGTATTTTTCCACAATGTGTGGATGGGATTTGCTAGATGTAAAATGGCAGTTTTTTTTCTGTGGGTTTTCGCCACATGTGGCCCCCATCCCCACTTTGCAGTAAAATATGCGCAGCGGATACGCTGCGATTCCCAAAACAGACGCAGTTTTGGAAATAGCAGCATGTCAATTATACCTACGGAAATGCTGGCGGTTTTCCTGTAGATATAATTGAAGCAGAAAGTCTGCAGAGGAAACCTCTGCGAACTTTCTGTGCAAAGTGCTGCAGGAAAAACTCTTTTTTGCTGCAGGACACCACGTGGGGCCTTAGCCTTAAAGAGGACCTTTCGCGCCCTCATGTATATGCTGTTTTACATACCGCTAGAAAGCCGACAGCACACTGAATTCAGTGCACTGCTGGCTTTCCTAGTATGTGTCCTGGGGCTGGAGATATCGGCGGTGTAAGTTTCACGGTTTACTGTCAGAAGGGCGTTCCTGACAGTCTAGCTGCGCTGTGAGGAACGCCCTCCCTGACAGTTCTCGTTCATAGACTTGTAATGGGGGGGGGTGTTCCTCACAGCTCAGCATCATCGCTGGGCTATAAGGAACGCCCCCCTCTCTATACTCGTCTATAGCGCTGTACTGTCAGAGGGGGCGTTCCTTACTGCCCGGCGATGACGCCCCTGAGTACAAGTCTATGGACGAGAACTGTCAGGGAGGGCGTTCCTCGCAGCGCAGCTAGACTGTCAGGAACACCTTTCTGACAGTAAACCGTGAAACTAAGACCGCCGATATCTCCAGCCCCGGGGCACATAGTGGGAAAGCCGGCAGTGCGCTGAATTCAGCGTGCTGTTGGCTTTCTAGCGGTATGTAAAACAGCATATACATGAGGACGTGAAAGGTGCTCTTTAAGGAGTTTTCCAGCTCATTTTTATTGATGGTCTATCCTCAGAATAAAACATCAATAAGAGATAAGTGATTCCCCACTGATCAGCTGTATGAAGGGGCTATGGCGCCTGTGTATATCACACGCTGTCTGTTTATAGTGACCATGTGATGTAATTCCAGCCTTGTCACATAGACATGTATAGGATGAGGCTGTAGTTACATTACATGGCCGCTATGAAAAGAATGACACTATATAAACAGAGAAGGGGTCACGGCGCTTACACAGGTACCATGGTTCATTCAAACAGCTGATCCTGGGGTCCGGGGTATTGGAACCCCAATAATTTTTTTTTCCCTTTTTAATTAGGAAACATCTGGGGCATTATTAATAAGGGGCACTATTTAAAGGTTTGCACAGGGAAGTTATTAACTTAAAGATACACTTGGAGGTATTATTCATTATAGGGGGTTATATTATATATTTTATAATTGGGGGTAGCAGCAGGATGGGGGCTTTGTGCAGGTGAGGATAATGTGGGTCAGGTGCCTGGAAAAGTGAGGAGCCAAAGATGTCTATGTTGCAAACTTTACAGAGACTGGAAGAAGTGGTCATGGCCGTCCAGATGAAGGAGATGGGAAATGTGAAGGATTGGTCAGAGACGTCACCGGTAAGTCATTAAATGCTACTGCCCTGTATTCACCTAAATCGTCTGCAGAGCCCTGTGTAGAGCCGCTATATACCACTATACACTCACCGTATACTGATAGTATCGGTATACGAACAAGTCCAAGTTGGGGGCCCACTTGGACATGTTCGCCCCCACTGTGCTGAACCCCTATCTACGCCTCTGCATCCATCACATTCCAATCACAAATTGTTGGTGCCACAGTGATGGCATAAAAAAATAAATAAATTTGATTTCATATTTGCTCCCAAAAAGGGATAATTGTTGGTGGTTTCTTCATCACTTTCCAACTAGGCACACAGCCACAAATTTGTCTCCCAATTAACAATAAGCCTGCAGCACTTATAAGTCATCAAAAGGGGCTAATTTTTCTATAAAACTGTTGCTTTTTGCAATATAACAGTCAACTGTTTCATAAAACCACGGGCAAGCACCTTTCCTCCCAAAAAGGGTAATTTTTGGAGCATTTTAAATGTTAATGTATAAAAGCGAGTGTTATCACATTGTATGGCTAAAGTTGGAATTTGTATCCACTGCTTACCATCCGTTTTTCCTTAGACATACATCTCACTTTCTTGTAACTTTGGCTGTGTCTGCCTTAGAGAGCTAGAAATTGAATAGATCAGTTCCTAGGAGCCCTGACATTGTCAGTCAATTTAAGCTCTGGTTTGTACCGAACATGTTCGACCCTGAAACAAATCTTGGTCCCGAGCTTGAAACAAAACGAATCTTAAGAGGTTCACCCAACTCAGGGATTATTCTATCCCAGATTTATTTCTTTTTATATGTACTGTGTATAATGATCATTGTATATGTACTTTAAATAAGAATTAGTTTCAAAAAATGTTTTTCTATAGCTTTTTCCCCCCCACAGATCCTGTGCAGGCCTATCCATTTCCATGGTAACAGACAACAAACAAACCCTGTGTAGTGTTATCCTATGGTTAACTTTCATTTTGCTGCCCCATAGAAGACAGTTTGATTGCAGGACCAGACTACATAATATTTTTTGTCTGTTATCATGACACATCGATCTGCATAGAGACTAATGATGATATCATTAATCAACCTATTTTAAATTTGCTTCAGTTTCCAATATAGGTACATGTACAGCTGGGGAAGATATTATAATTCTGCTTAATATCTAATGATGATAAGAAAAAAAAAATAAGCAACTTTGTATATAGGTTGGACCTGAAATTTTCTGTTGCTTTTAGGCTTTTATTCAGACTTCTCAACAAAATCTGTGTAATCTGATCTTATAGTCATATTTTCCTCCATCTGTGCATTTTTTTCTTGCTAACCTACAGACTGTATATTGGCAAGAAGGAGAGACCAGATAGAAGGAAGTATGACTGCAGGAACAGAGTACGCATGATTTGTTTATAGTCTGTTACCATGGAGATACAGGATTCTGCATATGAGCTGTAGACAGAAAACAATGAGGAAAAAATTATATTTTAATGAAAACTTTGTGCAGTGTTGCTTTAACATCAGAACAATAAAAATAATTGGTTGTGAGAATGTGCATAGCCATAAAATCAATTGGCAAAATTGGATCTAAATGTAACCTTTGAATTGGATGCAGCATATGTACCTCTATTGGAGTCAAATTATTTGTATCCAAAATGAGCAACAATGAGACCCAAACATAGAAGCTATAATAGAATTTAAGACCAATGTTTACTCTAAGCTGGGCACTTTGGAAAGGACAGAGTTAAAACAACACAGTACTGAGGTCAACAAGTACAATAACAGCTATACCTGCTTGCAAGGTGTGGTATCTTTTACCTCTATCATTTCCCGATTACACATCTTCAGGGAATAGTGTTTAGGACACCTTTAAATGACTATATGAATCCACATCTTATGATGTGATTCTGTAACAAACCTGAGACACTGACTTAAAAATTTAATTTGGCTAGAAATGGCTGCAGACACACATCAGGTTATTATGGCCCAGGCCAGTCATAAGAATCATAGCCTTGTACAATGCATGATGGTTGCAAGCAATGGAGCCATATTAGTGGATTTGAAGCATAGCTTGTATTCTGTCCATTTGTTTTCAATGTATTCTTCATTTTTTTGAAATTTTTATTACTGCCAGTTAAACTACAGCAGTATGTAACCATTATGTAACCATCCATTGTATGCACAATTCGAGCCATCTTTAAGCATCTTGGTTTTGTTTTTAATTTTGTTATGTAGTCATTCCTATAAATAGGTGCTACATATAGGCATCCCATCTCTATATAGATGCACTGCTCTTTCAGAGGAAGCATTAGTAATATTACATAGCAGCTGTGACATTCTCACTAGGGATGTGCAATTGAACACCTACTGGGAACATGAGAAGATGGAGAATGTGAAATGACAGGCAAATAAAGGACTTGTACACTCTATGGCGATAGCATTGTCACTGTATCAAGAGTAACCATTTGCTTATTAGATGAGAAATAATTACATGTTAGTGACCACCATTTTCATTATAAATAACAAGTAAATGATTTCATTACACTGCATGGGAGGAGGTTGTACAAACATAGAAAGGAAGGATAAAAGCCGGTTGATTTAATATGGATGCCCAAATGATGGCACTAACAGGGAGTATGGCCCTCATTGAATAACTATATTGCACTCTTTATTTCTCCTTCTTGTTATATATAATTAGTATCTTAATGCTGTTATATCATAAGCACAATAGATAGATAGATAGATAGATAGATAGATAGATAGATAGATTATGGCACTTACTTCTGAGAGGCTCTTAAGCTTGAAGGTGAGTTGACACTGCTGGCTGCAGGAGGTGATATCTCCTAGCTGGGCATCAAAAGGATCTCCTGCACTGACAGCAGACACTATAACTATGAGTGACAGCAGAAGGCTGAGGTCACAACTCCAGTGTTCAGGGGCTCCCATCCTGCAGGGTTTATATAGGATCCAAGAGCAGATGCTCAGCCGGAGAGATACACAGAGGAGCAGTGCTATACAATGTCAGATCTGCCCTGACGTCATGTGTATAGTGCAAAGGACTCTGGGAGAGAGAAGGAGGGGTAGACACTGCTCTAGTGGGCGATGGAGTGAACGCTGTACATGTGTGAATGCCTTGTCATTATAGAGAGCTCTAGGAGTTACATCTGCAGTGTTTTTACCATTCGTCTCCACATCTTGGAAGAACTACTTTCTCCATAACCATTAATCCTTTTACTTCCAGATGTTTCTGATGGCAAAGACACTTCACAGTCTTCTAACATCACTAATTAAAACTGGAATTGTATAATTTCTCAGTTCAATGTATGCATCTATACCCATTTATTCTATTATATGAAGGTAACCAATACTATATAATATATATATATATATATATATATATATATATATATATATATAACACACACACATACACACAGGTGCATCTCAATAAATTAGAATATTTTTGAAACGTTCATTCATTTCAGTGATTCAGTAATACAATTCATAATCAGCGTCTTCCATGATTGTGTGTCCTACTGAACCAGACTGAGGGACCATTTAAAGGCTTAGGAAACCTTGGCAGGTGACACACTGAATTTACAATACTGAACTTTTTCACAGTATTCAAATTTTCTTAGATTTGGGTTTTTATTAGCTGTAATCCATAATCAACATTTACAGAAATAAAACACTTGGAATAGAACATTCTGTGTGTAAAGAATTTAGAAAATATAGGAGGTCACTTTTTTACTATTTTATATACCTGTATAGTGAAATTGCTTTACAGAATCTGCTATTATCACTTTATTTTTAAGCAGGGGGAATTACATTTAAAGTGATTGGCCAAGAGTTGATAATTAAGCTGGCATACACATTAGATTTTAGACAGCCGTCACTTGTCTGAAATGAACTGTGATTGGTTAGTTAGTCATACGGCCAACTGTCCCAAACATGTGAAAAACCACGAACCTTCTAAAGAGTGGTCGATTATCCTAGACACTTGGAAAATTAACAGATGAAAGTTGTTCAAAACTAATGAAGTGCTGAAAAGAGGAAATGACGGACACTTCTGTGGGTGTGTTAGTAGTACAAACACATGCCCACAATACAAAAATCACCCACAGGTCTGTCAGTCTAGCGCATACACAAAAGATCACGGTAGTTGCCAGAAAAAATCCAGCTCAACAGATTTTGGTTCTGGCCAACTTTAGTTGATGGTTAGCTGTATGCGACAGACTGTTCACCCTTCAGCAGTCTAAAATCTAATGTGTATGGCCAGCTTAATGGCCAATCCTACCTGCACATAAAGCGGCAAAGTCACTACAAGGTGTATGGAGCTGTCTGCTTCCAGATCTGTACACTGTGCAGCTACTGATTGATGTGTGTGCCAAGTGTTGAACCCCCACAATCTAATATTAATGGCCTATCATAAGGATAAACCATCAATGTCAACTCATGGATAACCCCTTTAATATTGCATTTTTTCTGGTAACAAGTGGTAAGCTATTATTCTTTATAGATTATCAGATGTTGGATCACAGGCATCATATATATACATATATACAGTATATTGATAAAACCTGTTTTAACTTGAATCTGATAACACACTCTATAGTGGTAACTCACAACAAAAGTCATTTAAAGCAATAAAAATAGTCAAGTAAAGAGGAGTTGTCACCAAGTACAAAATACTAAACGGTATACATCATTTGATTACCGCTGTGCCCCCAAACAATTTGGCGTTTATATACATATTTTTTTTTTAATCCATCCACCTGTTCAAAAGATATGGCCCAGAGAGGATTATATGTAAACTAGCTCTGATTCTCCAAGTGGGCAGGAAACTTTTATTGTCTTTGAGAAATACAAAGGGTTACCACACACATGGAGAATCATAGCTAGTTTACATATAATCTTCTAAGATTTTGAGCTGTAAAATTACTGGCAACTAATTGTATACCAACCTCACACGATGTGCTGAATCTTACACAAGATGAGCCTGTCACCTCTTCCTAACTCAAGGTTGCAGTTATAGGATTCCCCTGTTTTTATTCAGCTTCCCCTTATAGGGGCACATGAAACAGGTCCTATAGCAGAAAATCTGAGCAATTTAAACATTGGGACAGATTTATTAATACTATCAAAAAGTTAGATTAGACAGTTTAGTGTCTGACTCTGGATGATATCTAGTGCATCATTAGACTGTTTAGTCTAACTTTACACTTTAGCTTAGTTTATGCCAGAAGAATGTGCCAAAATTTTGGTGTTCAGGCTCACTTTGTACTTAACCACAACCATTTCTCTTGAAGCCACACCATTTATTCATACAAGTCATAAAAGTTTCTAAAAAGTATGTAAAGCACTTGATAAATGTGGTGCAAGGTTGTTAGATGTTTTTTACACCATTATTCTGGCTCATTTTTCTAAACCTCCCCAGTTGTTTCTACTTCTGCATAAATTTAAAACGGACAATTTCTGACACATCTGTCTCAGTCATTATTTACTGGCAATACAACAAAAAAACAAAGTGGAAGAGTAAATGGATGTGTTGTTAATGATAAAACTGTGTACGAATAAATAAACCACAAAGATAACTTTGGTTACATGTCCACTGACACAGTCTGGTATGAACCATATAAAATAGTATACCTTGCAAAACTACTACTCAAATCTCTGTCCATGGTCCTGACGTGCATCAGAACTAGTATAGTACTGTGTTAGCCATGCTTAATGTGTATGTGTAAGCAATGGAAGAGTGAAGAAATCAGGCGATACCTTTTAGAGGCTGAGTATATTTGATAGTAAGCTTTCGAGAGTCTAGCTCTCTTCTTCAGACATACAAGTAACTGAAAATTCGCACACTCTTTATACACACAAGACCTGGATCTTCAAAGGATCTTAGAATCTTTAAAGAAAATCAAAATGCAATATAAGTAGAGAAGTTATTTACAACAGGTCAAGAAATAAACAATCTGGAAACTTGTGGGGCGTAATGGAGGGATCAGTAATTCTTGCTGTTATCTGTTTGCTATCAGGTGGTGATTTGTGACCCTAACAGTTCATACATAGTGTGACATGAAACTGGCATGAATATTAAGTCCAAATTGCAGAGTTTGAAATTTTTGCATTAACTTATATTCCCATTCCTTTCTCTCCCTCTGCGTCTTAAAATGTCCCATTAAAACCACAACCCGCAAATCTTCAATAGAGTGGTCTTCTCCGGAGAAATGTGCAGCCACTGGGAGATCTGTTCTTCTGTTATTAATGGTGAATCTGTGTATGTTCATGCGTTCAAGTCTCTGCCCTGTTTCCCACACATAGAGGCCTGTGGTTGGATATTGCACACACATTATGAGATACACAACATTGGAAGACCTGCAGGAAAATGTCCCCTAATTGCACCTATTGTGATTGTGGGACAGGTACACTGTCAGCAGTGTGGATGTGCCTGCAGGTCTTGCACCTGTTTTGCAGGCAGGGTGAGGTGCCATTTTCAGTTGGGGCCTTCAGGGCACTCCAGACAATAATACGCCTCAGGTTTGGTGGTTGTCGAAAGGAAAGGAGAGGGGGGACTGGAAATATGTCCTTGAGTCTGTTGTCCCTATGTAGCACAGGTTGGAGTTCCTATACTGATAATAATGTCAAACAGGAGCTATTACTACAGGTAATGAGTGGAGGACAGAGGAGCCTCTTAAAGGAGAAGTTACAGGTCTGTGAGAGCCAGAAATCTTGCTTGTTTGTAGGTGACCAAATACTTATTTTCCACCATAATTTGCAAATAAATTCTTTAAAAAAATCAGACAATGTGATTTTCTAGATATGTTTTCTCATTTTGTCTCTCATAGTTGAGGTCTACCTATGATGACAATTACAGGCCTCTCTCATCTTTTTAAGTGGGAGAACTTGCACAATTGGTGGCTGACTAAATACTTTTTTTTCCCCACTGTATGTGTAAGCAAGGCAAAAGTGTTATAGGAGTTAGAGCTGTGCTGTGCGCTTGGCTGTAAGAAAGTGCTTTTTTCACCTGAGGGTTGCTCATTTTCACAAATCATAGATTTGATCTATTGAGGGATCCGTGAAAACAGTCCGGCAAATGGCACGTTCTGTTATTTCATGGATTGGAACACATAAAACACATACAATAAAAACGGTCGCATGAATAGATCCATATATTTACAATGGGGCTGTATGCTGGCTGTTAAAAAAATGGCTAGCACACGGCCGTGAAACTCTGTAGTGTGAATAAGCTTTTAACCTCTATTGGCTAACCAAACACATTTTCTTTACCATTTTTGAGATCAAAACATGTAAGGGTGCGTTCAGAACATGCAGGACTTTGTTTCCGATAAAAAAAAAACGGCTTCGCAGCGCTGAGGGTGTAAGTGCACACCTGCGCATTGCTTTAAACACCCATTCAAGTGAATGGGGTTTTAAGCAAAGCATTGCAAACCTTTCCCTATCCAGTCCCTATCCAGTTTTCCGACATTTAGGTCAGATTCGCGGCGGACGGAGTGCCACCGCAAGTGTGAACCCATCCTAAGAGATGTTACATGAAGACACTGTTCATGGGATGATACACCATTAAGATAAGCCAGTCAGATAAGATTGAGGTATTTGTTATTTATGGAAGGGCAACAGATGTGGTCACTTAGGACTTCAGAGATCTGAAGACAGTCTGCTGTGGGGTGTGAATTGTGGCCTGTGGTGTCTTTATGTAACATTTTTTAAACATGTTGTGCAATTTTATCTTAGTGATTAACCAATGAAGAGGCCTCTGTGCCTAGCTAAGGGGAGGTAATTCTTCTGCAATATTTTTGTGCCTGGACCACACAGAGCAGATTCCCAAACTACTACTGTAGAATAAGTAATCCATCCACACTTCTGCACCAACTGTAGTAAATGTAAATGATACATTTACTGAAGTACTGTGCTATGAGTTTTGAATTAAATATCCATGGCATATGGATATGAATATAGGTTTATATACAGAACCTCTAGGAACCTGCATCTTCCTACTACATACAGTATGTTCTCTTACATATGTAAAAGTTAGAATCACTTGGTATTATGGTACTATCTCTAGTGGCATTAGTCCCACCTCTGCATACCTCTTCTTGCATATACTGTATCCAGTGTTGTAAAGACCGTAATCATGAGGGGAGAACCACTTTCCATTTCTCTTACCAGTAAATGGTGGACTGCTGTGTATCTGTACAGTATGTATACATGGCCATCATCAAACACTGCTAAAAGGGGTGGCAAAGACAGGGGAGAACTCTCTTCATACATGCACCAGACCTAGGGCAGTTCAACATGCCCATCCATGTATTTGCTTGATTTACTATCCCAGACGAGGCTCAGATTTCCTTGACTGGCCAGAGCCATGTAATTGGAGCTCACTGCATATAATGACTTATAATGCAGTGAGCTCCCGAACCGTAATGCTACTGTGTGACTGTCAGTATTCTGGTCTACAAGGCATTTTCCTTTTTTTGCGAAAAAATTGTGACTTTTTTTATTTTGCACCGAAACTTGCCACTTTTCCCAAAAAGTGGGTGGAGCAAGGCATGGATGAGGGCACATCATGACAGGGACATCTTGGCCTACACATTATTTATTATTTATTAAGTTATAGCTGAAACCTACGCCAGTTACACACTGGCATAGGTTTCAATTCCAGTGCATGAAAACTCCTAATAATTCTGGCACATTTCATGTCAGCTCTCAAAAGTGATTAAGTTATTAAGATTGTCACAAGAATGCATTAAGAACTAAGTATGCACTTGTCTTAATAAATTGGCTCCAGTATGTTTCTCTTTTTTTGTTGCAGATGTTGCTGTGGTTTTGGAGCCAAAGCCAGTAGTAGATACAAAAGAAATTAAATCCATTCCCACATTGGCAAAAAAAAAAAAAAAATGCAGCAAAAAAAACAAAAACTCAACATGTATCTCCAGCTTATGGGGGGATTAATCAAAATGGATATAATACAAAAGTCATACGGACCAATCAGATTCATTCTTTCATCTTCTAAAAGCATTCTGAGGAAAAAAAAAAAAAGGTCTTTAGGCATCTATTTTACTTTTCTATTGCAGCAATTTTTTTTTTAAAGACAAACTTCATTTTATAACAGACTTGTCCTTTTTATACTATAGGGCTGTATTTGACCATATATTCTCTATGGTTATATGGAAGTTCAACTAATGGAAGAAGGAAAATCAGCAAGTTGCCAGGCCTCAGAATTAAATGCATCACATTTCAGGTGATATAATGCAAATCAAGTGCTGATGAATAGAAAAGCAGGCAAAACTCAAGTAAGCAATTAGAGTGGTCAGGAAGAATTATGTCTTAGGCAAAGTACTACAAGCAATCGTTATGGTTTTAAGGAACTTGGAATGAAATGAATCTATTACCGCACATCAGTCTAGTTTTTTTTTTTTTTGCATCTTTTACATAAATGCATTTACATTACAATAGACAATGAGACGAGGGCCACTGTTAAATATTCTTTAGTCATTTATTGAATTTTTTTTTTTCATAAATACATAAAGACAGTTTTTTGAAATGACCATATAAAAGCAGAAAGGATGCAAATGTACATTTATAGAAGAAAGAAATGTTGTATTACCTTAAGATCATGCTCACTACCTGTGCATACTTCGCTTTTAAGTTTAACTTTTGGCTAAGTCCCCAAATAGCAAGCCGCAGCCAAAAAGCACTGCGGAAAAAAAAATGAATCGGTTATGTTGGGGCTTCTTTGCTGCATCTGGCACAGGAGTGTCCTCTAGGGCCACTTCAACCATAAGGCCAATTGTGCACTTACGGGGGGCTCCGTTTGGACAGTTCTGCATTTAGAGTGGTGTCTTGTTGTTCAGAGCCATCTTGTTATGTCACGACTCCAACTCATCTGTGTCCTTTGGGCGCAGTAGGCACGATGAAGTGACATCACAGCACAGGGGAATGGAGAAAGGTATTTTTTTTTTTTTCTTTGTTTGAAATATACTTAACCTAAAGGGGACATGAAACTGTGGGGGCAACCTGGAGGGGGACATTATACTGTGGGAGCACCAGATGAGCAATATTATAATGTGAGGGCAACAGGATGCGACAGGTTAGCGTGTTATGCCATTGCAGGGGGATTTGATTGCTTGATGGGCCACTGAGGGGTATTATATTGTATGGGGCTACTAAGGAGGCATTATAGTGTGTGAGGGCCACTAAGGATCATTATAAAATATGGGGGCCACTGAGGGGGCATTATAATTTGTGTATTTCTAAGTGTTGGTGATGGGGGGAGCCCACTTATGAAACCTTTGCACTGGGCCCACCAAGGTGTTAAAACAGCCTTGATGTCTTCAGTCTAGGTGCAGGTTACAATGACATCTCAAGATTATCAAGGCATATGTATTGATGAAATTCGGTCAGGCAGCACACAGGCAATGAATCAAATGAGGGGGTGCTCAAACATTGAGGGACTGATCACCTCCCCACTTGATTCAGCAATATAAACACAGTTGAACCAAACACCAAGAGGGTAATGCTTCTTAATTTTTAATTTATAATCATTACAACGTTTTGGGTTAGGCAATCCTTCGTCAGGCAAGTGCATAAAAAAGTAAGGGATTCTTTTCTTGGTGATAGTGATCAGTTGGTAGCTGTCAGATGAGAGCTTCTATGGTGTTGAGCCCGGTTGTTATGATATATAGAGAATTTGGTCACACATGATCAATCGGTAGCTGTCATATGAGAGCTTCTTAGGTGTTGAACCCGGTTGGTATGGCATGTAGAGAAGTTAATCACACATCAGAAGGCAAGGTTTTGTGATGGTCGTTTACAGGAACTGACTTATAAAATTCAGATGGTAAGCCGGGTGTTGGCTTAAATTGTAGTGTCTCCTGAGTCGTATTCATGCTGTATGCATGTCTAACCTGAAACATTGTAATGATTATAACACAAATGAAAAATTAAGAAGTATTACCCTCCTGGAGTGCAGTTCAACTGTGTTTACATTGCTAACACTATCAAGGCATTCTGGAGCAAAAGGTGCTGCCCAGTGTCAGAAATCTTGGTTTCAGTCGCAGGTCATAGGTCTTCCAACAGGATAATTATCCAAAACACACAGCTAAAAACATCCAAGAATGGCTACGAGCAAAGCATTGGAATATTCTGTGAAAGAAGCTGAAACATGTAGTCTGGAGAAGGCACCCTTCAACCTTGAGAAATCTGGAGTAGTTTGCTCACAAAGAGTGGGCCAAGATACTTGTGGACAGGTGAAGAAGTCTCATTGAGAGCTACAGAAATTGCTTGGTTGCAGTGATTGGCTCAAATATTAATTTAAGGGGACCATTATTCTAAAAACAATGAGAATGAATAAATGTATGCACATGTTCGTTTTGCTACCGAACAGAAAGAAAAACTACATGTTCGAAACTTGACAGCCACATGGCAGTTAAAAACAGATCTGTGAGTTGAAAAAAAAAAAACTATGGAATCCATCATTTTTTAACGGCCTGTTAAAGGTGGATGCAAAATGAATGACAATTAGCTGTCAAATTGACATGGAATTGATGGAAAATGGCCAATAAAAACAGACCAATTTGTTCGTGTCATGTGAATGTACTACAACCCTTCACTAGAATAAAGAACTACTTGAAGTCTTTCTCACCTTAGCCTACTAAATAGATCGTCTGATCTCCATGTAATATACATGTAGATTCACTACAGTTGTAACATCCTTGCCTGTTCAGGCTTTGGCACCATCCTCCGGGCGCACGATGCGGCGCAGGAGGTGTGCCCGGTTGTGATTCCTTCCTTGGGTTTTTCTTGTATTGTCTGAACACTGTCCTATTCCCTCACCTCCTTAATTGATTTTCCACCACGCCCTTCTCCTTCACCTTGCTCTCCCCCTGCTCCACTAAGAGTTAACTTTAGTCCTACCTTTGTCATCGACAGCCTGTCCTCCTATCAAGTCTGGGGCGGGTTCTTTCTCCCTATTTATTGTTTGCTCACTTTCCCATTGGCGCCTGCTATTGCATTTCGCTTACTGGCTATACTCCTTGTTCCTTGTTACCTGCTCTTCTGATTTTCTGACCACTGGCTTACCTTTGACTTCTCTTGGATTGTGATTTTTTTTACTGCTTTGCTCGTTGGTTACCGACCCCTTGGCTAGCTGACCTCCCTTTGTTGTTGCCGACCCCTTGGCTAGCTGACCTCCCTTTGTTGTTGTGCGTCCTGTCTGCGTTCTGTGTTATCACTTATTATAAGGAGGGACTGTCGACTGGTTGCTGGCTGTCACCTAGGACAGATCGGGCAAGTTAGCCAGGGACAGTGGGGGGGATTCAGCTTAGGGTCCACTGTCTTGTTGTGCCCCTTCCCCCTAAGTTCTCCAGCAGCTACTGAGGAATCGCTCCTCTAGTGATTCCCTTACAATAGTAAAGAGATTTTTTTGTTGGCTTGTTGACAGGAGATGAGGGCACACATCACTAGGATGACTTCTAGACCACATGTAGTAAGTAAATGAGAAGAGAAGATGTTGTGAAACCACAAATGACAAACACATGACTAACATCAGTAAGGCTACATTCTCATGACCAATATAGAAAAGCACAGTGAAAAATTAATAAACGATCCATTCCCTAACATCCCACCAACAGCACAATATTGGGGTATTTCTGCCCCTGTGTGCTGGTAGGACAGAATGGAATTTTTAATGAACAACAAATAGTTAACCGTAACCCCTCCCCCTTCTCAATATAAGGAAGGAAGTACCAATCCCCCAGCGTGTTTTTTTCTGTCCTGTGTTGGTGGGACAGTTGGAGGGAAGGTTATACCTTCCCTATAGTGAGGTTATTCAGATTTCTGAATGAATTTTCCCTCCTCTCTCCTGTTTGAGTTTGTTTTGTCTATCCTCCTGTGAGGACTCTTTTTCTACCTTTGGTTCCTGCTGGAACAAAATTCAAAGGTTAAAACTCCTTGTCTGTCTTTCCTGCCTCTGCTGCTTAGTCTGCTTAGCTGCAGGGAAAGGCCTTTTTTCAGCTGTTGCTTATAATGGGTGAGAGTCCACGCTGAGCCCTTTGTGGCTATGTAAGCCTTGCATTCCTTGTTTTATTGCGATGCAGGGCGTTTCCTGCTACTTCTCTCCAGCTCCCGTGTGTGGGGGCGAAAGAGTCAAGAGTATGCTGGCTTGCGTGCGTGATGACATCTTTGAACCTCCTTCAGGTGAGCTACTAGGTAATGTTTTTTTATCTTAACTTCCGCCATTTATTTTATAAAATCTGTGCGGGGTAGCTTGTTTTCTTCCAAAAAAAAAAAAAACTGAAGAGAAATAAAGGACTTTTATTTTCTGTGTAACCTGTCTCAGGTATTGGGAGAGTCTTTGCTCTCCATTTCTTCTATATAAGTCTGCTGCTTTCTTTCCTCTGCCTCTTTGTTGTTTGGCAGAGAGTGTGCATGCTGGGCATTCTAGTTCAACAGACTTGTACTGTTGCGGTTTTTTCTGAGTTTCTTGCTATTTACTCTTACACTTGCAGTAAAATATCTTCCTCTGAGTCTGGTGGTTATGAATCCTCCAGGTAAGTCTGTGTCTAGGCACAAACATCTAAACTGTCGCTCCTGTGAAATTCCCTTGCCTGGTAGTTGCAATTTCAATACATGCCACCAGTGCTGCTTGTATTGAAACAGACACTGTAGTCTCACAGCGCTGGAGTCCTGGGTTTGAATCCTGCCAGGGGCGACATCTGCGGTGAGTTTGTGGTTCTCCCTATATTTGCTTGGGTGTACTCCAGTTTTCCTTCCACACTCAAAGGCTTGCTGGTGGGGGGATATGGATTGTGAACCCTATATGGGACAGTGATTGTCTGTGTCTGTGGAGCTCTGTGGAATATGATGGCGCTTCTGTCATATGATCTGATGAGGTATTCAGGATCATAGAGGAAGCTAATTCTTCATCTGAGGATTCAGATACAAATATAGAAAAAACACGTTTTCCTCTGGAGAAAATTCAGAAATTACGGAAGTCCATCGGGTCAAGGGACCATGATGTTGACCTTGGGGAAGCCTCTAGTTCCACCTCTAGGTGGCCTAGGGCCTTCAATGTGGACGACATGCTTAAAAGAGCTATGTCCACCGAGTGAAAACACCCAGAGAAGACCTGCGTGTTATCCAAGAAGTTCAAGACACTCTTCCCAATAGCTGAGGACCAGTTGGGTCCACCAACTAAGCTTGTCATGGCAGTCGCCAAATTGTCCAGGAAAACACTTGTACCCTCTGAGGACGGGTCTGGCCTTCAGGACCCCATGGACCACCGGGCAGAGTGCTCCCTAAGGAAAGCGTATATGGCTTTCTCTGCACAGTGTTTGATTGGTATCGCTACTAGCGAGGTAGCTAAGAAGCTGTGCCCCAGCCTCTCTTCATTAAAAAGAGATATTGATTTGGGGGTCTCCAGGGACGAATTGTTGTCCTCTTTGAAGGGTATAGCCCTTGAGGCGGATTACCTCAATGAAACCTCTTCTCCAGGTGAAGTTAGCTGCCAAGTCTAGGGCCTTGACTTCTGCTGCCCATCGCCCCCTATGGTTAAAACCTTGGAGGGCGGATTATGCCTCAAAATTTAATATTTTCAGGCAGAACATGATACAAGGACTAGTGGGAAAGGAAGGAAAGTCCTTCCACAGTCCTTCTGTGGACAGGGCAGACAGCGTCGTAGAGGACAGTCTCCTGCAAGAGCTTTTACAGATGTAACCTCTCACCTTTTTGATAAGACAATTTTTAATTTTTCATGGAGTAAATAAAAGTTGTATTTTATAAGAACCTTTCGCAAAGGAGAATTATTCTCAATCAAGATTGCTGGATCCCATCAACAGTTATTCTTTGGATTAATACTGGTCTCTAGCCGTGGGGACAGGCTTCCGTGCAATTTTCTTAAGGACTCTTCCACCTGAGACGAGATTCTACTATATGTGAGTGGGGCTGTCTACACAATTTTTTGAGTTATGTGATTCCCCCCTTGGAGCCTCTAGAAGAGGTTGAGATTAAATTTCTCACACTAAAGACCTTTTGGCCATTACCTCAGCTCAGAGAGTTGGTGAGTACAAGTAAGATTGATGCCAGGGTTCCTCCCTAAGGTACCCTCATATTCTAAACTAAACCAGGTTATCTCATTACCAGTTTTTCTATCCCATTCCGTCATCTCCGAAGGAAGTTAAACTTCACTCCCTGGATGTGGCCAGATGCCTCAGAATTTATATTCAGAGATCTCGGCCTTATAGACCGTCAGAGAATTTTTTTTCTATCATTTGCTGGGAAAAATAATGGGCTCAAGCCCTCTAAAGCCTCGTTGGCACAATGAAGCCATAAAATTGGCTTTCACTTCACAGTGGTTAGACTCCCCTGAATTCGTTCGAGCTTATTCTACAAGAGCCATTTCTACCTTTTGGGTGGAAAGAAGCTCTGTTCCTTGGGAACAAATTTGTTTGTCAGCTTCTTGGAGCACTCTCAATACCTTTGTTAATCATTACAGATTTAACACCCGGGGTACGGAGGCCACTTCTTTTGGCTAGTCCGTGTTAAATTCTATTCTTCAAGAGGGCCCTCCCTAGGGTTTTTCTTGCTAGATCCCCAATATTGTGCTGGTGGTGGGGCGTTAGAGAAATATAGATTATGATGTTAATCTGTTTTCCCTTAGTCCCAAAAGCAGCACAAGGCTCCCTCCGTATGTCTTATGTATTTGTCTTTATAATTACACACTGGGGGGTTGGTACTTCCTTCCTTATTGAGAAGGGGGAGGGGTTATGGTTAACTATTTGTTGTTCATTAAAAATTCCATTCTGTCCTACCAGCACACTGGGGCAGAAATACCCCAATATTGTGCTGCTGTTGGGACTAATGGAAAACAGATTAACATCATAATCTATACTTTTTTATTACTTCTGTTCTGGGGCATTCATTTTCAAAAATCCTTCATAGATTTGAGTGTATTGAGGGATCTGTAAAAAACGAAAAAATATAGAATGTCCTAAAAATATAAAAAAAAAAAACCCAAAAAATACAAAAACACCATGTGAATAAACACATTGGAATGTGTTCAAAAATGGCCACAATTATGCCTCAATGTGTAAAGTATACATGATTTTATCAATAATGCATTGCTATAGCTGGGACTAGGCATACCCATTGTCCACAAACACTGAAGGATCAAATGTGTTATCTGCAACTGGACACTCACATGACTCAGGCTGGGTTCACACCAGCGATTGTACTGAGTTCAGGGTTTCTGTCCCCAAACCTGCTTAAAAAATGTGGAGAGAAAAGTCCTCAAGCATCGCTTTTTTCTCCACATTTTTTGCTCTTTTCCAATACCCGTTTCCGCGGTTAACTGCTTTTTTAAGCGGATTAGGTTTCCATTCGGGGGTCTGCTTGGGGAAACCCAAATGCAGGTGTTAATCTAGCGTCACAGATGAGTGTTTGTTACACTTGTATCCAATCTAGACAGCCATCTATGGACTCCACACTGATATATGTGAACTGCACTGATACATTGTGGTGATCTGTGCAGGAACTGTTGATCGGTTTAGCTCACAGAGGATTGTCTAGGATACAATTGTAGCAAACCATTAGCTGACCAGCAATATTCCCTCCATTACAGCCCTCCTAGGGGTTGTCAGATAAGGTCTTTTAATACATAAAAAGGAAGGATTTTCATTCCAGAATCTAGGAAAGGACACTGACAACCAATATTCCCACCACAGCAGCTCACCTAGGGGTGTCAGACAGATTTCCTATTGTAGTCAGTGGCGTAAATACCGGGGTAGCAGCGGGAGCGGCTGCCACAGGGCCCGGGACATTAGAGGGCCCGGCGGGTATAACACCAGCAGGTAACAGGTCCTATTTACTTGCTGATCCCTGCTCCTGCTCACGGCGCTTCCCATTCTGCAGAAACAGAGGTGGCTGTGAGCAGGGACTGGTAAGTAAGGCCACGGGCCAGCGAACCCCACAAACACTGCTATCATTATACTCTGGGGTCTTTTCAGTATAATGATCGGTATTCTTGGTGATGTTCCAGACGTCACCGTGGGCCAGGCTGATGTCATTATGCGTCACGAATGCATGTGCATGCCTGACTCACGTGACGTCTGGTCCAACATTGAAGGCGGACGAAAGTAGCGGGGACTGTGCCGGAGCAAGGGAGAGGTAGGTAACAGTTTTTTTATGTTTGTATCCTCCCCTGGGTCTCCGATCATTATATAATAATTGTTCATGGGTGGTCCACAATGGGGCATAATACTATATGAAGGGGCCACTATGAGGCATAATACTGTGTGCAGGGGCCACTATGGGGCATAATACTGTGTGCAAGGGCCACTATGGTGCATAATAGTGTGTGCAAGGGCCACTATGGTGCATAATAGTGTGTTCAGGGGCCACTATGGGGCATAATAGTGTGTGCAGGAATGCATTCCTAGTTACGCCACTGATTGTAGTGTAAGGTCTGTTAATGCATAGACAGTATTTTCATTCAGAAGTCTGGGAAAGACTGATGACAAATTTGTGCAGCTACTGTTGATGGGTTTAGCGTACAGAGGATTGTCTAGAACAGCGGTCCCCAACCTTTTTTTTTGCCACGGTCCAGCAGGGGGTCTGGGCAGGGAGTGGGGGGGCGGGCAGTTTAGGGGCGGAGATTTGGACATATAAGGCGTGGTTATACAGCAAACAGTGCTGTACATCGTCGCGTGCTGACGGGACATCGGTGTACAGCGCTATAGATCAGTTCCCTGCCATTAGCACGTCCTGGTATACAGTACTGTTTGGTGTACTATAGAGAGCGTAGAGGGGGGAACATGCTTAGTATAGAGCTAGGAGGAGCCACAACACTGTGGCCAGATTGCTGATCACGGACAGGCAAAAGACCCCCAACAGCGGACCAGTGGTTGGGGACCCCTGGTCTAGATGGATACATTTGTAACAAACCATCAGTTGTAATCAGTATTAGGTCTGTTAATACATAAGTAGAAAGAATTGTCATGCAAGAGTCTGGAGATCTATCTGACAACCAATGTTTCCACAATTACAGCCCTCCTAAGGGTTGTCAGACAGATGTCCTAGGGTTTATTAATAGATACATAGAAAGAATTTTCATTGAGGAGTCTACAGTAGGGAGCTATCACCATCTCCACCATTACAGCCCTCGTATGGGTTGTCAAGCAGATTTCCCATGGTAAAGTTAGGTCTGTTAATACAAAAATAAAAAGGATTTTCACTCAGGAGTTTACTGACTGACATCCAATATTCCCACCATTACAGTTCCCGAGGGGGTTGTCATGCTGCTTTCCTAGACCCTCAATTGAAAAATTTGCTTTGTTGGGCAGTGTAAGTATCTGCTGCTCCATATAAAAATGGTTTTGCTATTCTTGAGGTTGAGAAAGTTAGTTGACAACAAATATTTCGACCATCATCAGTATAGGAAAACTCAGTGACAACCACTACTTGAGCTGTAAGGGTGTTGTCAGCCCACTATATAATGGTCAAATAGAAGATTTTTTTTTTAGTTTTAGGGTCATCAGGTCCAATGCTATGTGTATATATTGTATGCATTCCCCCATACTTGACCCTCCGTCAGCTCCAACATGGATGTGCACAAATTCTAATTTAGAAAGTGTAAAATTGTCAGGGTGCAATAAACTGAAACACCAAGCAAATAGTTATGACAATAGAAAATTGATGAAGAATTATGAATAATGAAGAATCTTGATTTAAACCAAAATGACATATTTCTTATCCTATCCACCTATGTCTTTTAACAAAACCATTCTATTGCTCCCTATCTCTTTTTTGCGGACCCAGCTACTAATATAGAAATAAAGTTGATTAATGGTATAGCTAAGCATGTCAAAGAGTCACAGTGAGGGCAAACTTAGCAATTACTGTGAAGAAGCCAGTGGTTTTGGCCACATGCATTTGCTACACAGTGTCTGCTATGTGTGCCGTCATATCATTGCAACTGGGGGGGGGGGTCAAGATATTTGTTACTGTAGATTTATGCTAAGTCATATTGCAAGTTAATTTTCTAAGTGGTCTCACCAGTGTATCCATTTCTACAAGGACATTTCTTATATTACTACTGTACTGTATATTGGTATTAGCTTTAATTGTAAAGCGGTTGCCTCACTAAAACTTCTCATTTTTATATTGAAGCCAGCCCTGCTGATCACTGTAGATCTGGCTCCAGAAACCCTGGTTATCAGCTGATATGGGAAGTTGCAGGGAGAAATAGGTATTCATTGCAAGCCATTCAAATGAGGCCAGGACGTACTACACAAGTATTCCCTTGATGTATCACCCTTTGGCTCCGTCACAAAGCTGTGGGCTCGTACCTACATATTTGGTGGGACTGTGAAAAAAATAGTCCCTTACTGGAAGCAAATTCAACAGGTCCTTGACTATATTTGTGGCATTTCCATTCCTCTGACTCCCATGGGCATCTTTCTGAACTTGTGGCCCACCTTTCCCTCTAGGTCTAGTAAACCGCTTTGGCTCCAACTTTTGTCAGCCAACAAATTACTTGTCCCCCTTTACTGGGTGACAGACTCTCCCCCTCCGCTTCCATACTACCTCAGGAAAAGTTCTCAAATAGCCCATATGGAGGAGCTCTCCCATCTATGGCTTCTTACATATCCGAAATTTAGCTCCATGCGTGCGCCATGGTACTCTTTCACTAAAGATTCTGCTTGTGGGAACCCTCAGATTAATAATCTTCACTGCTGAGACTCATATTTATTATTATTGTTTATTTATATAGCACCATTAACCCCTTGGCGTCGCACCAGTTTTGGACTTTATGACACAGCCCCGTTTTTCAAATATGACATGAGTCACTTTATGTGGTGATAACTTTGGAACGCTTTAACTTTTCCAGGTGATTTTGAGAATGTTTTTTCGTGACACATTGTACTTCGTCTTTGATGTAAATTTGGGTCAATATGTTTTGTGTTTATTTATGAAAAAACAGGAAATTTGGTGAAAATTTAGAAAAATATGCACTTTTCAAAGGTTGAAATTATCCTCTGTGGTAAAGTGTATGGTAAAGTGCTGTTAACGGGGTGTATATCTCGCCTGGATTCCTCAGCCAGATGAGGTAACGGAAATCCAGGAAGTTACATGTTGCCTTAACAGAACATAGTCTGCTAGGGATTTTCTTTAAGTTACATGGGCTGGATTTTCTGGACTGGAGGACAGGTTGGTAGTGGGAGTCTTCCAGTCCACACCCTTGGTTCACTACAGGGTTTTCCCCTACTCCCAGGTGCTCTCAGCTGAGGCTTCCTGTGAATGATTACTGAGGAAGAAAGCCTGGAAAAAGGAGGGCTGACAGGTGAAAGGCTGGGAGAGAGAGCACCCCTGGAGTGGAGGTTTGCACTCCTTATACTGTATCTTGCTGAAATGAATTTGCCTGCACTAGGCTAGTGAGGGACATGCTGCTGTTTATTTAGAGCCGGACAGGCTTAGGCTTTTGTTTTGTTTATATAATGTTGTTTTGTGCTGAAGCACCTAAATAAAGGACCATTGGAGTTTTAAAACCCGCTGCCTGTGTGAACTTGGTGATTGCCGACCCCCACCATGTGAGCTTTTCTCTACACCTCTTTTCATATAGAGAGTAATATCACTCAAATTAGTTAATAAACATAATTTACCATATCTCTGCTTTATGTTGACATCAAATTTTAAACGTTCATTTAAGTTTTTTGGATGTTATAAGACTGAGTGTACTCTGACCATCACGCCACCTAAATAGTGATACCAATTATCTCCGTATAACCTTAAATGAAAAACATTAAACCTGTATGTGGGTAAATTGTGGGGTTGGCCACAGCTTTATTAACGCCAAAACTTCTAACAAATAGAATACCACAAAGATAACCATGCCCATGACAAATTTTCCAGTCTTCCAAGAACTCTTCTCCGAATGCCCTGCTGTGAAGCAGCAGGCATGTGGGACCTACTTTCATATTCCATATTTCCTCTGGGCATGTTCTCCCGCCATGGAGCTGGCAGTGTTCCCCCTACAACTGCCAGAAACCTTCCCCACCCAACAAAACCAAAGCCTTCTCAAGCCCTTCCTGCAACCCTAAAAAGAATATGTCCGTACCGATAGGATTCAGATGAACCCCATCAGGCAACAACAGATTACCGTTGTCACCCTCCAATTCCCGATGACGAACCACTACACCACCAAGGGATCGTACAAACTTAGAGATCCGAACATTCAGGACTTTCCACGACCTTTCAATAGCCAGGGGGTCCCTGGCACCCCTCCACACCTGCCGTGTCATCACCTCGGACCACACTAACACCACGTCAGAGAAGAATACTGAGACCCGCTGAAGATCCTGTCTAATCAAAGCAATCAGCTCTGCCAATTTTACCCGATCAAGGTCGTTGCCCCCAGCGTGGATAAGGACGACAGCAGGACCACGAACCTGGCGGCTGACCGATACGAGCTCCGGCAAGATCTGATGCCACCTCAAGCCGTGAAGACCACACCAGTGTACCTCAGCGGAGGAGAGCCCAAAAGATATGCCGTCAGGATGAACCACAGCTCTGCGCTCGGCCCAGAAAATATATGAGTGCCCAAATATCCACACAGAAGGTAGACTGAGTCCTGAAAAGACACAAAACAAAACAAAACATAGTAATAGAAAACTAGAAACAAAACAAACAATCATTGAGTAAGCAGATCAGGGCGGATATGCGTCCTATAACAATCTGACTTCCATCTGCCCAATCGCTTTACAACGTTCTCACCCAAACCACAAGCGTCAGCTGTAGTCGCCGTGCCAATCCGAAAAGAGTGGGTACCAAACTCTTTTGGATCCAGACCCAACTCAACCAAGAATGCACGAAAAACTGAAACAAACTGAAAACGTGTAAGAGGCAAACCTCAGGCATGCACCAGGAAGATAGAAGACTCAGGACGACGCAATACAAATTCCCTAATGACCCGCACTGGACAATAAGAGGAGCCTAAGGCTTTCACAGTCACCCAACTACCCCAGCCAAAAACATCCGTTTTCGATTTCCTAACACCAATCTTAACCTCCTCACCCAAAACAACCACATCCCCAACTGAAAGACCCCCGGGACAAAAACGACTTCTGCTCAACAATTCCCCAACCCGCAACGCAGCAAAAAAGGCAATCAAAAAGGCCGTCCTAAACAACAAAACTTCATAAGGGTCACGACATATGACATCTAAAATTGTGCACAAACGAGACAGCAGATTGAAAGACACCGGGCACCGAGAATCCACACCCACAGACACTTTCTTCCACTTGTGGAACCATGAAATGCTTCGTAATATCGCGCCGATCAAAAAGCTTAAGCATAAACGCAACTCCAGCTAAACTCTTTTGAGCCATGTTTGCCAAAGCACCCCTACACCCCAACTGCGCCAAAAAATCAAGTGTGACCTCCAACAAAAGACAGTCATCCGCGGGCACGATACTGCCGGAGGTGGACAGCCAAGAAGACCACGCAGTCCCGTGGCTCCCCCAGGTGGCCTCGGATACGGAGCTGCGCACCAACTCAACTAGACGCTCCCGACCAGGTTCCATAAGCAGTCCGGGCAAGCTGTACTGACTGTCTCTGCCGTCGGGTGTAGCGCATGAAACACCTGAAAATCGGAACGCAACAGAGCATCAGCAACGCAATTCTGCACTCCCGGCACATGTCTTGCCCGAAACCAAATATTATGCTGCAAACAGTGAAGAACAAGATGGCGCAACAATGCCAAAACCAGGAGAGAGGACTGACTATTGATGACTTGTACAACCGCAATATTGTCCGTCCAAAAACAAATCCTTCGATTCGCCATACCCGAGCTCCAAAGCTCTACAGCCACAACAATCAGGAACAATTCTAGGAGAGCCAGATTCCTCACCAGACCCGACTCCACCCAGGAAAGCGGCCAAAAACCTCGACACCAAGCATCTCCAAGAATCACCCCAAAACCATCACTACCTGCTGCGTCAGTGAACAGATGTAAATCTACACTAACAACCTCCTCCCCTTGACAAAAAGTCCGACCGTTAAAGGTAGCTGAATAGGACTGCCAAATCAAGAGATTATCTCTGAGGGGACGGGTAATACATATAAAATGATGAGGCATCAGGACCCCTTTAGTAGCTAAAGACAAATGCCTGCAGAAAGCCCTGCCCATGGGCAAGACTCTGCATGCGAAATTCAAGAGACCCAACAAACTCTGCATCTGCTGTAACGACATTTTCTTCGCATGCACAAACTGATCTACCATGGACACCAGTTGCACAACCTTATCTTCGGGCAACCGAAAAACCATGTCCACCATATCCAGTTCAATGCCCAAGAAAGACAACTTAGTTGTTGGGCCTTCTGTCTTTTCCTCAGACAGCGGGACCCCAATATTCCTCATAAGAACACGAAAAGTATGTACAAACCGACGAACCCCCCGGGCCAACGAACAAAAAAATCAAGATAATGCAATACCAATGGGATGCCCGTCTCAAACCGTACCATCCACTCCAAAAAGGAGCTAAATACCTCAAAATAGTAACAAGAGATGGAGCAACCCATGGGCAAGCACATCAGCAACTATACAACCCTTTTCCCAGGCTAACTCAACATTGTCCCGAACAGATTTTAAATTGGGGGGACAGCAACAAAACTGACGAATGTTTATGCGGTATGTAAAACCCATGGTAAAAACTGTCTTTAAGCAGGCTTGCTTCCTGCTTCCGAGGGTACCGATCTAAACACAGGTGCAGCCGCGAGCCGTTCACCGGCGTTCTCTGCGCCGCCGGCGACACCCACCTTGGGAGGCAGTTGCTGACGACGGAAAAACACTGCAACGCTGAATGCGTCCCTCCACAGATGGAGCATTCATGTTTTAATCAGCATGTAGCATAGAAGCGGCAGTGCCCTCCATTATACAGCCAACATGCCCCATTGGGCTTGGGGGCCGCCGAGCCAGGTCAAGCACCCGATCCTGGAGCTCCACTCTAAAACGGCCGCTGCGGATGTTGTGACAAGATAAGCTGAATCCACACATCGGTGGCCTTAGAGGCCCAACCGACGGACGGATTCAGGGCCAGGCGCCGACAAAACTCTTCGTCGTAACACCACCAGGTGGAACCGCCGTGTAATTTCTGTATGCTGTAAATCGTATCCAGATAAACGAACAACTCTGGACCCTTATCTGGAAACGACTGTGAAATGACATAAGACAGTGTGGCAAAGGCCTGAAGCCAGTTGCCAAAAGTCTTCGCAACCCGCGGTTTTTTATCCGCACCTCTCTCTATAACCCACTCTTTGTCAACGGTTACATGGTCCGTCGACAATAGAGACCATATATCAACATATTTGCCCCTCGTGATTCGCTCCCTGACCTCTGCCGGTAAATGCGAACCTAGCGGGGCCACACCACAAAATATGGAATCACGAAAAGCGAAACCAGTATTAACGGAAGAAACCGTTGGAGGGCCAGCCGCCGCAGGAGCAGCCGATTGGCCCTCCAACACATCTAACATACGTTTTAAGGAAGAGACAAAATCAGTAGCGGAAATTGGAAGGGATAGAGGTGTCGGCCAATCGGCGTACTCACCACCCTTCGCCGCGTCAGATGTCTGGGCTGGCGGCAGTGGAGATGAAACCGCTGAGGAGGGCCGATCCAGCGAGTGATGAACCGACTCTGAAGTAGCCCTTCCAGACGCTCTGGCCTGTTCCTTTCCAGAATGATGGTGAGAAGAGGAGCGAGACCCGCCTGGCAGTCGACTGTCCCTCCGGCTGTGGGCGTGGCGACTCGACGATCTCGAGGAAGACCGACTGCACGGGGAACGACGCCGTCGACGATCACTCCTCCTTTGGCGGCCGCCCCCGCCGTGGGAGCGCCAGTGCGATGAGCGCCTCCTTCTGCGCCAACGATGACCGTCTGTGGATGAAGACTCAGAAAGAGAGGAGAGATTAGGCCGCATAACCGACAAACCAGCAGAGCGCTTCCTGGACCCAGCCCCCCCACGACGTAACTCCCCAGGGGAAACCCAGGCGTTGTATCGGCAGAACGCTGAGTAGCAGGCGGAAGCTGTCTTGCATGGGGCACGGCATATCCAGCAGCCAGCCCCTCATCCAAGGATAAAGATGACCTGGCCCTGGGTTCTCCTCCCCCTCCCTCCAGAAAAATTGGCGTCAGCAAAAATCCTCCAGGCTGCTTGTCAGCTCCAGCAGACTCCAATGGCAGAGAGGTCTGCACAGGAGACAGGGACGCCGGCCAGAGCTGAGGGAACCCGCTGGTGAGATCCCCGCTCCCACCCCACCCTCCCATCGCTGGGAACTGGCCAGGACTGTATCAGCCCCGCCAGGTGGAACTTTGGGCACCCCACTGAACACGGCCATTTTCCCTTCTCGTGCGGTCCGCCGGTTGCAGAAGCAGACCGGCGGGAAACAGTGTGGGAGGGAGCAGTACCTTTAGCCACCATTGTGGCAGATGTGGACCGACCAGAAGGAGCCCCGGGGGGATGCAGAAACGACGCAGAAGCTCCCCGCCGGGTAGCACCACAGAGCGGGCTAGGACTCAGGCGAGAGGGGGGCCTCGATTCCCGCAGGAGCAGCAGAATCAGCAGCAGCCACAGGAAAACGAGAACTCCGGATCCGCTCCAGCACCGCTTCCAGCCACACAGAACCCTGACCAGCGATGTGCTCCAGGATGATTTTCTCCATCGTCTCCTCCATTTCCACGGGGTCTTCGTTCTAGTACTTCTCACCAAGATGGCAGAAAGGTAAGAACCCCGCCTACGTGCACTCCAAGACTTATATACTCTCTAACCCCCCCCCCCGTCTCTGACATCCTTCCCACGTCACCATTTCTTTTAAAAATAAATAATGTATTCCTGCCACTCAGTCCCTGGCCCTTTCTTTATACAACTGAGGGCCTATCAGGCTTAGAGTCTAGAAGGAATTTTCAAGAGAATTTACAAAACAAATTTTTTAAGATACTAATTCAGTTCCAAAGGGGCTTTGAAAGGTCTTTGTATTAGAAACCCCCATAAATCACCCCGTTTACAAAACTGCACCACCAAAACAATTCAAGACAGTATTGAGAAGTTTGTTAACCCTTTAGGCGCTTCACGGAAATTAAAAGAAAATAAAGGTGAAAAATATACATTTCAATTTTTTTCAATACTATGTTCATTTAACCCTAAAATTTGGACATTTACAAGGGGTCAAAGGAGAAAATGCATCACATAGTTTGTTGTACAATTTCGCTCAAGCACATAAATACCACGTGTGCTGATGTAACCTGCTCTTTGGGCATACGACAGGACACTGAAAGGGAAGGAGCGACATTGAACTTTCAGAGGGCATATTTCACTTGAATCGTTTTCAGGTGCCATGTTGCATTTACAGAGCAAATGAGGTACCAGAAAAATAAAACCCCCATTAAATGACCCCCATTAGCGATACTATGAGAGAGGTAACAAAGCCCACACACTCCTTGCTAAAATCCTCTGGGAAAATCAGACCTCCTCTATCCCCCACGCGATCCGCAACCCGTGACCCACAAGGGACCCTCCACCACTACCCTGACACCATCGCTTCTCTCTTTCAGGACTACTACACTAAATTACACACATGGACAAAATTGTTGGTACCCCTCGTTTAATGAAAGAAAAACCTACAATGTAGTTTGGCAAATTCCAGTGTGGCTTTTTTATGATTTGTTGACATCTACATGTTGACAAGCCACAAAGCTTCTGGGAGAATGTCCTATGGACAGATGAGACAAAAATCGAAATTTTTGGCAAGGCACATCAGCTCTATGTTCACAGACGGAAAAATAAAGCATATCTTGAAAAGAACACTATCCCTACTGTGAAACATGGAGGAAGCTCTGTTATATTCTGGGGCTGCTTTGCTGCATCTGGCAAAGGGTGTCTTGAATCTGTGCAGGGTACAATGAAATCTCAAGACTATCAAGGGATTCTAGAGAGAAATGTGCTGCCCAGTGTCAGAAAGCTTGGTCTCTGCCACAGGTCATGGGTCTTGCAACAGGATAATGACCCAAAACACACAGCTAAAACACCCAAGAATGGCTAAGAGGAAAACATTGGACTATTTTGAAGTGGCCTTCTATGAGCCCTGACCTAAATCCTATTGAGCATCTTTGGAAGGAGCTGAAACATGCCATCTGGAAAAGGCACCCTTCAAACCCGAGATAACTGGAGCAGTTTTCTCATGAGGAGTGGGCCAAAATACCTGTTGAGAGGTGCAGAAGTCTCATTGACAGTTACAGGAATCGTTTGATTGCAGTGATTGCCTCAAAAGGTTGTACAACAAAATATTAAGTTAAGGGTACCATCATTTCTGTCCAGGCCTGTGTCATGAGTTTTCTTTTTTTAAAAATTTTGTTGAAGCATGGTTGAAAAGCAATGTCTGACTTTCATTTGTTCATTTTCATATAATTTTTATATATTATTACTTTTGTCAGATTCAAGTTATTTCTGTGACCATTGTGGGTTTTTCTTTCATTAAATGAGGGGTACCAACAATTTTGTCCACGTGTATATGCACTGCAATCAATCCACTGCTTGATAAAGGGATAAAGGTTTGGTTGAACTGAAACTTTGCACAGTTGAGCTAATAAAGTTCCAATTTTTCACTTTATTTGGTGTGCTACCCAGTCTTATATGTTTTTTAATACAATAATAAATGCAAAAATACATTTCTATCTTTAATTTTCTACTATGCTAACACAATGCAGTATGAATGGATAAAAGTACTCTTCCATACATATTATGTCACTGATAGGCTGAAGCCCCAGGTTGCAAAAACGCAGCACTTTTGCAGCTGCAGAATTGCTGTGCCAAAAAAATGCTGCGTTTAACAGTATCTACAAAGTAAATGGGATTCTGGCTAATTCCATTCACACTTTGCAGAAAAAATCCGCAACAGTAAAGCTGAGTTTTCAAAAAAACGCCCATGTTTTTGAAAATCGCAGCATGTCAATTATAGCTGCGGAAACACTGGGTTTTCCCTATAGGTATAATATGGACAAAAAGTCTGCAGAGAAAAACTAAGTGAAAACACAATGAAAAATGCTGCGAAAAAAACTGTGATGTGTTTCTGTTGTGTTTTTTCCGCAACATTTTTTTTGCTGCATTTCGTACGTGGGGCCTTAGCCTTAGGCTTTGTCCTTTTTAACCCATGTTACATAATATTTAGGTCTCATATATATATGAAACAGATACAGTAACTAACATTCAAGTGTATTGGCCGTGTAATGTCATTCTAGCTTTAGGACCAGATCATTCTCTTCAAACCTTTGATAGCTCTATGCAACTTCTCTCTCTCTCTCTCTATGATTTCATGTCAACAAGTCATTAGAGAGCCCCGATACAGGAGCATTGCCAAAAAGAGGTAACAGAGGTAATAAAACAGAATGTAATGGCTTTAGATACACAACATTGCAGATTTGGGATTAAGAGAATTGAGATCCAGTCTCAGGAATACAGCTGTAGTTTCAATATACATTAAGATATATGTTTCCAGATGCTTATAGACAAGTCTCCTTTATTTCCCATGGCAATTTTGATGAGCAATGAAAACCTGAAATGGTTCTATAGTCAATGTTAATGTGAAATCCCAGACTCCATGGAGAGTATTTCTACTGTAGTAAAATGTGCAGCACAATAGCATTGAGGCAGATTATTAACCTATGATTTACCAGTGACAGATATTATTATTTCATCATGGTGAAGAAGTCTTTTGCATTCCCCTCTGAGGACCACAACCTACAAAGTCTGTATTTCGTTTTAGTTATTTTTAGTTTGTGATTCATATTTCCAGTATTTTAGATTTAGAATGCAGATTTGTATTTTATGAAATTATTAACTTTGACTTTTAGTTCTGTGCTTTGTTCACTAGTAAACTATGGCTCTGCATAATGTGTTGGCACTATAAGTGAGGTAAATAATAGGAATAATAATAAAAATAAATATGAACAATACTAGATTATTTTGTCTCATATTTACATGGTGTGACATAATTTTGGCCTACATTATAACATTTCAACAAAATGTGTTTGAACCTTTTAAAACCAAATGATACCTTCATAGAAAAGTATAGTTCATATAAATGCAAACATGGAACATAAGAAGAAAGAAAAGAAGTGGAGAAAGAATTTTAGGAAAGGTGAGAGAAAGTATCCCCAAGTGAAAATAAGGCATGTATTCTAGTATTCAAGTGGAAAAACACACACTATTTATCATCGATAGGTAGTATGTCCTAATTATATTGACCTCCATTGACCTTCAGAACTGAAAAGAGATGCCTATCCAGGGTGAAGCATAGAGATTCCAGAATGGAAAACATGAGACAGTTAGGGAGAGAGAAGATTTTCAAAGTATTTAAGATTATCCCATATGCAAGACAGAGATAGAATAGTGTTATTGAGATATATAATCATTGGGTGTGTTTAGAGAGTAGAATTTAAACGGAGTAAAGAACATTCAGGGACTTCCATGTCAAGTAATGCTGATGAATCAGAGTTGGAACTTTGGGCACAATATTACAGACACTATTAGAGACTAGAGATGGGCGAAATGATTTATCACAAGCCAAATATTCCAAATTGTTTAGTTTTTAAACAAACCAAATAAAAGACGATTAGTCTCGGACTAACTAAAATGGCCTCCACCACATGTATTGTGCAGGAAAAATACAAGAGACAAGTGTTTTGTGAGTCACTGTGACATTCTGACATCACCTGACATCAGCTGACAGCATTTCAGCCTATAGTAAGTGGTAGGTGGACACTTTACATTGCTGATATCATACACAATATACAAGTATAAGGTGCTGTGGTGATGTAAGGATGGATGTGTTGGGTCGATTAACACATTATTCCTGTATGGTGCATGTGCTGAATCTAGTGGTTCATGGCTTTATTAACCTGTATAGTGGCTTAAAAGAGGTGCTCCTCATAGCCAGAAATGCTCTGCACATTTTAGCCATTCACATGTAGCAAAAAAGACCCTGATCAATTTGCAGCGAGAAAATGGTCTGCCTTTTCCGCGACATTCCAACTGACACTCTACATTAAACATGCTGGAGTATCTGTGTGAGCAGCAGAAGGCAGTGAATGATTACTGTATACAGCAGACCAGAAGGCTAATGTGTTATATTGAGATTCGTCATTGGAGGCTCATTAGGGAAGTGTGGTGGCTTCTCAAACCATTTAAGAAGAGGGTGAGTGTGTACACTCTATGGACACAGCCTGTGGGAGCAGAAAGAGAGGAACAGATGTGTATGGCAGTAAGAGGAAAATACATCCCACAACGGGGTCAGCAGCCATGACCACTAGCACCCTGTTTCTCCCGGTCATCACAACTCTAAGCTCACTTACATCCACCAAGTTCACTAAAGTATAAAGAAATTAATATAATGCATAAAATGTAACCTTTAATAAATAATCTATAAAATGCCCTACGGCATTGTATAACCATATCTAAATATAAAAAGGCAGTAGCGGGCTCTACTTAACTATGGGTCTCTATAGTTGCAGTTATAGAGCTGTTGGCAGTTTCACTAGTGTTCTCTAACAAACCACTGAGGCCTTCACAGAACAGGTGTACAAGTGCATCTCAATAAATTAGAATATCTTTGAAACGTTCATTCATTTCAGTAATTCAGTAATACAATTCATAATCAGTGTCTTCCATGATTGTGTGTCCTACTGAACCAGACTGAGGGACCATTTAAAGGCTTAGGAAACCTTGGCAGGTGACACACTGAATTTACAATACGTATTAGTACGCCCTGGGGCGGCCGCCCACTCACTATCTGAGCGGGCGGCATCGGAACCGGGTGTTAGCTGTAACTGACAGCTAACACCCTGCTCCATATCCCCCGGTCGGAACTGAGTTCCGATCCGAGGTTTTAACCCCTTGGATGCCGCGGTCAAACATGACCGCGGCATCCAAGGGGTTCCGCTATGTTGCCGCTCCAATCGGCACCCCCCGCGGCGAGATCGGGGGGTGCCGATACCTATAACCTGCAGCCTGGGGTCTGCTCAGTGACCCCAGGCTGCCTGGAGACCCCACTACTTGGTTGATCCTGCCGAGACCTGCGGAAGTGAGGCTATGCGTCTGCATAGCCTCACTTCCTGTATAGACTGCAAGACACTTGTAAGCTCGTGTCTTGCAGTCTACAGTGCTGAGCCAGCAATCAAAGCATTGCTGGCTCAGGTGTCCTAATGGGACACATGAAAAAGTAAAAAAAAAGTGAAAAAAAAATAAAATAAAGTGTTTTAAAAAAATTTATAAAAGAATAAAGCCCCAAAAATTCCCTTTTGCTATATAAAATGAATTATATAAAAAAAAAACCTAAAAATTAATAACAAAAATGCATATTTGGTATCGCCGCGTCCGTAACAACCTGTACAATAAAACTGAAACAATATTTAATGTACACGGTGAACGTCGGAGAAAAAAAAACGGAAAAAACTCGCCAAAAGTAATGATTTTTTGCCATCTCACCTTACAAAATATGCCATAAAAAGTGATCAAAAAGTCATATGTACCCCAAAACAGTACCAATAAAAAGCACAGGTTGTCCCGCAAAAAATAAGCCCTAAACCAACTCTGTAAACCGTAAAATAAAAATGTTACGCATCTCAGAAGATGGCGATGCACAAACAATTAATTTATGTCCCCAAATGGGTTTTTGTTCTGCAAAATTAGTATCGCATAAAAAAAACAGTATAAATGAGGTATCTCCGTAATCGTACCGACCCTTAGAAAAAAGGTAACATGTTACTTATGCTTTATGCTGCATGGTGAAAAATTTCAAAGGTAAAACGCAGTGTCAGAATTGATGGGGTATTTTTTAATCCAACAAGAAAGAGTTAATAAAATTTATTCAATAGGTTATAGGCGCCCAAAGATGATGTCATTACAAAATACATCTCACCCCGCAAACAACAAGCCCTCATATGGCTACATCACCAGAGAAATAAAGAAAATATAGCTCATACAATGTGAAGACAAAAACCCCAAAAATTGCCAAATCTTTAGAACAAAACTGGCTGCGTCAGGAAGGGAATGTATAAGCTGTGTGAGCAGATATCAGGGGACACCCCAGATTTAGAGCTTATGAGGGAAAATAAACCAGAAGTGACCCCCAGAGTGACCTCCCCAATAATAGGAACTACTGGGGAAATAGTAGGGAATTTGGTGTTCCCAATGCACTCCACACAGCTTACATATTCACTTTTCCCCATCCGCTGTGTATTCACGTCTGGGATACTAATGCTTACTACACCCCTTGATAAATTCTTTGAGGGGTGAAGTTTTCAAAATAGGGTCACTCCTTTGGGGATTCCACTTTTTTGGTACCTTACAGGCTCTGCAAACATGACATGGCGTCCAGATCCCAAACATCTGAATCTGCACTCCAAAAGCCACATAGCGCTCCTTCTCTTCTGCGCCCGGCTGTGTGCCCAAACTGCAGTTTATGCCCACATGTATTACACTTGTCGTACCCAGAATAACGTACTTAATGTCATATGTGGGTATAAACTGCTGTATGGGCACAGCCGGGCACAGAGTGGAAGGAGCGCTATTTGGTTTTTGGAGCACCATTGCACTTTTGCAGAGCTGAAACGCCAGTAAAGTGGAATCCCCTGACATGTTACCTCATTTTGGAAACTACACCCCTGAAGGAATTTATCCAGGGGTACAGTGAACATTTTTAACCCCCAAGTGTTACTATAATTTATTATCCATAAATGAATACGCAGCTGATTGTGAAAGGTGAAAATGACAATTTTTCCAGGAATACGTCATTTTAGTGCGTAATATGTTGTGCCTGACTTGTATCAGAGATGAACGCTCCAAAAGCTGTTGTGCCCGGGATACCCGCTTAACAGTTTTTGGAGTGTGTGTCTCTGCAGACATAAGCTGGGCACAACATATCGGGCACTGAAATGGCGTATCTATGGAAAAATGTTATTTTTAACTTTTCATTATCATCTGTGCATTCATTTCTGGAAATTAAAAGAATGCAACACTTAAGGGTTAATAATGCTCGCTACACCACTTGATAAATCCCTTGAAGGGTGTAGTTTCCAAAATGGGGTCACAAGTCTGTGGATTCCACTTTACTGCCAATTCATGGGCTCTGCAAAAGTGACATGGTGTCCATAAACCAAACTGTGCTCTAAAAACCAAAATAGCGCTCCTTCCCTTCTGTGCTCGGCTGTGCCCAAACAGCAGTTTATACCCACATATGGCATTAAGTATGTTATCCTGGGTACACCAGTGTCATACATGTGGGCATAAACTGTCATTTGGGCACACAGCAGGGTGCAAATGTGAAGGAGCGCTATGTGCTTTTGGAGCGCAGATTTAGATTGTTGGTTTTTGGACGCCATGTCACATTTGCAGAGACCCTAAAATCGCCCCTACAAAATGGGGGTCACTTCTTGGGGAATTCCAGTTTACTGGCACCTCCAGGGCTCTGCAAAAACAACATGGCGACCAGAAAGTCCCTCTAAATCTGTACTCCAAAAGCTAAAAAAACACAGTGCTCCTTTCCTTCTGAGCCCTGCTGTGTTCCCAAGCAGCAGGTTACACCCACATATATAATTTTTTTCTCCCCGGGATAGCCCACTTAATAGTTTTAGGAGTGCATGTCTCTGATGCCACAAAGTGGCCGCAACATATTCTGAAATTGGATATTTCTTCAAAAACTTCAATTTTCACTTTGTACATTAATTTTTGGGAAGCATTTTTAGGCTCAAAATGATAGTACCCCTTGATACATTCCTTGGGGGGTGTAGTTTCTAAAATGGGGTCCCTTTTGAGGGGTTTCCATTGTATTGGTGCTTTAGGGGCTCTGCAAATGCGACATGGCACCTGAAAACTATTCCAGCCACATCTGCCCTCCTAAAGCCAAATAGCGCTCTTTCCATTCTGAGCCCCACCATGTACCCATACAGCAGATTACAACCACATATGGGGCATTTCTGTGTTCAGAAGAAATTGTGTAACAAACTGTGGGGTGTTTTTTCTTCTTTAACCACTTGCAAAAATTAAAAATATGCCGCTAACACTAGAAGTCCCAGAAATTTCGAGCTCCCCCTTGAAGTCCTGAAAGAGGGTCAAATGACCCTTAGTCCAAACAGACAACTCTGATGGCTCCAATTAGCATCCTTTCATTTGTAAATGTGGCCATTGTCTGAGGAATCTGCAGGGGGCAATTGTGTTGATCCACCTCAGGTCTTGTAAGAGAGTGTAAACAAAAGAATGCAAGATGCTCTTGAGTGTGTCTGCCCATCCCCCAGCTGCATTGTTGTGCTGGGAATATGCATAAGGTTGCTAACACCTTAGCAAATTTGCATGCAGCCTTTTGTGCTGTGGGGGATGTGAAGGGACTGCTTCACCTATTTTGTTCACAAGAAACAAAATGCAGAGAAGGCACACCATTCAACAGGCATTGGAACTGATCCTGAGCAACACCAACCCTTCTGACTCAGATGGAGAAGACATAGTCCTTCAACTGGATTCGGACTCTGAGCTGTCTTCAGGTTAGATTTTTTTCAAATTACCGATTTTTATTTCCTGACTATCTTTTTTATTTAGAACCAAAACAAAATGTTAATTTGAAATTATTTATCTTGCAGATGAGGAGACTCCTCCTCTACCAAAAAAGAGAGCTTGGTTGGCGAGTGAGCCGACAGAGACCGCAAAAGATGGCACAGTGTGGCGTGAAGTAGAAGTGGGGAAACGTCTCCATTTCACCCCAATAGAACCGTACCCTACAGATGGAGAGCCAAGTGCTAAGGCCAGACGAAGTGTCCGGAGTCGCCTTCAGAGCTTCCTCTGTTTTATCACTCTTGACATGCTTCGTAGCATTCAAGAATGGACTACTCAACATGCACGTCACACGGAGCAGGTGGATTGGTTCATGGGTCTCCCGGAACTAATGGCATTTATTTCAGTCATTATCTTGCGGGGGGTGACCAAGGTTCCATCACTACATGACAGCTGGTCAGCAAACCTAGCAAACCCAAGGATCATTGCAACTATGACCCGAAACCGCTTCCAAGACATCATGCAACACCTACGCTTTGATGACATGTTCACACACAGTGAGCGAGTGGAGACCGATAAGTTTGCTGCAATCTCCGATGTGTGGAGATCGTTTGTCACCAACTGCATCACATCCTACAACCCTGGTCGACACATCACTATTGATGAACAGCTTTTCCCGTCAAAGACTCGCTGCTGTTTTCTGCAATACATTGCAACAAAACCAGACAAGTTTGGCATCAAGTTTTGGGTGGCTTGCGACTTGAAATCAAAGTACATCTGTAATGTCCTCCCATATCTTGGCAAGGACCCCAGTCGTCCCAGCGGGGAGAGACTGTCCGAAACTGTAGTGATGAGGCTGATGGAACCATTCATGGACAAGGACAGAACTGTAACCACGGACAATTTCTTTACATCATTGTCACTTGCACAACGACTGCTTAGCCGGAAAACCACTATCCTCGGCACAGTCAACAAGAGTCGCCGGGAAATTCCTCAATCCGCTAGACAGATGGACCGCACTGAATTCACCACTCAGGTGTTTTCAACCACTGGTGCCACACTGACAGTGTATGCACCCAAACGAAAGAAGGCCGTCTACATTCTCAGCAGCATGCACAGCGTGGTTGAGACTGAGGATACCAACAAAAGGAAGCCAAACAAGGTCACACAATACAACCACACAAAGTGCGGTGTGGATGTAATGGACCAAATGGTGCAGGAGTACAGCGTGCGTGCAGGAACACGGAGATGGCCATTCGCCGTGTTCTACAACATGATTGACATGGCAGCACTGAATGCTCATGTTCTTTATCAGGCATGCACTGGGGTGCAGGAGAGATGGGTGGACTTCCTGGTTGAGCTTGCAAAAGAGTTAGGTGGCTCTCATGTGACTGAAAAGAAGGCATGCAAGGAGAAACTCCTTCGGCAACAACCTTCCACACCCAGCCCTGGCAAAAGGGCGAAGTGTCAGGTCAACCATCGATGCACGAACAATTGTGCAACTGAGAGATGTGTTTACTGCTACAAATACACGTGTGGCAAATGTACCAGGGACATACCCAGGCAGTGCCAGGTATGTTCCGACAGTGCAGACAGACTGCTGAGTAAGTGCTGAAATGCTAGTCACACAAGAAGGACATGCCACTCACACACACACACGCAGCCCCCCACAGCAGCCTATTGTAAATATGTGTGGAATTGTTTTATTCCTTGTATTTTTTTTATTTTCATAACAAAAATAAAAAGCATGGAAACAAATAACAGTTGTTCTTTTGTATATTTACATTTTTGTATATTTAGATTCAAGTCAATGGGTGCAGAAAAAAAAAAAATCGCAAAAAAATCGCAGTTACTGAGTGAGTCACACAAGAAGGACATGCCACTCACACACACACACACACTCACACACACACACACACACACACACACACACACACACACACACACACACACACACACGCCCCCCACAGCAGCCTATTGTAAATCCTGTGGTGTGACAGTAATGGCCTTAATTACAGAACAAAAGCGGTGATTATAGGTTGTTTGCTTAAATCCTTCAGGTCATTCGACCCGTCTCTGGGTTCCAAAGGTAGAAATGTTAAATGACCCCTCTCTGGGACTTCTAGTGCTAAATGGACGGTTTATTGGAAAAAAAGTAATTTTTCATGTTTACGTCCCAATGATGATAAAATCTGTGAAACAGCTGTGAGGTCAAAATGCTCACTATACCCCTAGATAAATTCTATGAGGGGTGTAATTTCCAAAATGGGGTCCCTTTTGAGGGGTTTCCATTGTATTGGTACTGTAGGGGCTCTGCAAATGTGACATGGCACCCGAAAACTATTCCAGCAAATTCTGCCCTCCAAAAGCTAAATAGCGCTCTTTCCATTCTGAGCCCCACCATGTACCCATACAGCAGATTACAACCACATATGGGGCATTTCTGTGTTCAGGAGAAATTGTGTAACAAACTTTGGGGAGCTTTTTCTCCTTTGTCCTCTTGTGAAAATGAAAAATTTGGGGCTAAATTGACAGTTTATTGGAAAAAAAGAAATTTTTCATTCTCATGTCCCAATGTTAATAAAATCTGTGACACAGCTGTGGGTTAAAAATGCTCACTATACCCCTTGACATGTTCTGTGAGGGGTGTGGTTTCCAAAATGGGGTCACTTTTAGGGGGTTTCCACTGTTTTGGTACTTTGGGGGCTCTGCAAATGCAACATGGAACCTGAAAACTATTCCAGCAAAATCTGCCCTACAAAAGCAAAATAGCGCTCTTTCCATTCTGAGCCCCACCATGTACCCATTCAGCAGTTTATGACCACATATGGGGCATTGCTGTGTTCAGGAGAAATTGTTTAACAAACTATGGGGTCCTTTTTCTCCTTTAACCCCTTGTGAAAATGAAAACTTTGAGGATAAAGTGACGTTTTAGTAATTTTTCATTTATACATCCCAGTGTTAGTAAAATCTGTGAAACAGCTGTGGGGTCAAAATGCTCAGTATACCCCTTGATGAGTTCTTTGAGGGGTGCAGTTTCCAAAAAGGGGTCACTTTTAGGGGGTTTCCATTGTTTTGGTACTTTGGGGGCTCTTGAAATGCCACATGGCACCTGAAAACTATTCCAGCAAAATTTGCTTTTCAAACGTCCAGTGTCGCTCCTTCCCTTCTGTGCACTGCCGAATGCCCAAACATCAATTTACACCCACATGTGGGGTATTTCTGTGCTCGGGAGAAATTGTATAATAAACTGGGAGATGCATTTTCTCCTTTAACCCTTTGTGAAGGTGTTAAATTTAGGGCTAAATGAAGGGATTAGTGGAAAAAAATGAAATGTCTAAATTTCACCTCGATATCGTTTTAATTCTTGTGAAATGCTTAAAGGGTTAACAAACTTCCCAAATGCTGTTTTGAATTATTTCAGGGGTGCAGTTTTGAAAATGGGGTGATTTATGGGGGGTTTCTAATATATAGGCCTTTATAATCCCCTTCAGAATTGAAGTGGTCCCTAAAAAATTAGTTTGGGAAATTTTCTTGTAAATCTGGAAAATCGCTGTTACACTTGTAAGTCTCCTAACATCCAAAATAAATTAAAGGACAGTTAAAAGATGATGTCAATATAAAGCAGAGATATGGTAGATAATATTTATTAATGTATTTGGGTGGTATGACTATCTGTCTGAAAAGCAGAGACTTTCACATTTTGAAAATTGCGATTTTTTTCCAAATTTCCATCAAATATCCTATTTTTTTATAAATAAATACAAAAATATTGATTAGTGTTTACCACTAACATGAAGTACAATGTGTCACGAGAAAACAATCTCAAAATCACTTGAGTAAGTTAAAGCGTCTCAAAGTTCTTGCCACATAAAGAGACACATGTCAGTTTTGAAAAACAAGGCCTGGTCCTTAACGCACTTTTGGGCTGTGTCCTTAAGGGGTTAATTACTGAAAGAAATAAACGTTTCAAAGATATTCTAATTTATTGAGATGCACCTGTAATTATACTGAGACTAAATTACACACAGCTGGACTCTATTAACTAATTAAGTGACTCCTGAAGGAAATTGTGCGCACTGGATTTTATTTAGGGGCATCAGAGTACAGGGGGCTGAATACTTTTGCACGTCACACTTTTCAGATTTTTATTTGATTAAAATTTTGAAAAACATGTATCATTTTTGTTCCACTTCACAATTATCTGCTTCTTTTTGCTGGTCTATCACTTAAAATCTCAATAAAATACATTTAAGTTTGTGGTTGTAAGGTGACAAAATGTGAAAAAGTTCAAGGAGTATGAATACTTTTGCAAGCCATTGTACTTCTTCTTGTTCATCTATAGGATAATTTCTGTTACTGATCACTTTGTATTTCTGTATACTATTCTGTTACTGATCAGTAGCTAAACATTTCTTGCTTGTTGTAGAAAACTGTCACAGGCAATGATTTATGCTGGGTATAGGGTAGAAAGGATCCCTCCCCCAAACCAAACTTCCCCTGTATTTCAGGCAGGGTTAGCCATCTCCTGCTTCTTCTGACCATAATTCTTCTATTCTGGCAATTCCTTTTTTGCACCATTTGTGGAACAGATTATAATCTGTTCCAAAAATGGTGCAAAAAAGGATACCGATAATTATTGGTATAACCTTGGGGGAAAGCTAGGTGGCTCCGGTAATACATACAGCAAAAGTTTGGGCACCCCATAACTTAATCATTTTTAGTTCTAAATTTGGGTGTTGCAACAGCCATTTCAATTTGATATACTAATAACTGTGGACACAGTAATATTTCGGTGGATGGGTATGACTACAGAATGTGCAAGCTTAAACCAATTTGACCGTGCTGGGTACCCTTATCTTTTATTGATTTGTACCCTACTCTTTTCTGCTTCTGAGCACAAATTGGTTTTGTAACCTCACTGGCTTTGACTTCTAGCCAGGTGACCAATCTGAGAGGTATTTAGGTGGCCATTCGTTGTTCTCCTATTTGATCTCCTCTGAGTGGCATCTGGGCTCCTCAACACTCTCAATGATCTGAACAGATTGTTCAACATAGTTGTTCGGGGGGTCGTTGTCTCAGGTTTCCTGTCGTTTCCACTGTGGGCTAGTAGGTGGAGCCACAGGGCAGTTCTTGTTGCCCAGGTGGCAGGCCAGATATCAGAAAGGCAGAGGGTGGTGAGAACAGTCGGACAATCCACAGCCACCTCCAAAGAGCTGCAGCATCATCTTGCTGCAGTGGTGTCCTGTGCATCGGTCAACAATACAGCACACTTTGCACAGGGAGCTGTTGGGAGGTGTGCGGGCCGTTTCTGAGCCGCCACAAACAGGTCGCCTGAGGTATGCGCACATTTGGACAAGCCAGCTTCATTTTGGAGAGGTCCTGTGGCTGATGAAACAAAGATTGGTTGTTTGGTCATACAAAAGGCGTTATGCATGGCGTCAAAAACACAGCATTCCAAGAAAAACACTTGCTACCCACTGTTTTGGTGGAGGTTCCATCATGCTTTGGGGCTGTGTGGCCATGCCGGCCCGGGTTCTTGTTGTTGGGGTCGCTGGTTCCTCAGTATCAGCAGTTCTTGAGATATGTCGTCGTGCGTTTGTTCGCCGGGGTGGATATTTCAGCAAGACAATGATCCAAAACACAGCTCCAAATCTACTCAGGCATTCATGCAGGGAACAATTACAATGTTCTGGAATGGCCATCCCAGTCCCCAGACCTGAATATCATTGACATCTGTGGGATAATTTGAAGCGGGCTGTCCATGCTCGGCGCCATCAACTTAACTGACTGGAATTGTTTTGTAAAGAGGAATGGTCAAAAATACCTTCATCCAGGATCCAGGAACTGATTAAAGCTACAGGAGCGACTAGAGGCTGTTATTTTTGCAAAGGAGGATCTACTAAATATTATGTCACTTTTCTGTTGGGTGCCCATACTTTTGCACCGGTCAAATTTTGGTTTAATGCATATTGCACATTTTCTGTTAGTACAATAACGTCATTTCAATCCTGAAATATTACTGTGTCCATCAGTTATTAGATATATCAATTGAATGGCTGTTGCAACACCCAAATATTTAGACTAAATGATTAAGATTATGGGGTGCCCAAACTTTTTCATTGACTGTATATTTGGAGATCTGGAGACCTCCTTCCATGCTGCAATTGTGTCTTTCAACACTAGGGATCCCTTAACCTCTTTAGGAAGCTGTGAATATGGTTTATATAGGAGAGCGGCCAGGCTCCATGGGCAGCTAAAGCCATCTCTAAGATATAGTTCAAGAAGCGGCTAGAGGTGTGTAGCCAATCATAGATGTTGTCTTGGCCCAACCACCCAGATGTTGTGATTGCTATTAGTCACAGCATCTCGGGGGTTAAGCCACCAGAGTTGAAGTAATACAGTTGAGACCCTGCGACATGAAAGCACTGTACCATTACGGCGATGAGCGTTAACTATATGTTCAGCGCAATGTAATAATACAGCACAGAGCAGAAAGGGCTTGAGCATCTGCTCCACAATAGGTTCTCTAGAATTCCTGCCAAATGTCCTGGTCTTGTTCCTGTTGCACCTGAAAATGAGTCTGAAGTCAAATACATGCTATATTAGAAAAGAGTGGATAAGAAATAATTTTATTTAGTGAATTGGGAGAGCTTCATTTTGGTCCATTTTGGTTCTTACACTCCACCATCTGTCCAAGGCATATTAGAGCATAATATGGGTGAACTCCACCCCACTATTCATTCAAAGACCACAAGTCCAGAGAGAAGAGACTGTTTTTGGTGTATGCAAGATGACATGATATGGTTGAAAAACACATTTGCAGGTGTGCTTACAATTACAGTTTAATCACAGTGTAAAAAAACAAGAACCTCATTTTCATGTATTCTTATAAACAGTAGGTATTTGCAGTAATGCTCTTGGTGCTAGCAAGATTTTGTGTTCCCATTTGTATGCATTGTGTGACAGGTATAACCAACAGGATAATTCAGCTTCTTAACCTCTTTTCTGGCTCACAAGTGCTGTACTCATGGTCATTAGAATCCTTTCCATTTCAGAAGATATTCTAGCTTTTTAGCATTTATTCCATTTCTGTTATTGTCACTCATTTGCGCTGCTTCCATAAAGGGATATTTTTTTCATCAGTCACTTCACTTTTCAAGTGGCAGGTGCCAGTGCCACTTGCAAATGCAACACTGTTGGCTTAATAACAAGAAAATAAAACATGGTGCGGCATTCTGCTCCCATAAAGGAATCATTTTTCCCTTTATAAAAAAAAAAATAAAAATTCTCGCTGCAAATTATTCATCACTTTTGAACCACAGCCACAAATATTTCTCCAAAATAACAAGCCTGTGGCACTTACAAGTCATCAAAGTGGGCAAATTTTTTGTAGAAAACCATTACTTTTTGCAATATAACTGCTATGTGTATATAAAAACCATGGGTAAGCACGGTGTATGGTTTAACTAGGAGTTTGTATTCAATGCTTATCATCTGTTTTCCCATAGACATGCATGTCACTTTCACTATAATATAACTTCAGCTGTGCTTGTCTTAGAGATCTAGAAAGTGGATAGATAGGTTCCTAGGAGCCCTGATAGTGTCAATTTAAAGGGGTTATCCAGTTTCCAAATATTATCTGCAAATACATCCACAGCAGTGCTAAATACTCACTGTTCCCTTGTGCTCTCTTTGTGCTTGGCTTTATTTTTCTTGCTGTTCCTTGTATTACTGTTATTTACATGCAGTGAATATGTGGACAAACTACATTTCCCATGATTCATCTGCCTGCTCTCACTCTCTGTGTTTGCTGTTCACAAGGTGGGGAGTGAGCTTGCAAAACATCACAACAGCATGTAACATCAGATGTGGGAGTGATTTCATTGCAGGGGATAGTAGAGAAGGAAGGGGTACATAGAGAGAGAGAGCAGGAAGATGCGTCGTTTTATATTACCTGCAAAGTTATTGTAAATCGCAGCATGTCAGTTATACAGTGCCTTGCGAAAGTATTCGGCCCCCTTGAACTTTTCAACCTTTTGCCACATTTCAGACTTCAAACATAAGGATATAAAATTTTAATTTTTTGGTGAAGAATCAACAAGTGGGACACAATTGTGAAGTGGAATGAAATTTATTGGTTATTTTAAACTTTTGTAAAAAATAAAATACTGAAAAGTGGGGCGTGCAATATTATTCGGCCCCTTTACTTTCAGTGCAGCAAACTCACTCCAGAAGTTCAGTGAGGATCTCTGAATGATCCAATGTTGTCCTAAATGACTGATGATGATAAATATAATCCACCTGTGTGTAATCAAGTCTTCGTATAAATGTACCTGCTCTGTGATAGTCTCAGGGTTCTGTTTAAAGCACAGAGAGCATCATGAAGACCAAGGAATACACCAAGCAGGTCCGTGATACTGTTGTGGAGAAGTTTAAAGACGGATTTGGATACAAAAAGATTTCCCAAACTTTAAACATCCCAAGGAGCACTGTGCAAGCGATCATATTGAAATGGAAGGAGTATCAGACCACTGCAAATCTACCAAGACCCGGCCATCCCTCTAAACTTTCATCTCAAACAAGGAGAAGACTGATCAGAGATGCAGCCAAGAGGCCCATGATCACTCTGGATGAACTGCAGAGATCTACAGCTGAGGTGGGAGAGTCTGTCCATAGGACAACAATCAGTCGTACACTGTACAAATCTGGCCTTTATGGAAGAGTGGCAAGAAGAAAGCCATTTCTCAAAGATATCCATAAAAAGTCTCATTTAAAGTTTGCCACAAGCCACCTGGGAGACACACCAAACATGTGGAAGTAGGTGCTCTGGTCAGATGAAACCAAATTCAAACTTTTTGGCCATAATACAAAACGATATGTTTGGCATAAAAGCAACACAGCTCATCACCCTGAACACACCATCCCCACTGTCAAACATGGTGGTGGCAGCATCATGGTTTGGGCCTGCTTTTCTTCAACAGGGACAGAGAAGATGGTTAAAATTGATGGGAAGATGGATGGAGCCAAATACAGGACCATTTTGGAAGAAACCCTGTTGGAGTCTGCAAAAGACCTGAGACTGGAACGGAGATTTATCGTCCAACAAGACAATGATCCTAAACATAAAGCAAAATCTACAATGGAATGGTTCACAAATAAACGTATCCAGGTGTTAGAATGGCCAAGTCAAAGTCCAGACCTGAATCCAATCGAGAATCTGTGGAAAGAGCTGAAAACTGCTGTTCACAAACGCTCTCCAGAATTTCAGTCTCTCGATGTGCAAAACTGATAGAGACATACCCCAAGTGACTTGCAGCTGTAATCGCAGCAAAAGGTGGCGCTACAAAGTATTAACTTAAGGGGGCCGAATAATTTGGCACGCCCCACTTTTCAGTTTTTTTATTTTTTAGAAAAGCTTAAAATATCCAATAAATTTCATTCCACTTCACGATTGTGTCCCACTTGTTGATTCTTCACCAAAAAATTTAAATTTTATATCCTTATGTTTGAAGCCTGAAATGTGTCAAAAGGTTGAAAAGTTCAAGCGGCCGAATACTTTCGCAAGGCATTGTACCTATGGAAGAGCTGGCATTTTCCACATAGGTATAAAAGAGGCAGAAAGGAAAACTCTGCAGACTTTTTGTGAAAAACAAGTGGAATGATACAATGTTATCAACCAGGTCTGATCTATCAGTGCAGACTGGACAATGCATGTTTTTGTTTGATCACTCAGGGCTGTGTAGGAATACAATGGAGCCCTGCTGGGATGGATACAAAGCCCTATTGTTCCAGTGTTGCTACTACTGCCAATATACACCTAGGCTTATAGCTGCGCACATTATGAACAAATGCAGGTAAGAAGGGAGATACTATACCCAGAGATCAAAATACATCTCTGAGTTATAGCCATATTTAAGCAGAATCATCACAATGGGTATCATAAAGTGATGGCATATCGTAGCGATATACATCAACTTTCTAAGATGGGCATACCCCTTTAATAGTCAGACAAAGCTAAATAGTTACATACTGTACATCAAACAGTGCCTCAATTTGCATGCTCCTTTAGAATTAGAAAACTGTGCCCTCTAGTGGGTTACTGATATTTCAGTCACAAACAAATGGATACAATTATGAAGGAATTCTATTTGGGTTATTTCATACAACATTATTTTCTGATATTTTTTAAAATGCATGAAGAAAGCATTCTGAAAAGTGATTTTTTAAATTTATAATTTTTTTAGGCCACATGTTGAAGAAATGCTGCGGAAAAGCTGTGTTTTCAAAAACATATTAATTATACCTGTGGCAACGCAGAAAAGTGAATCATTTTTGCTGTCTTTTTTTTCTACTGCATTTCTGCTGCATTTCTTTTCTGCGGCAGTTATTTTTTTAATTCAGTGTCTTGTCGTACATGGCATATTTTAAATCCTAGAGGAAAGCCTATAGAAAAATGTCATAGCAGGCAGTGATATGTAAAATCCACAAAATGCCACAATCCAAAATGCTTTGTATGTACTGCATTATAAATTTAACACACATGATGAAAGTAGTTAAGTGTAATTTCCAGAGACAGGCTCCTCAGCTTGTGTCTCCTCTCTCTGCCTATATACATGTATAAACTGTTTTTATATTTAATATAATCTTTCCTCAGTTGTCCCTGTCTATCTTGCTGTTAGTGCCAATTGCTAACAAATGACTAGTTAGTGAGATGGAAAAAGGGACACACTGGGAAGGGAAAGGGGAACGAGGCAAGTGATCAGCAGGAACAGGTGAATAAAGACTAGGTTAGATGAACAACGTATTTTATAATGATGCATGCATTCTGAATAAGGATTCGCCTTAGCATTGCTCAGTTAGTCTATTGTTAAGGAGAGACTTTACATACAGTTCTTAAATCGTATTTAATCGCATTTAATAAACGAATAGTGCATGTGAATGTTATCTTTGTACTGTATCTTATAAAAGATATCTTCTTCCTTCAACACGTATTAATGTTAAGATTCAGATGCAAGGTAAGGAATGTACTGGTCTGCAGGAGAGCAGCAGCAGAAATGGGCTGACAACTGCGAGCAGTAGAAAATGCTACTTAAAGGCAAAACACTACTGCGAGCCAAGACCGGCCTCAGACGCCTTTGCCAGAACTCCTCGCAAGAAGAGATGGATTTTTGTTGAATCTGAAGACCGGAATTGTCACCAGAACAGAAAGTGTATTGCAAATAAATGCACTGCAGCAGCAGCCTACACCAAATGCTACACACTACTCACAGGGACAGAGAAAACAGAATGGTCGACAGTCACGGGTCAGCAGCTGAGGAGGGCAACACAGATTCAAATCACGAGACGAAGACAAATCCAGGAAACAAGCCAATAGTCGGAACCGATCAGGAATGCCAGAACAAAATCGCAAGACAAAAGAGGAATCCAGGTACACAGCCAAAAGTCAGGTATAGCAGAAGTCAAATCAAAGTCAGGCGCTTAGCAGGAGTTAGGAAACTGATAGCCAGCAAAGCTGAGTGATGAGCGAGTAGTTTAAATAGGCCTGCTCAGGAAGCGTCCCTATGTTGTCATGGCAAACTTAAAGCAGCAACCACCAATTCTTCTTTATGTTGACCTGACAACTTTAAAGCAGCAACAACAGATGCAACATCCCTGACAATTAAGCTGTATTCTTGCTCCTTATCTTCAATCTGACTGCTTGTTTACATAAGATTTGTCTTTTTATTCAGTCTCCCACATAGAACTCTATAGAGAAGGAAGGGGTGTAGTAGGCGGTTACTGCCAATTGGTTAATTGATTTATTGCCTCATTATGTAGCCTCTTATCTACAAACCTAACAGTGTTAAAAGATCACAGACTAGCACAGTGTAGCAGCAGCAGTCTTTTTTAACAGCCTCCTCATTCCCCTCCCCTCTTCATAATAATAATAATAATAATAATAATAGTCCTTTAATAGTCCCACAGTGGGGAAATTCAGTGTGTTACAGCAGCAAAGATAAGATAAGATAAGCAGATACAAATACAAATACAACATGTACAGGAATGTTCCAAGGTGAGAGGCATTACATTAATAGCAGACAGACAGATAGGACGTAGCAGGGGGGGGGGGGATTTAACAGGCAGAGAGATATTTCAGTTCTCTGTATGTAATGATCTCCGCTTAGGTCGGTGTTGGTTGTACAGCCTAACCGTGGTGGGGGAGGAAAGACTTCCGATAGCGCTCCTTCTCACACCTAGGGTGGAGCAGTCGGTCACTGACAGTACTGCTCAGCGCGATCACAGTCTCATGCATGGGATGGGACTTCTTATTCTGCATGGAGCTCACCACGGACAGTATCCTTCTGTCACCCACCACCTGCACTGGGTCCAGGGGGCTCCCCAGGACAGAGCTGGCCCTTCTAATCAGCTTGTCAAGTTTATTTCTGTCCCTGGTTGATATACTGCTCCCCCAGCAGGCCACTCCAAAGAAGATGGCTGATGCCACTACAGAGTTGAAGAAAGTCCTAAGAAGTTCCCCCCGGATTCCAAAGGCTCTCAGCTTCCTAAGCAGGTAGAGCCTGCTGTGGCCCTTCCTGTACAGGGCCTCCATATGATCTGCCCAGTCCAGCTTATTGTTAAGGAGCAGACCCAGGTACTTATAGGTGTTCACAATCTCGATGCCCGTCCCCAGGATGTCCACTGGTTTTGGAGGGCATCTGCCTTTACGGAAGTCCACCACCATCTCCTTGGTCTTCCCCGCGTTAATCTTCAGGTGGTTCTGGTGGCACCAGTCCACAAAAAAAACCGGTTCAGTTCTCTGTACTCCCTGTCATCATCGTCTGTGATGAGGCCTACTATTGCAGAGTCGTCAGAATACTTCTGTAGGTAGCAGCTGGATGAGTTGCACCTAAAATCAGCAGTGTACAGTGTGAAGAGGAAAGGTGCGAGAACCGTACCCTGAGGTGCCCCCGTATTACAGATCACGGTACCTGACACACAGTCTTGGGCTCTCACGTATTGAGGTCGATTTGTGAGGTAGTCTAGGATCCAGTTGGAGAGGTGGTGGTCCACTCCAGCAAGGCCCAGCTTGTCTCTCAGTAACCTGGGCTGTATGGTGTTAAAAGCACTGGAGAAATCAAAGAACATTATTCTCACCGTGTTCCCTGGTTTTTCCAGGTGAGACAGAGCCCTGTGCAGAAGGTGGATGATGGCATCATCTACCCCAATGCCCGGTCGATAAGCAAACTGGAGAGGGTCCATAGCGGGGCTCACTAGAGGGCGAAGATGTGTGAGAACCAATCTCTCTAAGATCTTCATCAAGTGGGATGTCAGTGCTACAGGTCTGTAGTCGTTGAGGTCCATAGGGTGAGGTTTCTTTGGAACTGGTACCACACAAGAAGATTTCCATAATTCAGGGACTATTTCCTGCCTCAGGCTCATATTATACATATATGTAATTATACCACACAGCTGGTCCCCACAAGTCTTAATTAGCCTTCATAGATTAATATGAAGAAAGTAACTCTGCCCGAAAGGTGGAAAAGAAAACATATTTCTTTAATAAGATAAATTACAAATTTTCTATTCATTTATGAAAAGTTGTTTATAACTGGAGGTATGCTGTAACGTCTCTGCCTGTTCGGGTCTCTGCGCCACCCTCAGCTCGCACGCTGTGGTGAAGGAGGCGTGTTGAGTTTGATTCCTTGCGTAGGTTTCTTGTTGCTCAGTCTGAACACTATCCTAATACCTCCTGTCTTTCTATAAACAGGTTGTTAGCCCTCACATGGTCACTGGTTATTGCTTCTTGCGTTCTGGCTATTACTCTTTGCTGTTTTTGTTATCTGTTTTCCTATTCCTGACCTCTGGCCTTGACTTTTGACTATTCTCTTGGATTTTGATTCTGTACTGCATTGCTCGTCTGTTACCGAACCCTTGGCTTTCTGACCTCCCTTTTTGTCGTTTGTTCTGTCTGCGTTCTGTGTTGTCACTTATTAAGTGTAGGGACCGGCTCCAAGTTGTCGGCTGTCACCTAGGACAATCAGGCAAGAGGCAGGGCCAGTGGGGGGGTTTCAACTTTAGGGCTCACTGTCTTGTTGTGCCCCTCCCCCCCAGGGTTCTCCAGCAGCTACTGGGGAATCGCTTCTCTAGCGATTCCCTTACTGAATAACCAGCCCAAAAATATTACCTTCTGCCATTGCTTCCCTCTGAATCAGCATGGATCCTATTCAGGGCCTTGCAGCCAAGATGGAGGGTTTGGCAGGCCTGGTAGCTGAGCTAGCTAAACAAACCCTTACTGATGCTGCTTCAGCATCTCCGGTTGTTTCTGCCCCTTTCAGGGTTAAGATGCTACTTCCGGATCGTTTCTCGGGGGACTGAGAAAAATTTGAGACTTTCCGGGAGTCTTGTCGCCTGTATTTCCGGATTAACCCTCATGCATCCCAGGCCCAAATGGTGGGAGTAGTTATATCCCTCCTACAGGGGGATCCACAAGCTTGGGCCCTTAAACTCCCTCCTGGGGCTGAGGAGTGGTTAGATTTTGAAAATAAATTTTTGTCTTTGGGGTCTATATATGCTGAGCTAGATCACATTGGACCTGCAGAATCCCAACTCCTCACCATGCGGCAGGGCAAACGCTCTGCTGAGGAGTACTGCTCAGAATTCCGTAAGTGCAGTGTAACTGCAGGTCAAAAATAGTGTGAGTCAGCTCTAAAGACCCACTTTAAACAAGGCCTGTGTGACCGTGTTAAGGAGGTCTGGGTTGGTCACCCAGATCCCCCTACTCTTCAGCAGGCCATGACCTTGGCCGTCCGTATTGACCGGAGAATCCGGGAAAATTTTAAAAAGAGAGTAGTGTCTGTTTCCTCCAAATTTTCTGTCTCTTCCTCTCTCTCTCCTGATAAACCCACTTTTTCTCCCATCACTCCTGGTGAGGAACCCATGCAACTGGGAGCTATGGAAGCCAAGACTCGACGAGAGCATCGTCTCCGGAATAACCTCTGCCTATACTGTGGTGCTTCAGGTCATATAATTCAAGACTGCTCCATCAGACCCCGCACACTAGGGGAAAAGCTTCAGTGCCTGAGTGGTAGCCATTAGAACCACTCAGGCAACCAGGTATTTGCCGGAAATAACAATAAGATGTTGTTATCTGTGTCTCTGTCCTCTGGGGACAAATATGCTTCTGGCCAGGCCCTAGTTGACTCTCAGTCTGCGGCAAACTTTGTCAAACTTTCATTTGTCTCAGCCTTGGGCATTAAGCTTTTGCCACTTGACACTCCTCTGGTGGTTACTGGAGCGGATTTTGCCCCACTGGCCAGGGGTAAGGTCTGATTCAAGACCCCTTTATTGACGTTGCAAGTGGGTTCTGCACATTCTGAGGTCATAAGCTTCTTTGTTATGGAGCAACTGTCTTCCGATATTGTTTTGGGACTTCCCTGGTTGAACCTCCATAACCCTATTTTTGATTGGGGTAAAAGGGAGTTAGTAAAATGGGGAGATCAGTGCTCATCCCACTGTATTGCTTTGCATACCTTAGATTATGTCAGTGAGGAGACGGTCTCGGCTACTAAGGGTTGGAAATGCCAGGCGAATAAAAAACCTTTGCCTGGTCCACCAGCACCTGTTGTTGTTCAGGGAGATCTGGAATTTAAGGCAGAGAAAATACTGGGTCCTTCTAAAACTGGTTTATCTGGTGAGGGTCCAGTAGCCCCTCATATAGGGGTGGATACTTTCTGACCTCCCTTTTTGTCGTTTGTTCTGTCTGCGTTCTGTGTTGTCACTTATTCAGTGTAGGGACTGGCTCCGAGTTGTCGGCTGTCACCTAGGACAGTCAGGCAAGAGGGCCAGTGGGGGTTTTCAGCTTTAGGGCTCACTGTCTTGTTGTGCCCCTCCCCCCAGGGTTCTCCAGCAGCTACTGGGGAATCGCTCCTCTAGCGGTTCCCTTACATATGCTTTAAATAAAAAAACATAAAATTATTTAAATAAAGTACAATATATTATAGATATGCTTACAATACACTTCCTTATACATCTATTAAAAGCCAAGTCAGTATCTATAACTTTATCATTTATGGAATTTATGTATTTACATGAAAGTCAAATGATTTTCAGGATTATAGTTTCCCATATATATAATATATAGTGGGGAAAAAAAGTATTTAGTCAGCCACCAATTGTGCAAGTTCTCCCACTTAAAAAGATGAGCGAGGCCTGTAATTGACATCATAAGTAGACCTCAACTATGAGAGACAAAATGAGAAAACAAATCCAGAAAATCACATTGTCTGATTTTTAAAGAATTTATTTGCAAATTATGGTGGAAAATAAGTATTTGGTCACCTACAAACAAGCAAGATTTCTGGCTCTCACAGACCTGTAACTTCTTCTTTAAGAGGCTCCTCTGTCCTCCACTCATTACATGTAGTAATGGCTCCTGTTTGACATTGTTATCAGTGTAAAAGACACCTGTCCACAACCTCAAACAGTCACACTCCAAACTCCACTATGGTGAAGACCAAAGAGCTGTGGAAGGACGCCAGAAACAAAATTGTACCAGGCTGCACCACGCTTTTTTTTTTTCGGACACGGACTTTGTGTTTCCGACGAAAAAAAAAAATAAAAAAAACATCTTTTCGCGCCGCAGAGGGTGTAAACGCGCGCACACACACACACGCCCGTTTACTTTCAAAAGAAGCGGTCACGGCACTTACACAGGTACCATTCAAACAGCTGATCAGTGGGGTTCCTGAGCCCCACTGATTAGTTTATTAATGACCTGGAAAACCTATGGGGCATTATTAATAAGGGGCACTATTTATACAGGGTACACACGGACATTATTAATATAAAGATACACTTGGGAGTTATTCATTATGGGGGGGTTATATCATATATTTTATAATTGGGGTAGCAGCAGGATGGGTGTGCAGGTGAGAACAATGTGGGTCGGATGCCTGGAAAAGTGAGGAGCCCAAGATGTTGCAAACTTTACAGAGACAAGTCACAGCTGGAAGAAGTGGTCATGGCGGTCCAAAGGGAAGAGAAGGGAAATGTGAAGGATTAGTCAGAGACGTCACCTGTAAGTCACAAAATGTTACTGCCCTGTATACACCTAAATGATAGAGGATAAATACCTGATTGATGGGGGTCTGTCTGCTGAGACCCCCACTGAGCCTGAGAATTGGTTTTTTTTCCCCCCACTGGGTGGGAATTCAGCCTGACCGCAGCCAGGCTGAATATAGGTGTGTCACTTAGTGGACGAACCTGTGTGGCTCTCATTCACTTCAATGGGAGTGCCAAAGATAGCCGAAGTCCAGTACTTAGCTATCTGCAGTGCTCGTCCATCCACCAAGCAGAAGATGTGTGAAGTTATTTTCATGGTTAATGCCGTGTTGTTGATCTGATACTGAAGTAATACAGGAAGAAGAATTCTTATAAACTGTTTTATAACTTTGTATATTGTGGGACGATAACAGCGTGTGAAACTAGTAGCATGGAAACGCAATTTTTTTTTGGGAGGGGGGCGTCATTCTATAGTCTGCCTCAGGCAGCAAAGAGGCTGCTTTAACGGTAACATATACACTACATCACTGGGTTTACTATTTCTGCTGAATGTCTTCCAGCTACCTAAAACATTTCCTGGCTGCAGAAAATGTCACATTGTTATCCACTCGGCTTGTCAAGCAGCTTTGCCAGAAGAAGTCCTGCTTGACTCGAGTGATCCCTTTGTTTTTGTGCCAGAATAAAATGCACTTTATTTACGCAATGCTCATAACCGCATAAAGGCTAAGTAGATGTAATATAATATATCTGGAAGTGCCCAACATTACTTCAAATAGAACAATGTCATGATAATAGACTAAAACTTTATTCACTGTTTCTTGAATCTCTTCTGATCTGATGCTGCTCACGCAATTCTTGCCAGCTGATCTTATTTGTAATTCATTGTTAGGTGCTAGTACTGTTCATGTATGTCTCCTAAGAGATCAGTATGTAGAACTGGCAGAATAAAATGTGACAGTCTCTTGTTTCAGTGCATTGTTTTTTGAAGTGTAGCAAATGTACCTTTTCCATGTCTTATGTGTTTCAGAAATCTTAGTGATGATTCACTATTCCCACTGGATGCATAATCTCTTGTTTCAATGTGTACCCAAATGCACACATTCTTCAATATAGTGACTGTTTTAAAGTTTTTTTTTTTCTTACAGACAATTTCTGAAAGCAGACTTTTACTGTATTGAAAACTAACCACTTTAAATATCATTAGACAGGTGACAAATAATTGCCCAGGTGTATGGGGACCATATATGGCCATATATATTGTCCTCTGCCAAGACAGGTTAGCATCCTCTGAGAAGTGTGGTCTGTTCAATGCTGGGTTGCATGTAGCTGTTTTCCAGATGTGCAAAGTGCATAGTGCTTCCTTTTCAAGTGCAATGTGTGCAGACTGAGCATTGGTTGCGCCTAGGTGTTGTACTCTTGGAGGAGTTGTTAAGCATGTCCTGTGGTATCACCCAATGTTAGCTGTAGCAGAAAATTTGGGTCACATTGGGTGAAGTCCTGATACTTAACATGGTCAGTCTGTGTGGTTTTTCTTTTGATCATGACTACATTACAACACCAAGCGGACCCCCCCCCCCCCCCGCCCCGAACGCAAACCCGAACGCAAACCCGAACGAAAGTGTGAATCGAGTGCAAGTAGCCTCTCTGGTTTTCACCAAAGAGATGAGATGCTGTGCCTTGGTCTGACCACGCGGCAAGTATGCGAAGTTGAAAAGAAGCCAGAGGGTTCACATGCAGGGGACAAGCAGAGGTCATATACAGAAGGTCAGTAGGTCAGGAACAGAGTCAGGAGCACAGTCAATGATTAGGCCAAGGTCAATATAGAGCGAGCCAGAAATGCAGAATCAAGATTCTCCTGCAGGAGTTGGCTCAACAAGACCCTATATTGCTCAGGCACAGTGCAGAGGGCTGAGAAGGTGTACATAGGCAGGTATTGCTTGAGACTGGCTGGGCAGGGCTTACAGATGTGATTATTAATTCTCAAGTTTCTGCGGGGGAGGGCATACCTACCCAATAGGCTGGACCAGAAGAAGCAGGAGTAAATATACAGCAGCCTGGAGAATCAGAAACTGTACAGTGTGAACTAGAGGTAAGCTGGCAGTTGAGTATGCTGAGATAGTACGCCAGCATTATCTTCCTGACACTCCTATACACATCCGATAAATAGCTGGTCCTACTAAAATTGGTAGGTTCAGCTAACAATGATCTAATATGTATGGCCACCTTTAGTAGCACAACGATAACAAGCTACTTGTTAGTTACAGTAGCCCTGCTACATACTTTCAATTCACCTAAGTCCTGTGTTCGCTATGGCTAATTTAGTGTAATATTTTCCTTCAAAACTGATTTGGTATGCTTCTATGTCTAATATAATAAAAATGGAACTTGCTAGTAAGAGTGGCTGTCTGTTAGATAGCCCTAGATGATTACAGGCTACTTTATTTCTTAGCATTATCAATTTACACTATACATATCACGTACCAGGACATGTATCTCCAAAATATATGTCTCATGTGTAATGTGAGATATTTCTTGTCTCTTATATATATAAAAATGAGTTCCTGTCTGTCTGTCTGTCTGTTCTTTACGCGCCACCAAACGACTGGACCGATCCTCACCAAATTTGGCACACATGTACATCAGGTGTCCGGGAATATTATAGACTGGGTCTCAGCTCTCTTGGATGTACCGTTCCTGAGGTACAATATTCCCAAAAAATGACCAGCATTAGTCTATACAAGCCTGCAAGTCTTTCACTCATATTCCAACTGCCATACACACGGTCACATGTCCCTTATCAGCCAATAACAGCTCGCAGGCGCTTACTCTCCTCAGGCACACAGGTTTCCATAGCAACCAAGCTATGTATGACCTGTAATAAATAGCCATAAATAGACTTTACCGATACTGGACTCAGTGGCATAACTAGCAATGGCAGGGCCCCAAGGCGAACATTTGACATGGGACCTCCCCCCCCTGCACAAACTGCATTCCTGCACACACTATTATGCCCCATACTCTCTTCAGGCACACAGGTTTCCATAGCAACCAAGCTATGTATGACCTGTATTAGTGAATAGCAGTTCACAGGTCCTTAAATATTCAGTCATATCACGTCTATCAGCCAATATAAGTTCACATTTAATTTACCAGGTTTCCATAACAACACAGCCATAAATAGACTGTACCTATACTGGACTCAGTGGCGTAACTAGCAATGGCAGGGCCCCAAGGCAAACATTTGACATGGGACCCCCCCCCGGCAACCCCCCCACGCACAAACTGCATGTCTGCACACACTATTATGCCCCATAGTGGCCCCTGCATACACTATTAGGCCCCATAGTGGCCCTTGCAAACAGTATTCTGCCCCATAGTGGCCCCAGCACACAGTATCATAGTGGCTACTTCATATAGTATTATGCGCACTTCCCGCTACTTCTTCAATGTTGGACCATATGTCACGTGAGCCAGGCATGTATCACAACGCATAATGACGTCGGACTGGCCCACCGACATCTGGGACGCCACCAAAGAGGCCCGAAGCCTGCTGAAAAGACCCCAGAGTATAATGATAGCAGTGTTTGTGGGGTTCACGGCCCACAGGCTTTACTTACCAATCCCCGCTCCTGCTCACAGCCGCCTCTGCAGAAGGTGAAGTGCAGGCGGCCGTGAGCAGGAGTGGGGATCGGTAAGTAAATAGGGCACGTTACTTGCTGGTGTTAAAAAAAAAAAAACATCAGAAGCCCGCCGGGTCCCGTAATGTCCCGGGCCCTGTGGCAGCCGCTGCCACTGCTACCCCGGTATTTACACTAATGACTGGATTGCCATACTGGATTTCAGCATTCTTATAAATTGAAACGTTTTTTAAACTACTCATGTCCCCTGCAGCAAAATGCATGGCTGCTGCTCAAGCTAATGAAAACTCTCAGCAGACCCAAGCCTATCTCCAATCTGATAAGGTATGTTACAGAAAACAGCGAGCTGCTGAAACTCCCCAGCAGACCCAAGACCATCTACAATCTGACAAAGCATTGTCAGCCACATGCACACAGCTGCACTCCATGTTTCAATAACAACCCAGCCATTTTTCTTCACTGCTGTAGGTCAGCTTTAAAGGGGCAGGGCGCTGTGGATGACACTGTTACACAAGGTCACATACACACAGCTTTACTCCAGGTTTTCAATAACAACCGATCGCAGGTTTTTCACTGATATCCAAACTGAGATGCACATGATCACATGACACTTATGGACCAATGGAAAATCGCAGGTTCAGTCTTGACATACACACAGCTTTACACCAGGTTTCCATAGCAACCAAGCTATTTATGTCCTGTATCAGTCAATAGCAGTTCGCAGGTCCTTAAATATTCAGTCATATGACGTGTATTAGCCAATGTAAGTTCACATTTCATTTACCAGGTTTCCATAGCAACACAGCCATAAATAGACTATACCTATACTGGACTGCCATACTGGATGTCAAGTGCAAAACTGGCCAATTCTTATGGGGTCACTACACAAACAAAAAATGAAATATACCCGTGCGAAGCCGGGTCCTTCCTCTAGTATGCAATAAAATTCTCTATTCCCTGGCATCAAAAAACCACTTAGTACACCTCAGAAATAAATACCATGCAATATAGGTGCTGGTGTCTATTGCAATATTTAGAATATTAGGTTATATTCACACATGTGTATATTATGCAGTGGTGAACCTAGCCTCTTTGCTGCCTGAGGCAGACTAGAGAATGACGCCCCCCCCCAAAAAAAAAAAAAAAAAAAATTGAGTTTCCATGCTACTAGTTTAACACACTGTTATCGTCGCACAATATACACAATACACAAAGTTATAAAACAGTTTTTAAGAATTCTTCTTCCTGTATTACTTCAGTATCAGATCAACAACATGGCATTAACAATAAAAGTAACTTCACACATCTTCTGCTTGGTGAATGGATGAGCCCACGTGGCCCCCATTCTCTATAATAGGAGCGCCGCAGATAGCTGAGTACTGGACTTCGGATATCTTTGGCACTCCCATCGAAGTGAATGAGAGCCACGCGGGTTCGTCCATCCACCAAGTGACACACCTATATATATGACTGCGGTCAGGCTGAATTCCCACCCAGTGGGGGTAAAAAATCCAATTCTCAGGCTCAGTGGGGGACTGAGCAGACAGACCCCCATCAATCAGGTATTTATCCTCTATCATTTAGGTGAATACAGGGCAGTAACATTTTGTGACTTACAGGTGACGTCTCTGACTAATCCTTCACATTTCCCTTCTCTTCCCTTTGGACCGCCATGACCACTTCTTCCAGCTGTGACTTGTCTCTGTAAAGTTTACAACACAGACATCTTTGGCTCCTCATTTTTCCAGGCATCCAACCCACATTGTCCTCACCTGCACACCCATCCTGCTACTACCCACAATTATAAAATATATGATATAACCCCCCATAATGAAAAATACCCCCAAGTGCATCCTTATATTAATAACATCCGTGTGTACCCTGTATAAATAGTGCCCCTTATTAATAATGCCCCAGGTGTTAACTAATTAAAAGGTTTTTCAGGTCATTAATAAACTAATCAGTGGGGCTCAAAAACCCAGGACCCCCACTGATCAGCTGTTTGAATGGTACCTGTGTAAGCGCCGTGACCGCTTCTCTGTTTACATAGTGTCATTCATCTCATAGCGGACATGTAATATAACTACAGCCTCGTCCTGTACATGTCTACAGTATGTGACAAGGCTAGAATTACATCACACGGCCACTATAAACAGCGTATAATATAAACAGGTGCCATAGCCCCTGTTTATAGCGCCCCATTTACACACACTATAATGTTCCACAGCAGCCCCTGCACACAGTATTACACAGTATTATGGCCCGCAGCGTCCCCTGCACACTGTATTATGCCTCGCAGCGGCCCCTGCACACGGTATTATGCCCTGCAGTGGCCACTGCACACGGTATTATGTTCCACAGCAACTCCTGCAAACAGTTTTCTGCTCCCTAGTGGCCCCTGCACATGGTATTATGCCCCATATTGGCCCCTGCACGCGGTATTATGCTCCATATTGGCCCCTGCACACGGTATTATGCTCCACAGTGGCCCCTGCACACGGTATTATGCTCCATAGTGGCCTCTGCACTGGTATTATGCTCTATAGTGGCCCCTGCACTGGTATTATGCTTCATAGTGGCCCCTGCACTGGCATTATGCTCCATAGTGGCCCCTGCACACGGTATTATGCTCTATAGTGGCCCCTGCACTCGGTATTATGCTCCATAGTGGCCCCTGCACTCGGTATTATGCTCCATAGTGGCCCCTGCACTGGTATTATGCTCCATAGTGGCCCCTGCACTTGTATTATGTTCCATAGTGGCCCCTGTACTTGTATTATGCTCCATAGTGGCCCCTGCACCCGGTATTATGCTCTATAGTGGCCCCTGCACTCGGTATTATGCTCCATAGTGGCCCCTGCACTCGGTATTATGTTCTACAGTGGCCCCTGCACACGGTATTATGCCCCATAGTGAGCCACCCATGAACTATTATTATACTCTGGGGTCTTTTCAGACCCCAGAGTATAATGATTGGAGACCCAGGGGAGAATACAAACATAAAAACCAGTGTTACTTACCTATCCTGAACACCGGTGCACTCCTTGCAGCTTTCGGCCCTGTTTAATTGCGCACAGACGTCACGTGATCAGGCCGGCGACGCGACCTGATGACGTCACCAGAGGCCTCAAGCCTGCTCGGAGTTACATCGGATCGCAGGAGGTGAGTAACATTGGTTTTTATGTTCCCTCACCTACTCTAGGCATCCGATTATTATACTCCAGGGTCTGAAAAGACCCCGGAGTATAATAATAGTAGTATCTGAGGCCCGAGGCCTCACTTACTGATGCCCGCGGCCGCTCACAGCGGCATCCACTTCCCTTTCTGTGTCCCATAGCAGAAGGGGAAGCGGGGGGCGGCCACGAGCAGACGCGGTGTAGGTAAATAAATAGGCCGTGACCTGCTGGGGATACGGCCTATTTATATATAAAAAAAGTTATACTCACCTGCGATGCCTTGATGCAGCCGCCTCCTCCTCTTCTTGTCCGCGATGTCTGTGTCTCAGTGTAGGCGGCACGATGAGGTCATTGTATCGCCGCCTGCGCTGAGATGCGACGTCTCGTATCCAGCCCAGGACAGGCCCCGCTCAGCTTTGTTTTTTTTTTTTTTAAAGCGGCCTGTCCTGGGCTGGTCTACATTAAATAGTAAAAATGCCGCCCCCCAGACAGTGACGGACAGTGTCGCCTGAGGCAGCCGCCTCACTTCGCCTCATTAGCAGTGCGCCCCTGCTATTATGCCTAGTGAAACCTATTGTTTGTACTTTCAAGGGATTATCCCTTCTTTTATCTGTTGATATGTAGTTGTTATTATTATTAGTAATTATGTAAGGTGGTTGAGGCTACCACCTTCCACAAGTATGGTTTTAAGTGGGAGAATAAGAGCGCATTCACACGACCGAGTTTCAGCCGTGAAACTCAGTCCGTGTGTTGGCCGGCCTGCACCTTAAGCCAGGAGAGGAACTCCTAGCAGTATAGTTATCTATGCTGATAGGAGTTGCTGCCTCCCAGTGACATAATATCCTGTACCAATTACACTATGGGACATTCTCCTGGCATAAAGTGCAGGCCAGTCTATCTGGCCAACACACGGACCAAGTTTCGCGGCTGAAACTCGGTCTTGTGAATGCTCCCTTAGACTGGGTCTAAGATCATTGGTAAGGACCCAGTCTAAGGGTACATATGTATATGTGCATAAGTCATCTTTATACACAACATCTATGATGTTTAATCACTGTGTATTCTATACATTTATTTTAGTTTTTTTTTTTTTTCTTTATTCTTTTTATTCACAAGGAAAAAAACAAACAACGAAACACTTCCATTAGAAATATAAACCCATGATTCCCATACCACGAAGGGTCCATCCTCCACCCTGTGGAGAGAAGAGAAAAAAAAAAAAAACAACTAATCAAGAAAAATACTTAACCTACTTAACCTTGGAACTAGAAAATAATGATGTGGGTATGAGGTATGGTGTTTAGACAGTATTAAATCAAAGCAAAGAAAGGGAAAACACCTAAAACATAACTTTAACTAGGTAACTAATAAAAAGAATAATGTTTCTAAAAGACACTGTGATGCAGATTGTCAGTGTTGTGTGAAACACATACAGTGACTTGCAAAAGTATTCATACCCCATACAAGCAAGAAATGTTTAGCTACTGATCGGTAACAGAATAGTATACAGAAATGCAGAGTGATCAGTAACAGAAATTATCCTATAGATAAACAAGAAGAGTACAGTGGCTTGCAAAAGTATTCATACCCCTTGAACTTTTTCACATTTTGTCACCTTACAAACACAAACTTAAATGTATTGTATTGAGATTTTAAGTGATAGAGCAACACAAAGTAGCAGATAATTGTGAAGTGGAATGAAAATGATACATGGTTTTCAAAATTTTAATCAAATAAAAATCTGAAAAGTGTGACGCAAAAATATTCAGCCCCCTGTACTCTGATACCCCTAAATAAAATCCAGTGCGCACAATTGCCTTCAGAAGTCACTTAATTAGTTAAAAGAGTCCAGCTGTGTAATTTAGTCTCAGTATAAATACACCTGTTCTGTGAAGGCCTCAGCGGTTTGTTAGTGAATACTAGTGAACAAACAGCATCATGAAGACCAACGAATGCATCAGACAGGTCAGAGATAAAATTTTGGAGAAGTTTAAAGCAGGGTTAGGTTATAAAAACATATCCCAAGCTTTGAGCATCCCAAGGAACACTGTTCAATCCATCATCCAAAATGGAAAAAGTATTCTACAACTGCAAACCTACCAAGACATGGCCGTACACCTAATCTAACAGATCAAGCAAGGAGAGCACTGGTCAGAGAAGCAGCCAAGAGGCCCATGGTCTATATATATATATATAAAATATATAAATAAAAAAAGACAGGTCAAATATAAACAACAGATATCTAAAACATAGTGTCTCCCGACATGCTCTCACTCACCACCGATCTAACTTCAAAGGATTTTCAGCCACTCCTATTGATCAAATTTCCGACAATATAACCAATAGATTCGAGAACCTCAAACGGGATTTACTGGATTTATAAACTCAACACACTCGCCACTCTGGGTCTGAACGAGGCTCTCGAGAACATTCTTGAATAAAATTAGCATCGTACCATGCATTTGCATCATGTTGACGAAAATATTAAGTTCATGATCTTGCATAATAGATTTTATTATTATATTTTGTATATATTTTTTGTATATAAATTTTTTTATAAATACATTTTTGTATATAATTTTTTATATATATATTTTTTATCATCATCTAGTTAGTCACCTCTCTTTACCACTATCTTTACCAATTTCCATTCATGTAATTTGTAGTATCTATTAACATAAGTGATCACCACTACTATTTTATTCCCCCAACCGACGTTGGCTACCTCTTCCTTTGTGTGATTATATGTCGATGATTTCACTTTCCCATGCTCTTGTTATGTCCTTATGCCTAATGGTAATTTACTTTTATGTTTTTTATTATCCTTGTATACACCAGCCATCCAGTAACCGATAGGGCCGAGCCAAACCTCCTTTATTATGAGGGACATCTGTTATTAGCAGAGAAGATGATTCCAATGTCAATGTCTCTATCATTTACCATTTATACACTTGAGAAATGTGTTATACGTTGTATGTTTGTGCATTTAAATAAAAAGCCTTCTCCTTTGGAAAAGCGCGGACGTTCTTCTTTTTATTGGGGATCATTTTCTCCATTCTCTGCGAGTTCTTCTCACAAATGGACAGTGTAACACCTGACAAGCTACCCTTATCCCGATTAGCCCAAATAAACTGGTTCACCACTCATTGTAGTTTGCATAGAATACCTTTAGGAAACTCCAAAGGAATACATTGCATAATATATAATATTTTAAGAAGGCACAACATTTTAAATACATGTATTCTCATCATCCAGGAGAGCACCATATAGGACAAACTCTCCAGATCTCCTTGTATAATATAAATTTTGTCTGATCTACATTTGTCCCTACCAGTAGTATTAGGAAACGCCAGATTAACTCCCAAATACAGGATACCCTCAGTCACCCACACATAAGGATCATAAGGATGGGTCAGCAACACCTCTGATAAAAATAAAGATAATATAAGGGTTTTAGAGATTTTTAGTTTGTAGTATGAGACCTTCGAAAATAACTGTATGCATGATTGAGACCTATGGTTTGGAACAAATGTTGATAACATCATCAGTGTACAATCCAATACGATGCAACATGGAATCAATCTGAATACCTGATACCATCATGTGTACTTATAAGTTCCAGAGGGGGTTCCATGACCAATGCAAAGATGACAGCTGAAAGTGGACACCATTGGCGGGTACCATTGGTAATGTTTAATGTCAAGGACAGAAATCCAGACACCAAGACCCTTAATTGCCCATTTGATAAACCCTATCATAGCAAATCGGTCAAGAACAGCATCCAGGTACTGCTAGTGCACCCTATGAAATGCTTTCTTTGTATCGAAAGACATAAATACACTGGGGGTCCTGGACAACTCCACAATCTACAACAGGTTAACCACTCTCCGTGTCCCATGCTTTGACTGTCGCTCCATAACAAATTCAACCTTGTCAGGTGCAACCAAGGTGGGGGTCAACTGCTAGAGATGAGAAAGCCAGTAATTTTGAATATATTGTGAGTATGGGGCAAATGTTTTCTGGTCTAGTAGGGGCCTTCTCCAGCTTAGGAAGAATATATATATATATAATAACTTCCGAGTCATCCTTTGGGACACCATCTTCGGTTTGCCACCAATTAAATACTCTCAGAAGATAAGGTGATAGACTATCTGAATAGCATTTATAATAGTCATTTAGAAGACCATCGGGTCTAGAACCTTATGTAATGCATTAGGCTTAATAACTTAATAGAACTTCTGAGAGCTTGAAAGTTGTACAATTTTTAAATATATTTTCTGTATCACTTCCTCACAGTCTTTTAGATCTTTGCTTGCTTTCATTCATTCTGCTTATTCCAAGTGAATAAAAATCAGTCCACGGTCATTGATCTCTCAATATTATTCTGAAAGTGGCTAACCCCTTTAAGTATTCAATAATTTCCTGCATGGCAGGTTGATGTACTAAGGGATCATTCTTTAGATTGTACAGATTAGAATAATAAGGTGCAAAAGCATCTGCTATCTCTATGGGATTTCCAATTTTATTCCTGTGGGGTTCCTCCAAATATTCTTTTTTCGATTTGGTAGATTGCTTATTTACCCTATGCGCTAGAAACGTACCAGTTTATTATCCATAGAGTAATATTTAGCCCTGCATTTCCTCATATTATGTTCATAAATGAGCAGTAGAATAGACCGTAGTTGGGTTCTCTGACTTATATGGTTCACTGTGGTAGCCATGGGGGCCCTTTTATTAAGTGTTTCCAGCTTCCTTAATTTACTCAACAAATTGGAAACATCCAGTTCCCTCAGTTTTTTTTCTATGGGCAGCCAATTTTAAAACTACAGTCATGGCCAAAAGTTTTGAGAATGATACAAATATTAATTTTTACAAAGTCTACTGCTTCAGTTTTTCTAATGGCAATTTGCATATACTCCAGAATGTTATAAAGAGTGATCAGCTTAACAGCAATTACTTGCAAAGTCAATATTTGCCTAGAAAATGAACTTTATCCCCCAAAACACATTTCAACATCATTGCAGCCCTGCCTTAAAAGGACCACCTAACATCGTTTCAGTGATTGCTCCATTAACACAGGTGTGGGTGTTGATGAGGACAGGGCTGGAGATCAATCTGTCATGATTAAGTAAGAATGACACCACTGGACACTTTAAAAGGAGGCTGGTGCTTGCCATCATTGTTTCTCTTCTGTTAACCATGGTTACCTCTAAAGAAACACGTGCAGTCATCATTGCACTGCACAAAAATGGCCTAACTGGGAAGAGTATTGCAGCTAGAAAGATTGCACCTCAGTCAACAATATATCGCATCATCAAGAACTTCAAGGAGAGAGGTTCCATTGGTGCCAAAAAGGCTCCAGGGCGCCCAAGAAAGACCAGCAAGCGGCAGGACCGTCTCTTAAAAGTGTTTCAGCTGCGGGATCGGGCTACCAGCAGTGCAGAGCTTGCTGAGGAATGGCAGCAGGCAGGTGTGAGTGCTATGCACGCACTGTGAGGCGGAGACTTTTGGAGCAAGGCCTGGTCTCAAGGAGGGCAGCAAAGAAGCCACTTCTCTCCAGAAAAAACATCAGGGACAGACTGATATTCTGCAAAAGGTACAGGGAGTGGACTGCTGAGGACTGGGGGAAAGTCATTTTCTCTGATGAATCCCCTTTTCGATTGTTTGGAACATCTGGAAAACAGCTTATTCGGAGAAGAAGAGGTGAGCGCTACCACCAGTCTTGTCTCATGCCAACTGTAAAGCATCCTGAAACCATTCATGTGTGGGGTTGCTTCTCAGCCAAGGGAATCGGCTCTCTCACAGTCTTGCCTAAAAACACAGCCATGAATAAAGAATGGTACCAGAATGTCCTCCAAGAGCAACTTCTCCCAACCGTCCAAGAGCAGTTTGGCGCTCAACAATGCCTTTTCTAGCATGATGGAGCACCTTGCCATAAAGCAAAGGTGATAACTAAATGGCTCAGGGAACAAAACATAGAGATTTTGGGTCCATGGCCTGGAAACTCCCCAGATCTTAATCCCATTGAGAACTTGTGGTCAATCATCAAGAGACGGGTGGACAAACAAAAACCAACAAATTCAGACAAAATTAAAGCATTGATTCTGCAAGAATGGACTGCTATCAGTCAGGATTTGGTCCAGAAGTTGATTGAGAGCATGCCAGGGAGAATTGCAGAGGTCCTGAAGAAGAAGGGTCAACACTGCAAATATTGACTTGCTGCATTAACTCATTCTAACTGTCAATATAAGCTTCTGTTACTCATAATATGAATGCAATTCTATTTCTGTATGTGATAAAAACATCTGACAAACACACATAAAAACCAGAGGGCAGCAGATCATGTGAAAATAGAATATTTGTGTCATTCTCAAAACTATTGGCCATGACTGTATACTAGTAGAATACCCGCGGCTTCGCTCACGGAAAATATGTTAAATGTGAACAACTTTTTTTTTTTATTTCAACATTTTTATTGATTTTACATATTCAATACATATTATGTAGTATAAACTATTACAACTATTTTTTGAACTATTTTTTATCAAAAATTAAAATTTATGCACCGTACACAAACATATAAAACATTTACACCCAATTAACAACATAGTGCAACCCTTCCCCCCTCCATCTATAATATTTTAGAACATCTGAATATACAGTGATGGCCAAAAGTATTGGCACCCTTGCAATTCTGTCAGATAATACTCAATTTCTCCCAGAAAATGATTGCAATCACAAATGCTTTGGTAATAATATCTTCATTTATTTTGCTTGCAATGAAAAAACACAAAAGAGAATGAAAAAAAAGTCAAATCATTGATCATTTTACACAAAACTCCAAAAATGGGCCGGACAAAAGTATTGGCACCCTCAGCCTAATACTTGGTAGCACAACCTTTAGACAAAATAACTGCGAACAACCGCTTCCGGTAACCATCAATGAGTTTCTTGCAATGCTCTGCTGGAATTTTAGACCATTCTTCTTTGGCAAATTTCTCCAGGTCCCTGAGATTTGAAGGGTGCCTTCTCCAAACTGCCATTTTGAGATCTCTACACAGGTGTTCTACGGGATTCAGGTCTGGACTCATTGCTGGCCACTTTAAAAGTCTCCAGTGCTTTCTCTCAAACCATTTTCTAGTGCTTTTTGAAGTGTGTTTTGGGTCATTGTCCTGCTGGAAGACCCATGACCTCTGAGGGAGACCCAGCTTTCTCACACTGGGCCCTACATTGTGCTGCAAAATTTGTTGGTAGTCTTCAGACTTCATAATGCCATGCACACGGTCAAGCAGTTCAGTGCCAGAGGCAGCAAAGCAACCCCAAAACATCAGGGCACCTCCGCCATGTTTGACTGTAGGGACCGTGTTCTTTTCTTTGAAGGCCTCTTTTTTTTTCCTGTAAACTCTATGTTGATGCCTTTTCCCAAAAAGCTCTACTTTTGTCTCATCTGACCAGAGAACATTCTTCCAAAAAGTTTTTGGCTTTCTCAGGTAAGTTTTGGCAAACTCCAGCCTGGCTTTTTTATGTCTCTGGGTCAGAAGTGGGGTCTTCCTGGGTATCCTACCATAGAGTCCCTTTTCATTCAGACGCCGACGGATAGTACGGGTTGACACTGTTGTACCCTCGGACTGCAGGGCAGCTAGAACTTGTTTGGATGTTAGTCGAGGTTCTTTAGCCACCATCCGCACAATCTTTCGTTGAAATCTCTCGTCAATTTTTCTTTTCCGTCCACATCTAGGGAGGTTAGCCACAGTGCCATGGGCTTTAAACTTCTTGATGACACTGCGCACGGTAGACACAGGAACATTCAGGTCTTTGGAGATGGACTTATAGCCTTGAGATTGCTCATGCTTCCTCACAATTTTGCTTCTCAAGTCCTCAGACAGTTCTTTGTTCTTCTTTCTTTTCTCCATGCTCAATGTGGTACACACAAGGACACAGGACAGAGGTTGAGTTAACTTATAATCCATTTCAACTGACTGCAAGTGTGATTTAGTTATTGCCACCACCTGTTATGTGCCACAGGTAAGTAACAGGTGCTGTTAATTACACAAATTAGAGAAGCATCACATGATTTTTCAAAGGGTGCCAATACTTTTGTCCACCCCCTTTTTATGTTTGGTGTGGAATTATATCCAATTTGGCTTTTTGACAATTCTTTTTGTGGTTTTCCATTGAAGACAAATTAAATGAAGATATTATTACCAAAGCATTTGTGATTGCAATCATTTTCTGGAAGAAATTGAGTATTATCTGACAGAATTGCAGGGGTGCCAATACTTTTGGCCATCACTGTAATAAAGTCCTTGCAAATGGATCTGCTTGACATAGGAGAAAGAAAGCTGTCAATGTTGTATTGGGTGGTCAAGCAGCTCTTTCCTCTGCATTCTTGGGAGTAAAATAAACTCATTGTCCATTTTCAAGATGGACACTAAGATGAACTACAGTCGGATGTCTTTCATGGATGGGAAAATTTAGTAATCACCACACGGCTTCATTACTACTTATATACCTACCCATCTGATACAGCATAATCTCATCAGATGTACATTTTGGTTTCTCAAGGTGGAAAACTGCCATATCACTGCCCTTGTTAACATATTTGCAAATGTATTTAATTGACTTAACAGAGTTACAATATTCTACGTTAATGTACGCATCAAACATTTTTGAAAGCAGTGTAGAGTAAGGTACAACCCATCGATTATCTATTTCAAGATCTGTGTTTTCTTTAACCCGTTTTAATCTGATTGTTGCAGTATATCCTCCCTGTTCAGGTTTCCATCTTCTGTAAAGAGGATAACCATCATCTCCTGTTTGTGTTTCTACAATCAAGTTGCGAGGATACTTTTTAGTACATTTTCCTTCCTTCATACATCGCGATCTTGGGTTAAGTGGCCCACATAGCCCATGGATCATATTTTTAGAAATAGTTTAAAAAAGTACCGTATCCTCTTCTGGATTTGGAAGCTCAGCAGAAATAACACTGTCAATTGGATCAGGGCATATCTTATCCTTTAGCCATATCAGTAAATGAGCATGTGGAAGACCTCTTTTTTGCTGCTCAATTGAATACATCCAACACTGACTTTCACCAAAAATGTAACACTTTGTACTTACGTCCATGAGCTTGATCAGTTTTTGTTTAAAAACCCTTGTCGATCAGAGGGGCCCTGACCATTCAGAAGCTCTCCGTTTATTTTTGGCCAAGTTGGATTACATGTAACTGTAATAAACAAATCAGGACGACCATATATCCAAACATATGTCATGGCGTCCTGAGCATACTCATGCATATGTCTGGGACTTCCAGTAAATGTAGCCGGTAAAATAAACATACGCCCAATGTCAGCCACATTGCCATCATTAGCGACAGCATCCCTTAAATGAATGTATTCATCCACTCTAAGTTTTTGTTGGTTCAATCGTATGTACGAAAGACGCTCACTTTCCACCTTGGCATATATATCAACTATAAATTGATGAAAAAGTTGCCTACATTGTAAAATGTGGTTAGAAAACCCATGTCTGATCATTATTTGGTAGGCATAAAAGTCCATAGCTGATATTTTTTATTGGTTGGCCTAGCAGTCTTGGGATCAGTCTGTGTTAGATTAAAGTGATAGCCATCTTGGCCATTCCAAAATATTATCGGATATTGCATGTGCATCATATGTGTTTCTGCAATACGTTGAAGGTTGTCGCTTCGTCGCTGAATAATTATATCTCGGCTTTTAAAGTCCTGTCCAACCAGTACAATAGCTACTTCGTTAACAGTGGGAGAAGTAAATCGCCTTTCATGCTCATCAAACGGTGTCTTGTCTGCTCTTATTACAACTTGATATTCATGACGTGGCATTCTTTCTAAGGCTGTTTTGAAAAGGTTTACTAACTGATTGTGCTGATGGAAAAATCTTTGCAAATTGAACACAATCTCGTTTTTTGTGTCAAGTATAGCTTCATAACGTCTATCAGCTTGCATTTGTTCGTCTCCCAAAAAATAAATTTGTAAAAACTTTGGATCAACATTTGCTACAGGAAGCATTGAACCGATTTTGTGATATATTTGGCCCTGGACTTTAAAAGTTGGCATAAATCCTGCTTCCTGGAGTCCAGCTGTCGTACCAAAGGATGTCATCTGGAAAGATGAATTGTATCTCCTAATATTTTGCAGAAAATGCTTTGACTCAGGAGTTGCTCCTGACATGTATGAATGAAGTAGTTCAGGAGGTAGATTTAAAGGTGGCAAACTGACTTTGCCATTTGATCAGCACATACCAGGCGATTCCAAGTTAAACTTCTTTGCTTGACAATGTTTGCATATTATGTTCATTTTTCCAATTATGACTTTCTGATGTGACCTATAGTCTTGAATTGGGTTTTAGTGAAATGCTTCCAAACACAAATCAGCCTGCCTACATCTTTTTCACATGTTGCATATGTCATATGCGGTCATTTTCATAACGTTCATCCTTTTGTTCAGATGTTTCCATATTCCTTGCTTCAGCCTGCCTTATCCGATTTTTTGTGAAGACGACATTCCCGTTGCTCTGATGTCTCAGCTGCCTTACATTTAGCCTGTCTCATCCGTTTCTTTTCAAGCCGCGAGTCACGTTGTTCACTTGTCTCAGCTCTTTAACACAATTTTGCGTTCTTAGCTTTTGGATGAACTTGCCCAATAGATGGTCGTTTTTTGGGCGGCATTTTAAAAAACAGTCCTTATTATTATGACCCTTTAGTCTTCACCTGACACTGATAAGAGATGTAATAGGATGAATAGTAAATACAGAGCAGCCCTCACACAGTATTACTATGACCTGAAGGAGCTCACATCTCAGTAATGAAAACCGCCTCACAGGGAGACTTGTGTAGTTGCCCATAGCAACCAATCAGAGCTCAGCTTTCACTTTACCTCAGCAGCTTCAGTGATGAAAGCTCCCTGTATAGTAAGCAATAATGACAATCTTACTATGAGGCAGTTTTCGCCTGACCAATATTGCTGCTCAGTAAGGCTACTTGCACACTACAGTATTTTTCACGGGTCTCCGGGTCGTGGATTCTGCAGCTCCATAAACATTCTATGGAGCCTGCAAAATTCACAGCTTTGTGCACAAAGAAATTTATGGAACCGCCAAATCCATGGCCCAGAGGCCCGTGAAAAATACTGTAATGTGCAATCAGCCAGTAAGGATACCAGATGTGTTTTGTGAGTGCGTGCGTGTATGTGTGTGTGTGCACGCGTGTGATCCATGTGTATGTATGCGTGTGTGCATGCACGTGTGTGGTCCTTGTATATGTATGCGTGTGTGCGCGCATGTGATCCATGTATTTGTGTGTGTGCAGTGCAAGTGTCCATGCGTGCGGTAGGTGTGTGTGAGTATGCATGTGCTCTGTTCGTCCGTGTGCATAGGGTGCATCCATCTCAGTGTGTTTGCGTGTGTGTCTGTTCCTTGCGTTCGTGTGTGTGTGTGTGTGATGTACATGTGGTATTTATGGAGTGGTGTTGTGGTATTTGTGGGGTGGTGTTTGTGTTGTGTGTGTCTAGTGTGGTCTGGTGTTTGTGTGGTGTGTTGTAGCATTTGTGTGGTGTTGTGCTTGTGGGTTGGTGTATGTGTGCTGTCTGTGTGATGTTTGTATGGTGTTTGTGAAATGTTTATGTGCTGTGTGTGGTGGTGCGGCTCCTTTAGCAGCGACTCTTTGGCGCCGTCGCTATAATCTGTCCCTGTCAGTCACAACTGTTGTTTTCCCCTCAGCACTGTCACTTTCACCTTCACATTTCCCATTATATGTATAGGGCCTAACTTCGGGGGCCCCAATCTGATGACTGGGGGACGCTAGCAAGATTTAACGTGCGCAGTATTCTGCTCCTGTGGGTGGAGAGGGGGCGTGACAAATTTCACCCAAATCCGGCGATAACTGTGGATTTGTATAGAGCGGGCTACTACAGATTTCACATTTCCTCATTATATGTATAGGGCCTAACTTTGGGGGCCCCAATCTCATGACGGGGGGACGCTAGCGAGAGGTAACGTGCGTAGTATTCTGCTCCTGTGGGTGGAGAGGGGGCGTGCCAAATTTCACTCAAATCGGCCGAGAACTGTGGATTTGTATAGAGCGGGCTACTACAGATTTTGAGTTTTATATATATAGATGATATAAGCCTTGTGAGCCTTCCAAAGTGTGTTTGCATTGACCTCGCCATTATTGTTTATCTGAAAAAAAAAATCAGTCAATTGGGAGAGAAACTCCTTTTTAGTGTTGTCAAATTTAAGCTGTGTTGTATCTAAGCATCATATAAACTCTAAATATTTCTTAAATGGATAATGTCACTGGGGCGTAATCCGGCCATGATATCATACCTATAGAAGAGTCACAACAAGCCTGCAGACAAGTAGAGTTTACCACAGAATAATCAATCCTAGAATAGGCGGTAAACCTTGGAGAATAATATGTGAAATTTTTTTTCATTTGCATAGTGGTAATGCCACACGTCATGTAGCGATTCCTCCAGCACAGAGAGGACACAGAGGATTGTTAGGAGTCAACTGTTCCAGATGTTCCAGATGTTTGATTCTTCAAATATTATCTGTGCTTAAGTCCCTTTTCTCTGTAATATATAAAATAAAGGTTAAGTTTTATTTATGTATTTTTTGTGAATGGGTGTTAAATATTATTAGATTTCAATATAAATGACCTGTAAGGGTTAATTGTAGTCTGCTGACAACACTCTTGGTACATGGGTGTAGTTAGGGTACACACTTATTTTAGTATTGTCCAAATACAGATGCTGGGGAACACCCCTTCTCATGAATATAAATGATTGACAGGACACACATGGCTGGGTCTGTCTGTCTTACTTCCTCTGACACCTGGAGAAGATGGCAGAATTGTCCTACAGAGGCCAACACATGGATGAATAAGCATGAACCAAGATGATGTCTGCAAGAGAACCAGCTTAAATAAACCTAAGAACTTCTCCCAGGATGTAAGCTAATAAGACATTGACTGATATTTCTGTTGATAGTAGTATAATGTTGTACCATGTTAGCCATTGAAAGTAGTGGAAGAGTGAAGAAATCAGGCGATACCTTTTAGAGGCTGAGTATATTTATAAGTAAGCTTTCAGAAGACTAGCTTCCTTCATCAGACATGGTGTTATACAAGAATTGAAAATTCACAGATTTTTTATATACCCTATACACATGGTCTTCAAAGGATTTTAGAGTCCTTTAAAAAAAACAAAACAAAATGCAATCTAAGTAGAGAAGTTATTTACAACCGGTCAAATCTGGAAATCTGGAAAGTTGTGGTGTGTGACAGAGGGATCTGTTATCTGTTTGCTATCAGGAGGTGATTTGTGACCCTCACAGTTCATACATAGTGTGACATGAAGCTGGCATGAATATTAAGTCCAAATTACAGAGTTTTAAATTTTTGCATAAACTTGTACTCCCATTGTTTCCTCTCCTCCTGCGTCTTAAACTGTCCCATTAAAACTACAACCCAGAAATCTTCAATACAGTGGTTTTCTCTGGAGAAATGTGCGGCCACTGGGAGATCGGTTCTGCTGTTATTAATGTTGGATCTGTGTGAGTTCATTCGCTGACTAAGTCTCTGCCCTGTTTCCCCCACATAGAGGCCTGTGGTGGGACATTGCACACACATTATGAGGTACACCACATTGGAAGACCTGCAGGAAAATGTCCCCCTAATTCTGTGCACCTGTTGTGACTGTGGGACAGGTACACTGTCAGCGGTGTGGATGTGCCTGCAGGTCATGCACCTTTTTTGCATGACTAGGCAATGCAGATTAGCAGGTGCCATATTTCTTACCTACTTATTCACCGCTTCCTGGCCGTATCCCCTCCTGTACTCCTCTCATATTCCCCACACCCGTTCCGCAAAACAAACACAAAGACAGGAGTTGGATAAAATCGGCCACAGCAGCCATGTTTATTAAACAATTAACATATAAAACATATTCAAATACATTAACTTTACAGTATAAATACCATAAATAACCGTAACCTAAGAATACCCGTAAAATACAGGAAAAAACAGGGCCCGAGTCCTTGGAGCTACTAACCAACACGAGTTCAATCCTGGCGTTACCACATAAACTTACCGCTAGCCGTACCACTGGCTCAGCGGCACCATGATTGTAAGATGACCCCATTACCACATACCAGTTCACAGGGCATTGAACCCTGTAACTGTCCCCCACCACGCCAGGTAAGCCACCAAATCACTAATGAACTGTAACATGGGAGGGTGGAGCCCACCATTAACTCCCCCTCCCGAAATCCACTGAACCACCAACTACAAGGACCCTGCCCGCCACAGCGATCACGCCTTAAAACCTTAAGCGTGAGAGACCCGCCATAATTCCAGGGCCCTCTCTACGCCTTCTTGTAAGCCCAGCGCCCACAGGTCGATGCCAACCGCATTGAAATGCACCCCATCCCTTAACCAAAACTCCCCTTCCCCCGGTTCCAACTCCTTATGCCGAATGCACACATCCCCATTCCTGGCAACAAACCCCGCCACCGCCCGGTTGACCTTGACCCTGGCCTTGTTCAACTTATCTACCGACCTGGCCGATCGCCATGATCTTCTAGGCACAATATCTGACCACACAAGTATCAATCCTGGGAACAGTAACCACAAACGCAGCAAATCATACTTGATGTCTCTAATTATTTCCCGGAAAGGACGGACACCAAGGTCATTCCCACCTGCATGAATGACCAACACATCAGGGGCCCGGTCCAGCCTCGCAAACTTGTTCAGCTCCGGCAGCACCCTGCCCCAAACCATACCTCTGATCCCGATCCAACGCACGACTGCGATTTCTCGGGAAATGCCAAGCTGCCGGCCGTCCCTGCGCACATCAGCCCTCCGCGCACCCCAAAACACATAAGAGTGACCGAAGATCCAAACAAGGCAGGAATCCCGAGCTACAAGGAAAAACACAAGGCACAACAGGTCAACTAACACAGGTTACATCTCCGATAACTGAGGGCGCACGTACAGGCGGTACCTATCGGATTCCCATCTCCCAATCCTCCGGACCACTTCTGGACTCAACCCACAACCTGCCGCCTCCATAGCTGCCCCTATCCGAAACGAATGTGGGGTGTAAGAGCTATCATCCCGTCCGGCCGCCCGGAGGCACCGCCTAAAAATCGCGGTGAACTGAAATCTAGAGAGGAAAGACCCGTCCTGGTGTCGGAGAAGAGGGCCAGGATCAGAGGGACTTCCCACGCTACGAAAAACAGCCCAAAAATGCAAAGGACACATAGCAGAGCCCACCACTGGCCCCAGTCGAAGCATCCTTCCCCTACCCCCTTGGTCTGTCTTGGAGCGACGTATCCAAATTTCTAAACCTCCATCCACTAAACAGACATCACCCACGCTGATACCACCTGCACGCTTTACCGCCGGGGACACCAACTCCCCCACTCTAAAAGCACCGAAAAATGCCAAGGAAAAAGCAAGGCGAAAAAGTGCAATCTCATAACTTGAGTTACAACAACTACCCAATTCCACTCCCAGGCACTCTAAAAGCATAAAAGTCACCGGTCGTCTTCCATCCAAGCACTTCCTCCCCTTCCTAAAAACCCTCAGCACCCTCTTCACCAAAAAATGCTTTGTGACATCAAGCATTCCCTTGAATTGAAAACCAAATGAAAGACCCGCTATAAACCCATCCACCTTTGACACGGAACAACCCTCAGCAGACCACTGACCCAGCAATTGTAATAGCACACCTACCCTGTCCTCCCCGCCACAGACTGGCCCAAGGCTCTGTACCCAGGCCTCCCATATAGACCACGCCTTCTCATACCTGTTCCACGTCCCCGGAGCCAACGACGCCCGTATTAATGACCCGGCATCTCGTAGACCAAGTTCCATAAGTCCGAGGGACACGGCCTTCCCTCCCTCTTGGCCTCCGGAGCCAGCGAACGGAATCGGTCCCACTGGAAACGAGACAACGCGCCAGCGAGGTCATTCTTGACCCCCGGGACATGAACCGCTACGCATTCAAACAAAGACAGCACAACACAAGTCTACGCAGCAACCTAACTACAGGGGGTGAAGAAGCCGTAGTATTGTTAATGGCCGACACCACCGATTGGTTGTCACAATGGAAACAAACTTTCCGGTCTTTAAACGCTTCACCCCATATGGACACCGCTACCACTATAGGGAACAACTCCAACAAGGTGAGATTGCGCGTAAGGCCTAATTCAAACCATGCTTTGGGCCAAGGAGCTGCACACCACTTACCCCCATAATACACCCCAAAACCCACCCCGCCTGCCACATCGGTAAACAACTCACAATCAAATACATCCACTAACTCCCCCTGCAACAATGAGCGCCCGTTATATTGTTCCAGAAACAACGCCCATACCTGTAAATCCTCCCTATGCTCCGCAGTCAAACGCACAAAATGGCGCGGGTTAGACACCCCCGCCGTAGCCCTCGCCAAACGCCGACAAAAAACCCTACCCATGGGCATGACCCTACAGGCGAAATTCAGCTTACCCAGGACAGACTGCAAATCCCTCAGCGGTATCTTCCTAAGGTGTCTTACCCTAATAACCTGTTCCCTTAAATCAATCAATTTGTCACTAGGCAAGCGGAATTCCATAGCTACCGAGTCTAACTCGATACCCAAGAAACTCAACTTAGTGCTCGGACCCTCAGTCTTTTCTGGCGCCAAAGGAACGCCAAATTTCTTTGCCACCCACTGGGTCGTGGCCAACAGGGCAGCGCAGACCCCGGACCCAGCAGGGCCTACACACAGGAAGTCGTCCAAGTAATGAATCACAGAGTCAACCCCGGACACGTCCCGAATAACGGCTTCCAAAAAAGAACTAAAGGTCTCGAAATACGCGCACGAGATCGAGCAGCCCATAGGTAAACACTGGTCCACATAATAACTCCCTTCCCAAAAACAACCTAACTTTGGATACGACAGGTGATGAATGAGCCGAAACTGAATCGGCTCTTTTTTGGGGACAACCCCCAACCGGGATACTATGAGATCCTCAAGTGGCGGCGTCGGGAAGGGGCCTGCCATGCGGCCTAAGCCCGCCTCCTTGGCTAATTTTTTACTCACCACTTCTCTATGCTCTAGCGCAGACCTCAAATTTTTTATTGTAAAGGGAACAACATGCTTGGGGGGAGGGATTCTAAAACCGTCCCGAAAACCTTCCAACAAAAAACGGGCTGCCACCCCGTCCCCGTATTTATTTAGGTACGGAAGCATTGCTTCCAGGCTCACCGGGGTCCTGCCCTTGCCCAACCGCTGGAGCCCCCCTTCCTTTTTGCTTCCGCAAACACCGGGATGCCCCATGCGACGCGCCTCCGCAGAAAGAGCACGCGTGTTTAAATTTACATCCCAACCCGAACCTGCACAGGCCTTAATTGAACTGCCAGCATGACCCAAAACGCTGTGATGGCTGCTGGCCCGAACCCCCTGGAAACCCACCTGTACTTCCCTGGCCGCCTCCCCTGGCCGACCTGGGAAAGGGCTGCCCGAAACGTGCCGGCGCCATCACTCTCAACCACAGTCCTATATCCTTCTGATCCCACCTGATACTGGGCCTAACCGCCTTTCGTTGCCTAAATTGCTCATCGTACCTGAGCCACGTCTGACCCCCATAAACCCTATATGCCTCCCCTATCGAGTCCATATAACAGAAAAGGCCCGAGCAATTATCCGGGGCCTTCTCGCCTATTACGCTAGCTAAAATCGAAAAGGCTTGTAACCAGTTAGTGAAGGTCTGCCGTATAAGCAGCCACCTCCGCTTTTCTTCCTCCTCTTTCTTACTGTCCTCCTTCTTACTCTTATCCAGGTTAAACTTAGCCAAAGGAAGCAAGGAAAAGATCTCCACATATTCATCCTTCCAGATCTTTTCCCTGACCTCCTTCTTCAAATGCGCCCCCAGCGGGCCTTCAAAACAAACATAAACTTCCCCCCGGGCCCTATCGTCTAAACGAACCAAATCCACCTTTTCCTTCTCAGTTTGGACTGACACCGTCACCCCCGTCGCCCCTCCCACCGTCGTAGACACCGCCGCTTCAATGGGCTGCGCCAGGGGAACCCACGCCGACACCGGGGAGCCACCTACACTCTGTTCACACCTAGCCAGCAAATCCCTTACACTACCTAAGAGTTCCCTAATCCCCTCCCCAGCTAAACCGCTATTTGCTGGGGATGCTACTGGTTCATTCGCTATACCCTGAGACATAAACATAGGGGGAAACGGACAAGACAGAGATGGATACTCACCAGACTGCGCAGGTGCTGTGTTTCCGCCAGTCGGAATTCCGGAATCCTGAGGACCCGATTCGCTGTATAGGAGGATGCTTGCCACAGGGGACGGCTGTGGGTCTTCATGACGGCAGCTGCAGCAGGAGGTGGATGATCCGGGCATCTGACTTGCACCTGCGTGACCTCTGGAGGGCGTGGGATGTAGCTCAGGCCTGGAATGAGCCGCATGGAGGTAAAGGCGAGTGCCTTGCTGCCCGCTGTTCGACACACCACCGACTTGACTCGGTACCAAGATCTCCAGGAAACCTTGAGATAGCTGCTCAGGTCCCCCTCCCATCGGAACATCACAGGAGGGGACCGAAGGCTGTGCACCATGTGGCTGGGGAATGCTGGGCGCGGCGGGGGCCGTTCTACTACCCACGCGGCCGCCCGTCGTGCCTACGGGGCACGGTCGCCCAGTCGGATTCCTCCCAGGCCGGGACCTGCTCCCCCGTTCAGTGGGGCGAGGAGCCCGGCCTGGAGGGGCCCCGGAGGGACTCCTATGGCACCGTGCCCACAGCGCCAGGTCGGGGCTCAAGCGCTCGGGCGGTCTGGACCTCCTAGGCCGCCGCCATGGCGCTGCGTCTGGTTTCGGCGGTGAAGGTGGAGGGGCGTTCTGGAGCAGCTCCTCCACTTGCTCCCTGAGCCAGGTCTCACCTCTGTTGCCGGCGGCAGCCCGAAGCTGCCCCAGGAGGTCTTCCAGGGAGGCCATAGCTGAGCGGGGGCAGGGAGAACGCAGGCGGGACAACTTCACCTGTCCGACGCCTGCCTGTAATGGCGCTTCGCGGGCTTACCGCTATTACAAAAGCGGTCCCGCGAAGCTCCGCCCCTCCTCTCCTTGCCCCCACCCTCGGACTGGCTCCCTGCACTGCCCGCCCCAGTCATGGTCCCTCCGCGTCACTGACGTCGCTGCGGTCCCTCTTGATCCAGGAGGTGCTTGTCCAGGTCTGCTTTGTTGGAGCAAATACGATTGTATCGTATAGCCTGGCTGTAGATAATAGATTGTCTTGTATGCTTGGGGTGGAAGCTGTCGTTTCTCTGGTAGGCTGTTCTGTCTGTGGGTTTGTGGTATATTGATGTGAGTAGCCGGTGGTCTTTGATGTATATTGTGGTATCCAGAAAGTGAATTTCACTCCCTGAAGCTTTTTCAAGAGTGGCTTGAAAAGGAATGGGAAATATACAGGTTGCATTTATACTTCTCCCTTCTGTTAAATCCACTCCGGGCTTTGGCTCAAAAAACTACAACAAAATCTGAACCAAAAAAGCATCTTTTCAGTAACATGGGGTCTTAGCCTTAAGAATGACATTCCTCATTATTAAGAATGCCACTGGTTTCAAGCTATATGGGAAACAAAAATAATCTCTCTGCTGCCAAAAACCGTCAAACAGTGCAATGTCCTGGAGGAGGTATGAAAACATTAGATATTTCATGAAAACTTAAGCGCGATCATCGTACTGTGAAAAGCTTTGTGGCTGATCCAGAGCACAGACGGGTTTGTGCAGATAAAGGCCTGATAAGGAAGGTTTCTGCCAGACAAATTCATTGGATTAAGAGAGAAGCTAAAACACCATTACAAAGCAGCAAATAGGTTTTTCAAGCTTCTGGTGCCTCTAGAGTCCCACGAACATCAAGGCGTAGGATCCTTCAGAGGCTTGCAGTCGTTCATAAAACTACTATTTGGCCATTCCTAAACAGCGCTCACAAGCAGAAACGGTTGCAGTAGGCCCGGACATACATGAAGACTAATTTTTAAACTTGTTTACTGAGGGGTGTCGTGCAACCCTGGATGGTCCAGATGGAGGGAGCAGTAGATGGTTGGTGGATGGCCACCATGTCCGAACAAGGCTGAGAGGTTAGCAAGGAGGTGGCAGAGTCATGTTTTGAGCAGAATCATGGGGAGAGAGCTGGTAGGCCTTTTTAGGGTCCCTGAAGGTATGAAAATGACTTCTGCAAAGTACAGTATATAGAGTTTCTGAGTGACCACTTTCTTCCATAGTACAAAAAGAAGAGTCATGCCTTCTATAGCAAAATCATCTGCATGCATGACAATGGATCATCTCATGCAGCAAAGAATACCTGGGAGTCATTGGCTGCTATGGGCATAAAAGGAGAGAAACTCATGGTGTGGCCACCATCCACCCCTGACCTCAACCTTATTGAGAACCTTTGGAGTATCCTCAAGCAAAAGATCTATGAGGGTGGGAGGCAGTTCACATCAAAACAGCAGCTCGGGGAGG
>CAMRHE010000104.1:5750000-5912337 GCA_947044405.1 Leptodactylus fallax | reverse complement strand
TCTTCTCCATCATCTCTTTCCCCCTCTATCATCTTGTCCATTATCTTTTCCCCCCCTGTATCATCTTCTCCATCATCTCTTTCCCCCCCTCTATCATCTTCTCCATCATCTCTTTCCCCCTCGATCATCTTCTCCATCATCTCTTTCCCCCTCGTTCATCTTCTCCATCATCTCTTTCCCCCTCGATCATCTTCTCCATCATCTCCTCCATCATCTCGTTCCTCCTCTATCATCTTCTCCATCATCTTCTCCCTCCATCATCTCTTTCTCCCTCTATCATCTTCTCTATAATCTTCTCCATCATCTCCACCCCCTCCATCATCTCCACCCCCTCCATCATCACCTCCTCCTCCATCATCGCCTCCTCCTCCATCATCTTCTCCATCATCTCTTTTCCTCCCTATCACCTTCTCCATCATCTCTTCACCCCTCCATCATCTCTTTCCTTGTGTTTTTGGATTCGTTTTTTGATGCGGTTTTTGGGTGCGTTTTCGATGCGGTTTTTGGGTTCGTTTTCGATGCGGTTTTTGGGTGCGTTTTCGATGCGGTTTTTGGGTTCGTTTTCGATGCGGTTTTTGGGTGCATTTTTCGATGCGGTTTTAGGCTGCGTTTTCGATGCGGTTTTTTGGTTCGTTTTTCAATGCGGTTTTTTGGGTGCGTTTTTCGCTGCGATTTTTGGGTGCATTTTCAATGCGGTTTATGAGTTTGTTTTGATGCGGTTTTTGGGTTCATTTTTCGATGCAGTTCTTGGATGCGTTTTTCGATGCGGTTTTTGGGTGGGTTTTCGATGCGGTTTTTGGGAGCGTTTTCGATTTGGTTTTTAATGGTGTTGCATTTATTTGATGCATTTTTGGATGCGTTTTTAGATTCGGTTTTTGTGTGCATTTTGGAAGTGTTTTTGGATGTGTTTTTCGATGTGTTTTTCATCATCTCCTCCATCATCTCCTCCCCCTCCATCATCTTCACCATCATCTCTTTCCCCCTCTATCATCTTCTCAATCATCTCTTTCCCCCTCTATCATCTCCTCCATCATCTCCTCCATCATCTCCTTCTCCTCCATCTTCTTCCTCCATCATCTCTTTCCCCCTCTATCATCTTCTCCATAATATCTTTCCCCCTCTATCATCTTCTCCATCATCTCTTTCCCCGCCAGCATCATCTTTACTGCTCTATCATCTTCTCCATCATCTCTTTCCCCCTCTATCATCTTCTCCATCATCTTTTCCCCTCTATCATCTCCTCCATCATCTTCTCCCTCCGTCATCTCTTTCCACCTCTATTATCTTCTCCATCATCTCTTTCCCCCTCTATCATCTTCTCTATAATCTCCTCCATCATCTCCTCCATCATCTCTTTCCCCCTCTATCACCTCCTCCATCATCTTCTCCCTCCATCATCTCTTTCCCCCTCTATCATCTTCTCCATCATCTCTTTAACCCTCATTCATCTCTTTCCCCCTCGATCATCTTCTCCATCATCTCTTCCTCCTCCAGCATCTTCTCCATCATCTCTTTCTCCCTCTATAATCTTCTCCATCATTTCTTTCCCCCTCCATCATCTTCTCCGTCATCTCTTTCCCCCTCTATCATCTTCTCCGTCATCTCTTTCCCGCTCTATCATCTTCTCCATCATCTCTTTCCCCCCTCTATCATCTCCTCCATCATCTCCTCCATAATCTCTTTCCCGCTCTATCATCTTTCCCGTTCTATCATCTTCTCCATCATCTCTTTCTCCCTCTATCATCTTCTCTATAATCTCCTCCCGCTCCATCATCTTCTCTATAATCTCCTCCATCATCTGTTTCCCCCTCGATCATCTTCTCCATCATCTTTTTCCGCCGCTATCATCTTCTCCATCATCTCTTTCACCCTTGATCATCTTCTCCATCATCTCTTTCCACCTCAATCATCTTCTCCATCATCTCTTTCCCGCTCCATCATCTCCTCCCCCTCCATCATCTTCTCCATCATCTCTTTACTCCTCCATTATCTTCTCCATCATCTGTTTTTCCCGCTCTACCATCTTCTCCATCATCTCTTTCCTCCTCTATCATCTTCTCCATCATATCTTTCCACCTCTATCATCTTCTCCATCATCTCTTTCCCCCTCGATCATCTTCATCATCTCTTTTCCCCCTCTATCATCTTCTCCATCATCTTTTTCCCCTCGATCATCTTCTCCATCATCTCTTTCCCCCTCTATCATCTTCTCCATCATCTCCTTCTCCTCCAACATCTTCTCCATCATCTTTTTCCCCTCCATCATCTTCTCTATCATCTTTCCCCCTTTATCATCTTCTCCATCATGTTTCCCCCTCTATCATCTTCTCCATCATCTTTCCCCCTCTATCATCTTCTCCATCATCTTTTTTTCCCCTCTATCATCTTCTCCATCATCTCTTTCCCCCTCGTTCATCTTCTCCATCATCTCTTCCCCCCTCCATCATCTCTTTCCTTGTGTTTTTGGGTGTGTTTTCGATGTGGTTTTTGGGTGTGTTTTTTTTTTATGCGGTTTTTGGGTGCGTTTTCGATACGGTTTTTGGATTCGTTTTTCGATGCGGTTTTTGGGTTCGTTTTCGATGCGGTGTTTGGGTTCGTTTTCGATGCGGTGTTTGGGTGCGTTTTCGATGCGGTTTTTGGGTTCGTTTTTGATGCGGTTTTTGGGTGCATTTTTCAATGCGGTTTTAGGCTGCGTTTTTGATGCGGTTTTTGGGTTTGTTTTTCGATGCAGTTCTTGGATACGTTTTTGGATGCGGTTTTTGGTGCGTTTTTGTGTGCTTTTTTGGATGCGGCTTTCGATGCGGTTTTTGGGTGCATTTTCAATGCGGTTTTTGGGTGCGTTTTTTGCTGGGATTTTTGGGTGCATTTTCAATGCGGTTTTTGGGTGCGTTTTGATGCGGTTTTTGGGTTCATTTTTTCGATGCAGTTCTTGGATGCATTTTTTCGATGCAGTTTTTGGGTGGGTTTTCGATGCGGTTTTTGGGAGCGTTTTCGATTTTGGTTTTTAATGGTGTTGCATTTATTTGATGCATTTTTGCATGCGTTTTTAGATTCGGTTTTTGTGTGCATTTTGGAAGTTTTTTGGGTGTGTTTTTTGATGTGTTTTTCATCATCTCCTCCATCATCTCCTCCCCCTCCATCATCTTCTCCATCATCTTTCCCCCTCTATCATCTTCTCCATCATATCTTTCCACCTCTATCATCTTCTCCATCATCTCCTCCATCATCTTCTTCCACCATCATCGCTTTCCCCCTCTATAATCTTCTCCATCATCTCTTTCCCCCTCCATCATCTTTCCTGCTCTATCATCTTCTCCATCATCTCTTTTCCCCCTCCATCATCTTCTTCGTCATCTCTTTCCCCCTCTACCATCTTCTCCATCATCTCTTTCCCCCTCTATCATCTTCTCCATCATCTCCTCCTCCTCCATCATCTTCTCCATCATCTTTTCCATCATCTTTTCCCCCTCCATCATCTTCTCCATCATTTTTCCCCCTCCATCATCTTCTCCATCATCTCTTTCCTCCTCTATCATCTTCTCTATAATCTCCTCCCGCTCCATCATCTTCTCTATAATCTCCTCCATCATCTCCTCCATCATCTCTTCCATCATCTCTTTCCCCCTCTATCATCTTCTCCATCATCTCCTCCCCCTCCATCATCTCCTCCCCCTCCATCATCTTCTCCCTCCATCATCTCTTTCCCCCTCTATCATCTTCTCCATTATCTCTTTCTCCCTCTATCATCTTCTCTATAATCTCCTCCCGCTCCATCATCTTCTCTATAATCTCCTCCATCATCTCCTCCATCATCTCTTTTCCCCTCTATCATCTTCTCCATCATCTCTTTCCCCCTCTATCATCTTCTCCATCACCTCTTTCCCCCTCCATCATCTTCTCCATCACCTCTTTCCCCCTCCATCATCTTCTCCATCACCTCTTTCCCCCTCCATCATCTTCTCCATCATCTCTTTCCCCTCCATCATCTTCTCCATCATCTCTTTCGCCCTCCAGAACATCATCAGAGGGCGGCGCTTGGTTGCCATGACAGCTGGGAGCCTATTGAAGGCTCCCAGGCCTGTCATTTCAGTATAGCTATTACACGATGCCAGAGGCATCGTCTAATAGCAGTGAAGGCATTTTGCTATTCACTGCGATACAGTAGTATCGCAGTGAATAGTATGATCGATCAGACTTCCTAGGTTTCAAGGTCCCTAGGGAGTCTGATCATACAAGTAAAAGTATAAAAAAAAAGTTTTTAAAAGTATGTAAAAATTTAAAAAAACACAAAAGTTCAAATCACCCCCCTTTCCCTAGATCAGATATAAAAGTAAATAAACAAAAGTAAACATAAACACATTAGGTATCCCCGCGCTCCAAAATGCCCGAACTATTAAAATATTAAAATATTTATCCCATACGGTGAACGGCGTAGCGGGGAAAAAAAATCAAAATGGCCAAATAGCGTTTTTTTCAACACTTTGTCTCCTATAAAAAACTGAATAAACCATCAGATCTTTCCCCAAGTGGTATCAATAAAAACGTCATGTTGTCCCGCATAAAAAGACGCCTTACCCAGCTCCATACATGTAAATATGAAAAAGTTACAGGTGACACAATATGGTGACGCAAAATTTTTTTTTCTATTTAGCAAAGTTTTTAATTTTTTAAAAGGTATCAAAACATTCCAAATACTATATAAATTTGGTATCGCCGTGTTCGTACTGACCCACAGAATACAGGTAACATGTCATTTTTACCACACAGTGAATGGTGTAAAAATTAAACCCATATGAATTTGGCGCAAATGCAGTTTTTCTCCAATTGCACCTCATTCTGAATTTTTTTCCAGCTTCCCAGTACATTGCACAGAATATTGAATAGTGACATTACAAAGTACAATTTGTTTCGCAAACAATAAGCCATCATGTGATTCTGTGAACTGAAAAATGAAAAAGTTATGGCTCTTGGAATGTGGGGAGGGAAAAACGAAAATGCAAAAACAAAAAATGGCCCAGTCATTAAGGGGTTAATCTACATGTTTAATAACATTCAATCTTGCCTAAATGGAGCTTATGATCTGTGGTCACTGGTGAGGGGAGGCAATGGGTAACTGGTTTCCTTTAGTTGATTCTGTGGCACATATGAGGGGGGGTAACTCCAGCACATTAACCTCATCTTCTATACTGCATGCTGAGAGGATTGGAGTATTTGGTCACACATTAGTACGGAGCTTGGTGTCATCCCCCATGTCTATTCTCTGCCATATCTGAAGAAAGACATTAACCTAGATTTTGTGAAGTTACCTCTAATGACTGACACCCCACGATAACTTTTAAAGATTTTAACAGAGAACAGTAATAAGGGGTCGCTATGCTTCAGTTTGTTTCAGGCGGCATTAAATGGGAATTAACTCTGTATAAACCATAAATCTTATTCATGTCATTTAAAAAAAATACACACCATGACAACAGTTTGAGGGAAGGGGATGGGGATTTATTTGATTTTTTTTTTTTTTTTTTTTAAGGGAAAAACAATTCAGCTTGTTATATTCAACTGTAGAAGCTGGCGCATAGATTCATAGATAGTAAGTGACACAGCATTGGCTGGTATACAGTGCAGGTAGTTAATAGATAAGCCTCGATACAGTCCGTGCCATATTCCATGTTCCCTGTAGATGAATTTCAAGGTCTGAAACACAGTCCTATGAAGAAGTAACAGAAAAATTATATTAAACAACCTGTAAATAAAGCTGAAAGCATCATTGTAAACCTTAAATATGGATTAAAGATGAGATGTATCATGATGATAGACAAAGTAGGTGTGCACCCATTAACCCTTGCTGGGAATCTACCTGAAGCAACGCATGTGCACTAACTAGGAAACAGGACTTATAGTATTGTACATTACTGACTCCTATGGAATAACTAATGAATGGTTGCACTTGGGAAACGCAGCAATGGTAGAAAATCATGATAATATCCAGTAATATAAAAACCAGTCAATATTCTACTCAGAACAAAAAAGTAACTTTTTGTATCCTCTAAATTATTGTAATTAAGCCACATCTGACACAATGAGTCTCCTCTATATAAGACAGCTCTTGTACATTATCGTGTAATTCTGGGGCAATGGGGAATATGTTGTCATTTTTGTCTTTTCGCTTTATTCACATAAGTTTTAACTATAGCAACTACAACATGAATATGAGGACCTGCTGCTTCCATTATAGGGATGAAGACCATATTGTAATTTCACCTCTCAGGATAACCGCACCTCAGCTCATTATACGGACATCTATATCTTTCTATAGATTCCTAATAAGAAATAATGTACATTATTTTTATGGCACTTGTATATCAGTCACTTACTGGCATTTTTCCTTATGCTGAAGTATTGCTGATAGTTGCATTTGCCGTCTTGCGACATCCAAAGGGTAACTGCAGATAAAAATGGAAAAGTAAAAGGAATATTAGTATTAGTGATCAGAGATGCCTCCATTACACAGTGCAGCCACATATATACCTCCTCACCACTGCTCCGTTGTCTTCTTTTTCTGTATCTTGTGGTGGAGCCAGGTAATTCTCCTATAAAATAACTTATTGAGTGAGCTGTAACTGCTGCATGGAATAGAGCTGCCTTAAGAACCAGGAACCTGACATTTTGGGCCTATGTTGGGAGTGTGACATGATGTCTCCTGTTTACTACATTCGTATTTAAGGAAGATTTCTGAGGTTTACAAGTAGATTCCTATAAGTATATGCCCCTGCTCTATGGCCATAGCTACGTCCATTAGGAGAAATGCCAATTCACAAGCTAATTCTTATCTCAAGATGGTTCCATGACCAAGACCATGAATTTAGTGTACTCCAGTGGCTGTATGGTCTCCAGATGACACTTTAGCATATAGTAGAAAAATAGATTCATAGTGAGATAACAAATCTGCCATGTCAGTATGGTTCAGAATTTCTAAAACGTGTGTCCAGCTTTTTGTTGTGAATCCATGTCAATAATTGAGGTGGATTACAGGGAGATTTTTGGGTCCTACCAAATACTAGAAAAGGTGTAAGTAATATGGTGTCCACTTAATGCAGTGACCTGATACTGTTTGGATGTCATATTCATATAACACAGAAACATCACTTACAGAAGGGTTTCAGTAAAGGCTCCAGAAAGGCCTCCGCACAGCATGTTCACAGGTGTCTTCAGGATTAGAACATCCGGGTTAGTTGCATATGCTGTCTTTCACCATTTAAAGGGTAACTGCAGATAAAAAAGAAAGTAAAACCAGCATTAGGCTGGAACCCCACGTGGCGTAAAAGCAGTGGCAAAAACACAGCGTTTTATAGTCACTGCAAAGTGGATGCATTCTAATGAATCTCATCCACTCACTGCAGAAAAATACGTGCAGTGGAAACACTGCGATTTCCAAAACAGTTGCGGTTTTGGAAATCGCAGCATGTCAATTATAACTACGGAAACTGTTACGTCCGCACCCGTTCGAACTTCTGCGCCATCGGCCGCATACTGTGGCGTAGGAGGAGAGTCCGGCTGTGATTCTTTCTTTTGGGTTTTTCTTGTATTATCTGAACACTGTCCTATTCCCTCACCTCCTTAATTGATTTTCCACCACACCCATCTCCTTCACCTTGGTTTCCGTCTGCTCCACTAATAGTTATTTTTAGCCTTACCTGTGTGATTGACAGCCTATCAAGTCTGGGGGGGGGGGTTCTTCCTTCCTATTTATTGTTTGCTCACATTCACATTGGCGCTTGATATTGCCTTGTGCTTACTGGCTATTAGTCTTGCTGTTTTGTTACCTTTATTCTTATTCCTGACCTCTGGCTTTGACTTTGACTATTCTGTTGGATTCCGATTCTGTACTGCATTGCTTGACTGTTACCGACCCCTTGACTAGCTGACCTCCCTTTTGTTGTTGTTTGTTCTGTCTGCGTTCTGCATTGTCACTTATATTAAGAAGGGATCGTTAATCAGTTGCTGGTTGTCGCCTAGGACAGATCAGGCAAGTAGCCAGGGACAGTGGGGGGGGGGGTTCAGCTTAGGGTTCACTGTCTTGTTGTGCCCCTCCCCCATAGGGGAGTGATTCCCCAGCAGCTACTGGGGAATCGCTCCTCTAGCAATTCCCTTACAGAAACACTGGTGGTTTCCTATAGGTGTAATGGAAGCATTAAGTCAGCAGAGGAAACCTCTGTGGACTTTTTTGAAAAGTGCTGTGGGAAAAAACGCGATGCACTGCCTCCGTGGTTTTTCCCATAGTGCTTTTTTGTTGCGAACCACTAAGTGGGGCCTTAGTCTCAGTAATAATGACCACAGGTGCCTCAAAGTCATCACTTTGACTCTTTTCATTTTCTAGAGATCGGCTCTAAACTTATTTACTTCGTGAGGGGTGGAGGGACGCCAAAAGTATCCACAGCTTCTCTAATTTACTGTACTGTATTAGTGCTGTTACTCATTGACTATTCACTACACTTTCTGTATTCACCTCGATGTCTACTGCGTTAGGTTGCACTTTTTTCCTAGTGTGCCTGCTCTGTGGTCTTAACTGATGTGGATTATGTTTTTCCATATTTGTAGCTTGGCAGGGGGTGGGGGTGTGACACTGTGTACCTTTGTTTTTCTTTTTACCCTCTGTTTTGTGGCACTGCTTTAATCATTGTGTCTAATGTGCAATTTTCAATAAACTGAATAAAAAAAAAAAAGAAGTCATGTGACAGACATTTTTGTAAAGGCTATCGCATGTCCATCTTTGGGAAAGGAATATGCAAAGTTCTGTGAAAACAGGTGCCCCATGAATGCAAAACGGCTGTGAAAAATTGATTTTCATCCATTTTTTGGGTGATTTTTAGCATCATAGTGTGACTATAGTTTTACTCCACTATAAAAGCCTGTGTATAAAATGGCTGTATTAAAGGCTATTATTTTAAACTGATATTTTTTTAAATTGCTCATTTGCATCTTTATTGTGAAAATGTAAAGAGCTTTTCATATACAAATGACCTCTTTGTAGAAACTAGGTTGTCTCTATTGCGCCAAATAGGTAAGCGGCAGCGCCGTTGTTGGTCCAAAGAGCTCATTTGCATATTCACAAAAACAGCATTATCTCAGTGAACCCCAGAAGATTCATTTCATCCTGTATTCAGATGAAGTAAATCTCTGGTTCGGTCTGAACTTGTTCAGATAGAACTGTAAGGGATTAATTATTATACTTTGGGGTCTCTTCAAATCCCAGAGTATAATAGATGGACGCCCAGGGTAGGTGACAAAAATAGAAAAAAAACATTTCTACTCATCTTCTGAGCCTCCACTTCTGAAGAGACCACTAAGTATAATAATTTACTGGCGGCGGCCATTTTAGTTTGTATTAGACGAATTCCATATTGTTTAGTTTTCATGAAAAACAGAACAATTTGGAATATTTGGATCGAATCTGGTTTGTTGTGAACTGATTTGCCCATCTCTGGAAAACAACTCCTGACTTAAATCTATTTGTCTGCAGGACTGGGCTGACAGACTCTTTAAGCAACCTTTATTCTTCATTATATTTAATTTATAATAATGAATATAAATAATTTCCTACCATTTTGCAGCAATAGTGTTTGTTTACAGCACAATAAAGCCTGTACCACATTACACACTGATTTTTACTAACCATTCCCAAAAATATGAAAATATGAATCCATCATCTCGGGGCATATTTTCTACACTCCATATTTTGGTTTCAACATGCAACTTCATTGTCTAATACATAGCTCTTAACTTTCAACCACATTAAATTATCCTTCCGTCAGGAGCGAATTAAGTGTCCCCGCAATCACCATACAGTAAATTCTTCTATATACAGTCTTTAGTAGGTCCCTTCATCTATTTTAGGAAAATGATACATTTCACAAGGGTTCAGCAATACTGGACATGGTTACAGAAAGCTAAATTTGAAAACCTTAAACTGTTAATTCCATGGATTGAAATTAGAGATCGCTCTATGGACGTGAACAATATTAACATAAGTATGCCTTCCTGAAATAATAGAAGCTGTTTAGTCTTCATAACAGGACACTTGAATGTAAGACTTGCGTACCCATAGTACAAGAAACTGATAGTTTACATGCAAACGAGTATGTAATGTGTATACATATACTGTGTGATAGTGAACAAATCACTGCTGTATGTTATTTATGACTGTAGCCTCTTGAGCGGTTCCTATATAAACTAAAGTGTGTGGCTCTGGAGGTCCTAAGGCTAAGGCCCCACGTAGTGAGCCTCAGCCAAAAAATGCTGTGGGAAAAACCGTGGCAGAAACGAATCACGGTTTTTCCTGCATCGCTTTTCATAGAAAGTCCTCAGAGTTTTCCTCTGCGGACTTCCTGCTTCAGTTATACCTATAGGGAAAACTTAGGTATAGTAGGTATAATTGACATGCAATCATTTACAAAAACGCAACGGTTTTTAAAATTGCAGCATGTCCGCTGTAGATATTTTTCTGCTGTGTGGATGGGATTAACCAGAATCCCATCCACTTTGTAGGTGCTGTAAAACACAGTGATTTTTGCCGCAGCGTTTCCGCTACGTGGGGCCCCAGCCTAACTTAAGTTTCCTCTTTATATTTGCAGAAATTACCTGCTGTCCATATTTATCACACTGGTGAATTAGTACTCTATATACTTTATAGTCATTCGGACTTCCTGATGACTTCTGTTCATGTACAGTGGCCAATCTGTCTAAAGAGGCATAGCTGCATGGGGAGAGAAAAATAGGCTGAACCAATGAGAAGACATGTTTAGATATGTCTATCACAAGCTGAGTTGCTTCTCTCAACACAACATGGTTTTGTGGCAAGTTATCACAATGTGATATGATATAAATATCTTATTTATGTCTATGTGTAGCCTCCAGTGGACGATGTTGAATTGCAGCCTTTCAAGGCTTTTGTTAGCACGTTGTGATATTGTGTTGAATTGTAATTGTAATTTGAGATCAGCTGAATGTGGACATATCTTTAAAGCAACGAATCAGCAAGATCTGAGAACATAATCCCCTATAGGTACTAATGTACATATCCTTTCTGAGCTCGTGACTGGACAGTTGCTTTAAAAGAGTTGACACAACCTCTGTCCCTATGTTTTTAGTCCATGTGGATATCATAGAGGGTTTCCCTTTTCAGGACTCCCCTCTATTAGCCAGAGCACTCTCAGCCCATTCATATATTAAATGGACAACCCAACCTAAAGAATACACATGTAGACTGGGCTTGGATGAGTGTGCATGTGCTCTCTATGGGGACAGTGGAGTAAGCTGCTGGTAGACTTCACTGCTGCCAGATTCCAAGTATGGGACATGGTGAAATCTACCTATCCAGTCCTTTATATTCCATAGATGGGAAGCCCCCACACACATTACATGGTTGGCTGATCTCTGGGGACAGTGGTTATGGCCTACATTCATCCCATTTGTATATATGTGTTCCAGTAAGTGCTGTTGTGTCCATAATGTATTCTTGGCAATATATATCAAATTTAACCTTTTATCATTCAAGGTCACTTGCCTAATTTCTGGTCACCATGGTTTAGCCCTGGTGGCTCCCAAATTCAAATTCCTCAAATATAATTATGGTTGGCCAAGACATTATTTTGTAAGATTACATTGATCAAACAGACTTGTTTAAACATTTGGGAAATAGTATATTTTCACCATCTGCACTATGCCTTTCAGTCCATTGGCTTCATAAGAGCTATTTAGCATACTGTATACATGGTGTCACTCGTTGCTGCTTCAAAGTTATTATTTATTTCCCGTCTGGCCCTTTGGTTTCATGTAATGGGAAATGACAAAGACAATAATCATTGTTTGATTGATGTGAGCATAGGGGGAAATGTAACAAGTAATATAAAATCACTACTCCTTCTATATAGAACAGGTGGAAGAGTGAAGAAATCAGGCGATACCTTTTAGAGGCTAACTGAGTATATTTATAAGTAAGCTTTCAGGAGTACTCGCTCCCTTCATCAGACATGGTGTGATACAAGAACTGAAAATTAACAGATTTTTATACACATGGTTTTCAAAGCATTTTAGAGTCCTTAAATATAGAACAGGGTAAGATGAATATTGTGTCTCAATCCATAATGACCGGTGTGACAGGAAACACGTCTCATTACAAGCTTCCCTCCCAGACAAGTTCTGGAGGTGGATGTCTCAGATTGATGGCTTTTCCATCTATTAATCTTGGGGCACTAAAAGAACCTTTTGTCTCTTCCCACTCTTAGACTAATGCTTTTAATTTACCAGTCCATGGAAATCAGTTTGAACAATTTATGTGAGGTTTCCCAAATTCATCACTTCTTAGATGTAAAATACATTTCTGTTTATAGATCGTTAGACTGGTGATGTTTCAGATCTGTCTCAGTGAGCTTTGTATAAACCCTATCTGCAAGCAAATTGAGGTAACATTTTTGAGAATTTTTGAACCAGCAAGAAAACTATTTTTTTTTTATGTCTCAACTTTATTTTATATATACCACATATATTTTATATTACACACAGTTTTTTTTATTTATTCCTGCAGTTCAATCTAATTGAATGTGCCACATTGAAGAAGCATGACAGAAGCTTGACAGAAACTAGAGATAAGCAAAGTAGTCAAAAATTCGAATCGGCAACTTCGCAGAATTTCGAAGATATGATTCTATTCGATCCGAATTAAATCGCGGCGAATCGCGTGCTAAAAACAGCTATTTATTGGCTGCAGAGAGCCGGGGTGGGTGGGTGGGTGCATCCAAGTTGTTAAAACCCCGGATCTGTTATGGAGCAGGGTGTTAGCTGTCAGTTACAGCTAGCACCCTGCTCCATAACCGATCGGGGGGATTTAACACCTTGGACGCAGCGGTCAAACATGCCGTGTGCGCTAGCAAAGGGGTTAAAGGGATGTGACATCACAGGGATGGCTGGTGATTGGCTTCACGCATGACATTGTACGTAATCCTGCGTTCCCAGAGTTCCTTGCCCTTATGTAGAGCAGCCATTTTGAACTAAATGCGAATCGTTACCATGAAGCGTGAGGAAATTCAGATTCGATGCAAATCGAATATTTCCTGAAATTCGGATTGAATTCCACTTCTGCAGCATCGATTCGCTAATCTCTAACAGTAACACTTAACCCTTAATGACCGCAGCTGTGATAATACAGCCAGGTAGGAGTTATCAGAGCCCATACTGCACTTGGTGATCTCGTGGGCACTGTCACTGTCAATTAGACACAAGAAACAGCTGTGATATACAACCACTGTCCTGTTCTAACTGAGATCAGAGAAGAAATCTCATCTTCTTAATTTACCCCTTTGAATGCCATGTTCAAAGCAGGACACAGCATACAAGGAAAAACAATCTAAGGCTAAGGCCCCACGTTGCGGAAACGCAGCTTTTTTTGTTGCAGATTTTGTTGCTGTTTTTTGAGGAAAAGCCAAGAATGTCTACAAAAGGAATGGGAAACATATAGGAAGTTCTGATACTTCTACCTTCTGCTCATTCCTCTCCTGACTTTGGCTCAAAAAAACGCAACAAAATCTTCAACAAAAAAAGCTGCGTTTCCACAAAGTGGGGCTTTAGCCTAAGGCTGTGATGGCGAACTTATGGCACGCGTGTCAGAGAGGGCATGCAGAGCCCTCTCAGTTGGCACGCACGACATCACCATGATCACTCACTAACGGCGAACCTGGTACCTTCCATTTCTCTCCTCCATGTTGGGTATTGGTTTCCCCTAGGTTTTGGCTCCCCTCCCTGTTGCTTCCTGTTCCTGATTGCTGTGTGTGTTTCTCTGGCTCTGACCATCGAATTGTGTACCTCGACTTCTCTTTTGGATTGCGACTCTGCTGAACTTACCCTCCCTGGCTTTTTGACTCTGGCAACATTTCTCGACCTCTCCTTCCGTCACTTTCTCCTGTACTTCGCTGCTATCTCCGCTGCTGACCCTGCTCTGTCGTTTACTCTGTGTCTGGCGAGTTGCTTGCAATTTTGCTCTCTGGCTTCTGTTTGCGGTAAGTCAATTTGTGGCACATTCCTCTGTGTTGTCAACTCCTGTCTGGAATTGCCAAGTCCATTTCCACTACTAGGAGCTCTGGTGAAAACATCCTGAGATTGGCTTAGGCTCATACTGAGTGTGTAGCAGTTTTGTTATGGTTTTTCCGCTAATGGACATTAAGTTCAGTTCTTCTACATCTCTCTATTCTGACTACTCTGGACCCTGTACCTGCATCTGAGTTCTTAACAGTTACCACCCCTACGTTCCCAAATGCTGTATACACCGTGCTCAATTAGCAATGAAAGATGCTATCTTGCAACTTCATCCTGGCCTTTAGATGCTGGGGAACTGTAGGAGCAACTGGGTCCTGAAGAACCAAGATCAGCTCTGGAATGTATGCCAGGAAGCTGTATTCCTCCAGTAACTGCACTGTAACATGAAAAAATAGAAATGACAGAAAAAAAAAGCCCTATGTAACACCCCAAAAAATGCAAAAATGAAGTAAGCCCCTCCCCCCAAAAAATGATAACTTTACAAGCACATTAACTAAAAAAAAAAAGTGAAAACGTGTCCAGCCATGAAGTGGCTAAAGAATAACATTTGTCTTCTAAAACCCAGAAATGATGGAACAGTAAACAAAAAAATTGCACAGAAAAATTTAAAATCTCCCAGTCCTGCCTCCTTTAATCTCTTACTTTCCCTTTATCATATTTTCAACCTATAATTCTCTATAAACTGGGTATATGTACACACATATCAAACCCCCAAAAAACTAATATATACCTATCTGGAAAGATAATACAAAAATAAAGCAACAATACAACCAAATTGTAAACAACAATAAATTTTATTACAAGCACAAAATGTTCCAATTAAAAACACAGACGGTAGAGGTCTTGGAAGACCAACATAGCACACATAGAATCAATACAAATAAATATATGTTCAATAATTCATGTAGACTATGTCCAAAAAGTGGCTATGGTATGTGAAAGTGTAGTGTGCCTAATATCAGTATAGAACATGAGTATCAAAAAAGTGTCCTGCGCATAAGAATATTATATACAGGTGCATCTCAATAAATTAGAATAGAATATTTTTGAAATGTTCATTCATTTCAGTAATTCAATTCATAATCAGCAGTCTTCCATGTGTAAGGGAATTGCCAGTTGAGCGATTCCCCAGTAGCTGCTGGTGAACCCAGGGGGGAGGGGCAAGACAAGACAGTGAACCCTAAAGCTGAACCCCCCCACTGGCCCTGCCTACTTGCTTGACTGTCCTAGGTAACAACCAACAACTTGGAGCCGATCCCTTCATTAAATAAGTGACGCACAGAACAGGACAAGTCAAAACAACACAGAAGCAGAGTCAGCAAGCCAAGGGGTCGGTAACAGTCGAGCAATGCAGTACCAAAACGAAATCCAAGAGAGTAGTCACAGGGGGAGCCAAAGGTCAGAAGTCAGAAATACAACATTAGGAGAAAAAGGAGCTAGCAGGGACAAAGTCACAAGACAGAATCTCAATAGCCAGCGACCATGTGAGGGCTGATGACCTGTTTATAGCAAATCCAGGACCTGCCCCAGACTTTATTGGTAGACAGGCTGTCAATCACGCAGGGAAGGCTAAGATTAACTATTTGAGGAGCAGAAGAAACCAGGTGCAGGAGACGGGTGTGGCTGAAATTCAATTACATAGTCTAGGACAGTGTTCAGACTGAGCAACAAGAACCTTAAGCAAGGAACCAAACTGAACACGCCACCTTTGCCATGGCATGCGAGCGGAGGGTGATGCAGAGACCCGAACAGGCAGAGACGTTACACCATGATTGTGTGTCCTACTGAACCAGACTGAGGGACCATTTAAAGGCTTAGGAAACCTTGGCAGGTGACACACTGAATTTACAATACTGAACTTTTTTACAATATTCTAATTTTCTTACATTTGGGTTTTCATTACCTGTTATCCATAATCAACATTTACAGAAATAAAACTTGAAATAAAACACTCTGTGTGTAAAGAATCTAGAAAATATTGGAGGTCACTTTTTTAATGTAATTTTTGAAATAAATAAGTGTTTCAAAGATATTCTGATTCATGGAGGTGCACCTGTAAATATCAATTCATATATTACAAATAATTAAGTGGAGAAATTAATATAATATTAATAAATAGCAATATATAAATTGATTAACCCCATATACTACTATTGCACAATAAGGCTGTAGCAATCCATACGATAATATGCATAAAGTGTTTAACTGCATCTGCAAAAGTTACTCACTAGTTAGGCAAAGTATATCAGCCAGTATATATCATACCATACACACGTCATACATAAATAATAACAATGCAGTCAAACTAGTCAAAAATCATAAATACACATAAACAAAAATGTATGCCATGATACGCCACAACCTTCAGCCCTAAGGGGGCATTCACACTACCGTTGGTGACCCTCAGTAGTGTCCGTTGCTATTGTCCGTTACAAGATTTTAGTATCGGACACTAGCTGAACTGTCAGAAATCCGTTAAAATTTCCATTCATTTCAATGGGTTTTTATATTGTGTCCGTTTACACCAAATCCGTCAGAAGTCCTTTTTTTTTTTTTGCGGACAAAAAATCCTACATGCAGGACTTTTTGTCCGTTTGAAAAAAACGGATTCTTGATGGACAGCAAGTATCCGTTATTTTTTTAACATTGAAGTCTATGGGTAATGGACTTATAATGGACAGTAACTGATAGCCATCAGTTACTGTCCGTTATTTTATGTCCGTTTTTTCCCTGCGCATGCTCAGAAAGGAGAAACAAACAAAAAAAAACGGACAGTGTTAAAAAACGGACACTAACTGATGCTAATGTGTCCGTATTTTTAACTGAACCATTAATTGGATCAGTTAAAAAAACGGACACATTAACATCAGTTAGTGTCCGTTATGATAGGTGTATGTTTTTTGTTTTTTTTTTTGTAACGGACACCTTCATAACGGACTCCAACGGTAGTGTGAACCCTGCCTAACACTCATTTCGCCCCTGCTTCGTCAGGGAGCTGTGAGGTGGAGATCGGCATCCAGGCATATATAGCCATCCTGCCAGCTGTACTCAATGTGCAGTATAGTGGCACCACTATGCAGTAATCACAATGAATACTCATATGCTGCGATCCAAGAGAGGGAATAGATTAGATAAAGAACCCAGTATGAATATGTCCTGTCCTGGGCACAACAACCCAGATATATGGAGATATACATAACAATGGTAAGTAATGTGACCAGAAGAGAATTATATATATATATATAGATATATATAGGAACCCGCCATAATTCATATATAATATATTAATAACATAAGCAAGTGAAAATGAAATGATATACAATAACGTGAATTGATAAAAAAGCAAACCACAGTACAAAATAGTGGGGGGGGGGGAAGAGAAACACAAAGTGAGGTGACATTGGTGCCAATAAAATATAAAAGTGTGATACAATATGATCATAATGTAAATGTGATGAAATACAGGTCAAAACTATGAAAAATTACAATTATGAAAATGTGAAATAGATGCGTATAATGTAATATAAAAGTGAAACATGAAAAAAAAATACTAATAAAAGTAAAAAAATGAAAACAAATATATATATATATTTTTCCATTCTGGTTCCAATTGACAAATGGCTTCCTCTGCCAAAGTCACAAGCAAAACAAATGGGTAACGCCATCATTGTACCTGCTGAAATACAAAGCATAAAAGATGATGTCAATATAAAGCAGAGATATGGTAGATAATATTTATGAATGTATGTGGGTGGTATGACTATCTGTCTGAAAAGCAGAGCATTTTACATTTTGAAAATTGTGAATTTTTCCAAATTTTCAACTTTCCTATTTTTTTCATAAATAAATAAAAAATATAAACAAATATAAAAAAAATATTGTTCATTTTTTACTACTAACATGAAGTACAATGTGTCATGAAAAAAAAAACAATCTGAAAATCACTTGTGTAAGATAAAATGTTTCAAAGTTGTTGCCATATAAGTTGACACATGTCAGTTTTGAAAAATGAGCCAGTGTCCTCAATGGCTTAAATAGCACATCAGGCACCAAAACTAGCTGCTTTTGTTGCTCAGGAATGGTGGAGACAGGGAGAAAAAAAATGTCAACTGCATTGCAATCAGTGGAGTGGCGCCTGTTAACATATCCTAAGAACTCGAATTGGTAGAGGTGGTGAAAGGTCCTCTTTAACCCCTTCCCGCCAGTGACATTTTTTGATTTTCAATTTTCATTTTTGACTCCCCACCTTCCAAACTCCATATTTTTTTTAATTTTCCGTTCACAGAGCAATATGAGGGCTTAATGTTTGCAGGACAAATTGTTCGTCATGGTGGTACCAGTTATTATTCTGTACCATGTACTGGGAAGCTGGAAAAAAATTCAGAATGGAGTAGAATTGGAGAAAAAGTGAATTTGTGCGAGTTTCTTACGGGCTTCGTGTTTACGGTGTTCACTCTGCAGCCAAAATGACATGTCAACTGTATTCTATGTTTCGGTACAATTCCGGGGATACCAAATTTATATAGTTTTATTTATATTTTAAACCCTTAACAAAAATCTAAAAATTCTGTCACTTTTTGATATTAGTGTAAGGGGGGTGCATAAGGTGTGTTCTTTTTGGACCAGGTGTACTTTTTAGTTATACCATTTTGGTGAATGCCTATTATTTTGATCACTTTTTATTAAAATTTTTATCAGTGGTGAAACAGCAAAATATTTTTTTTTCCTGTCTCGGCGTTCACCGTATGGAAAAAAATATTTTTATAAGTTTGTAGAGCAGATGTTTTTGGACACAGGGATACCTAATGTGTTTGTGTGTCACAGTAATTTTTTTAGTTTTATATGTATTCTATGGAAAGGTGGGTGATTTGAACTTTTAGTTTTTATTTTTGTTTTTTTTATATTTTTTTTAACTTTTTTATTAGCCCCCCTATGGGGCTTGAACCTGCAATTGTTTGATTGCAAGTCCCCAGTGGCGTAACTAGGAATGGCTGTTCAGAATGACTATTCTGAAGCGGCCTTCTATGAGCCCTGACCTAAATCCTATTGAGCATCTTTGGAAGGAGCTGAAACATGCCGTCTGGAAAAGGCACCCTTCAAACCCGAGACAACTGGAGCAGTTTGCTCATGAGGAGTGGCCAAAATACCTGTTGAGAGGTGCAGAAGTCTCATTGACATTTATAGGAATCGTTTGATTGCAGTGATTGCCTCAAAAGGTTGTGCAACAAAATATTAAGTTAAGGGAACCATCATTTCTGTCCAGGCCTGTTTCATGAGTTTTCTTTTTTTTTAAATTCTGTTGAAGCATGGTTGAAAAATAATGTCTGACTTTCATTCGTTCATTTTCATAGAATTTTTATATATTATTACTTTTGTCAGATTCAAGTTATTTCTGTGACCATTGTGGGCTTTTCTTTCATTAAATGAGGGGTACCAACAATTTTGTCCACGTGTGTGTGTGTAATATATATATACACACACACTGTATACATTATATATAGTTGCTACAAAAGATTCCCTTTGCAGGCTTTTGCTTTTTACTATACTTATATATTTTATATATATAAACTGTACATTTATAAATTCTTTATTATCTCACATGACATTTCTTTACTTTAAAAAAAAAAGTTTGATATCTTCAAACCAAATCATACAATTCCATCACAGATCACCATATACATTTAGGCATTTTTAGGATGTAGGTTGCTAATCCAGAATTAAACTTTTACTAGTAGGGTAAAGGGAAATTCATTGCCCCGCAGTCTTCCATTTATGTAAATGCAGCAGGCACATGAACTAAATAAGCTTCTTTGTGCAAACACCTTGTAAAAAGCAGTATAGTTCCTGGTTTGACATTCCAGTGGTATGTCATTGAAAGGTTTTATAACTTTCATTCATTGGAGAGCGACAGCAAATACTGTATTGTGGACACTTCAAAAATGGATGGTGAACATAGGCATAAACCAGTTATAAATAAAGGAATAATGGTAGCTATTGACATTGTGGATGTTGTCTCTTAGAACCTGGACGTCCAGTGGGCAGTAAAAGTGGAGTTCAGGAATTTTATTTAGTCAATAGGTTTAACTTGTTTCTTAGCACCTAATCCCACAACAAGTGGGTGACACCATGGGACTTCCACATTATGTAGACCACCAGTTTCTCCTGCTGTACTGCCCTTCCATCTCATACTTCACTACTTCCACCATTAGTATCAACCTGGCCTACCATAGGGCTCCCACATTTGATGGATACTATGGTCTATTTTCTATGGGTTGTTGGGTGAGAGACTCCAGAATCATTTTATCTGGTGGGCCTGAAACCTTAGTCTGCCACTAGGAGGAATGATGGACCAGAATGACATTTTGCTTTTGCAATAGTAAAACTTGCCAAACTGAATGTTTTATATGCCACAAATATGCTGTAATGTCTCTGCCTGTTCGTGTCTCTGCACCAACCTCCGCTCGCACGCAGGAGGCGTGTTCAGTTTGATTCCTTGCGTAGGGTTCTTGTTGCTCTGTCTGAACAGTGTCCTAATACCTCTTCTCTGTAATTGAATTTCAGCTACACCTGTCTCCTGCACCTCTGTTTCCCTCTGCTCCTTCTCAACAGTTAATCTTAGCCTTGCCTGTGCGATTGACAGCCTGTCTGCCAATCAATTCTGGACAGATTCTGGGCTTCCTATAAACAGGTCATCTGCTCTCAAATGGGCACTGGCTACTGCGACTCCATCCTGTGACTTCGTTCCTTGCTTGCTGTGCTCTTCCTATTGTATTGCATTACTGACTTCTGATCTTTGGCTTCCCTGTGACTACTCTTTTGGATTACTATTTGGTACTGCTTTGTCTCTCTGGCTTTGACTCTTAGCTTGCTGACTACGCTTCTGTGTTGTTTTGTCTTGTCTTGTTCTGTTTTACACTTATATAGAGAAGGGATCACCGCAAAGTTGTCGGCTGTTGCCTAGGACAGTTCAAGCAATAAGGTAGGGACAGGGGCTGGGTCGAGTTTAGGACTCACTGTCTCTGTCTTTCCCTTCTTCCCTTGTTTCAGCAGCAGCACTGGGGAATTGCTCAATTGGCAATTCCCTTACTTACGCACAAGAAGATTACATTGGTGAAGTCTGTGATACCTAGCCAACACTAATACTCACATGGTCAATCCCACTCCAGTGCCACCACTCTGATGGTTCTGCAGTTATGCATGCATCATTCATGTAACCACTGCAGTCCATCACTGATCTTGGCAGTAATACCTGTATATACGGCATGATCATTGAGGCCAGTAATTGACAGCAGAAGTCATGTATGGTGTATGGGAAGTCATCTCTGCAGGGACCACTATAGCAACATGTAATTAAATGGGTCAGATTTAGTAATTTTTTTACTTTTTCATCTTGCCTACTCTTAGAAACATTTTTGAAAATCCTGATATCCTCTTTAAATCAATGTCATCAACGCTTGAAATATGATTTGATTTTTAATAACTGGAATCTCCGAGCAGTGTTACACAGGTTCAAGGCTTCTAGAGAGAACTTTTAGGTTGTGGCCCAACATGGTGCAAACGCTGCAATTTGCCCGCGTTTTACAGTCAGAGCAAAGTGGATGGGATTCTAGCGGTAAATGCCCACTTTGCGGTAAATACCGGCGCAGTATTGGAAATCGCAGCATGTCAATTATACCTACAGAAATGCCGGCGGTTTCCCCATAGGTATAATTGAAACAGAAAGTCAGCAGAGGAAACCACTGTGAACTTTCTGTCTAAAGCGCTGCGGTAAGAACCGCAATTCGTTGCCGCCGTGGTTTTTCCCGCAGTGCTTTTTTGCTGTGGGACGCTACGTGGGGCCTTAGCCGTACTGTGGAAATCAGTAAAAAATAAGTTTATTTTTAACATCTGTGTTACATTGGAAAGAATAATCACATTTAATTTCTTATTTTTTACATTAGGGAAATGCTGCAATATTTGCTGAGAATAATCCTATTTTTATTCCATTGGGTTTATGATAAATTAATGCCTGTGATTTTTTTGTAACAATCCTTTTCTGCTTTGTACAACTCCTGAAGCCTACAGTAACTTTATTAATAAGCTGAATACAGTAAGTATGGGTTTTACACTTGTCATTGAATGGGCAGAAATCTTGGTTAATTAATGAGATTTCAACATTGTAAAAAGACTCAAGAAGAAAAACCCTTCCGGAGCTGTTTTTGGAAATGCCTCAAACTATAAAGGAGCTTTATTCCCTAGCCAGTCGGTTACAGTATTGTAGGGAGGTGTGTGTTGCAGAAGGCCAACTTCCTCGCATTGCTTTAACATTCCTAGCCGGTGAGGCAGCTGATCATTCTTAGTAAATCTAAAGCAATGCTAAATTCCTCCTGTTTATGCAATGCAACAAAGCCATAAACTCAAGTACCATCAAAAGTGCTTAGTGGAAACAATAGAGCCCTGCAGGCTTTAACCTCCATGTGTACCTCCAGCTCTTTTAACATGACAGCTTCCTGCTTAATAAAATACACAGAATGAGAGAGAAGTGTTTATGCTTGAACAAAATGATAATCCGCACTAAATAGAGGCAGAATTTAAAAGGACTTTCCATTAATCTGACTGGTTACATTAACCAGTACCTGAAGATGCTGAGAAATGCACCGGTCTACTATCACATACATCTAGTTGTTTTTATCATTTTTTTTCCATCTTTTTCATTCCCAATAACTGCAATTGATAATGCACAAAAATAAGCTCACAAAATGTGAATATTCATTAAAATGATTCGCTTTACAGTGGAACCTCAGGAAATACTAACCTTTATATTATGATACAAATCTAAGGCTTGGTGTAGGAGCATTTCTATATTAAATGAAATTACACTATGTTGGATTTAGCTTTTATAACCATCTATATCTTTAGGGCTATGTTTATAGCAGTTGGAACTCCATTTTTACTCCATATCAACATAAACCAGGTTTCAGATTACCGTGTGCTAGCCGCCGGCCGTGAATGAAAGTCACGGCCGGCGCATGGGCAGGACACGGATGTCATCCGCATGCCACCGATGCACCAGGCCGTGCTTCTGCGGCCCCATTCATTCAATGAATAGAAACCGCAGAAGCACGGTCGCAGAATCGGACAGGACTAGGTCCTGTTCTTGTGCACAGGCCCACACAAATGAATGGGTCATGTGCTATCTGGGAAAAACCCAGATAGCACACTGACCTAGCACATGGTCATCTGCAAGGGGCTTAAAAGTTCAATAAAAGTAACTATCCTCTTTCCTCCCTATTGATGCCATTTTGATCTTAGTGGCCTATTCAAGTTCACATTTGTTACTGTTTTGCCCTATGTTTCTTTGTTATTGCTATGGCATTCCCTGCTGCCCAAGCAAAGCTATGGTTAAAACTTTTTCCTGGTTCACAGATCTGTACATATACACTGTATACTGTGTGTGTGTGTGTGTGTGTGTGTGTATATAAAGATATATATATATATATATATATATATATTGTGGTAAAGTGTACGGTAAAGTGCACTCAGCCAGATGAGATAAAGGAAATCGAGGATTTAGGTTGCTTTAGCAGACCATAGTCTGCTAGCATTTTTTTCATTATATTATATGGGCTGTTTTTTTCTGGACTGGAGGGCAGGATTGGTAGTGGGTACTCTCCAGTCCACACCCCAGTCCACACCCCAGTCCACACCCCAGTCCACACCCCAGTCCACACCCCAGTCCACACCCCAGTCCACACCCCAGTCCACACCCCAGTCCACACCCCAGTCCACTTCAGGATTTTCCTCCCCTAATCCCAGGTGCTCCCAGGTGAGGTTTCCTGTGTTATTGATTGAGGAAGGAAGCCTAACAGAAAAGGGAGCTCTGATATACTGCAGGAGAGAGAGAGACCAAACACTCCTGGAGGTGAGCGTTTACACTGGACCGCTGTGCTTACTACTTTATGTTTACCTGCATGAGGACAGTGAGGTACGCTGTTGTTAGCTAGCACCAGACAGGCCTAGACATTTATTTTGTTTGGACACTTTTGTTTTGTGCTGGAACTGGCACTATCACAGTTTTAAGTAACCTGCTGTGTGTGAACTTGGTCATTGCCGCCCCACCGTGCGTGCTGATCCCTACAATATATATGTGTGTGTGTGTGTATATATGTGTATATATATATATATATATACACACACACACACACAGTTCCCATATATCCACAGTTGCCTGCACAGTTCACAGTGTATTCCTGGACATACCCTTCCAGCTGTTTGTTTCTGTGGATTCTGCCCTAATCCTCAAGTCTGTGTCTTCTAGATTTACTTGTTCTAAGTAATTCCTGGTATCTGTGGCACTACCTGACTATCTCTGACCGCACTCCTGGCATATCTTGAGTTACTGCATTTGTATTTTGCACTAATCTTCTAGTGCTGATTTTTGACCATGTTTGAGCCCACTCCAGTCCTGCTACTCTCACTATGCTCCGGGCCTCCTACTTGTAATCATTGGGAGATTATTTTAGAGGTGCGGCCTAGAGAAAAAAAACAGGATACCCCTGAAACTCAACAACCGGTCCAGCCATCCTCCAACCAGTTGCAGCCACAAGGATCCAGATTTTTGTCTTGAATTGTTACTTATGCTGGGACCTGAATTATGACCAAATGACTTTTTTTTTTTTTTTTTTTCTATCGGTAATAAAGTAATATTTACAAGAATACACAAGAGATAAAATACTAAGATTCTGTCTATCTGGGCAACTCTAGAAGCTTACTGCATAACACTGAATATGTATGTACTGTTTACTTAGTATGGAGTTAAGCTCCTGCATTCCCTCTAGTGATACCAGCAAGCTACAATGTTCTTATCAATTACCTGCATGCCTTTTTAGGGGATTTGGAGCTCTGTATTAGAAAACTCCAGTCGCTATAAAGATACATTAAGAAATATTCAGACAGCCCCTAATGGATTGCTCAGTCTCGCAAAAAGAAAGGAACAAAGGACACCAAAAGTACATTATATAACAAAGCAAGAAAAATGTATTAGTCACACTCAGTGCTGTCAGTTTCCATTTATATATTTCTTGTCAAGTATTAGTGATTCCAAGAGAGGCAAAACACATGGAGTATCACAAACTGCAGATATGGATGTGCAAATGTACCAGACGGCTATGATCATACTGTGGATGGCTGTAGAAAGGTTCCATCAAACATCTGTATAAGATCTACATTGTATGTCTGTAAGAAGGAATAGATCTGCCTATTCAATGGATATGGATTTCTCCATAAAATGGGTGAAATACATAAAATAGTCACAAAAAATGGCTTGAGCATCCTACAGACTTTCCTCAAGGCCTTTGAACTTAATTAAGTATTTTTGCATAGCTTTCTTTTAATAAATGGCTACCAGGTACTAATATTTTACATTGATACCACTAGTAGTTCATGAATATAATGCTGGTACTCTGTGATCCCTGGAATACTACCTTCCTAGGACACCTAGCTGTCTGGCTTCCTCTGTGTGTGGTTCTGTCTCTTTAAGAATTTCCGTTCTCACCTACTAAACCCCTGCAAATTCCCTGTATGTATGTAAGTTTGCTTTGGTTTGTCACCCTTAGTCTGGTCAATGAGTTCTGTAGTCTGTTAATGTTCTAGTACATGCATGTTATTCTGCTGTTTTATGTCAGAGTCTCTGTCTGCCCTGTTTCTATACAAGTCCATTTGCATTTAATATCCAATACCTGTCGCCTTGTGGCCGTCTACAATACATCTCTCTTCCACTTGTTGGCCTATGGCTTTTACTCTTGTTACCTTTTGGTCTATTACTTCTGTGTCTATTACCTGGTGGCATTTGTCTTCTGCTTCTGTTACCTGCAGCCTTTGAGTTTCTACTGTCTGTCCTATGTCTTCCCTTGGATTCCTGTTTTAGAGCCAGCTACTGTTTTCTGTACACTTGTCTTGTTTTTAGCCAGTGTCCACACCTTGCATTTATATATCTTTGGCACACTGCACCATGGTCCTGATCTACGTGGTCAGATTGCCTGTAGAGAAGACCAGATTCAGTGCTTAGCAGTGACAGAATTTTGTCCTGCATATTTTATTTCTTTCTAATCTACTGGTGTAATGTACTGTGAAAGCAGTATCAGACTACACATGGTTTGCTTGCTGTCTGTTACCATGGAGATGCTTTAGGGGATCTGCAGAAACAAAATGATACAAGATTTGTTATCAATACTTATAACAGTCGTTTTATTTTTTGCTTTAGGTGCATTGGACAAGTGAAAAATGTTTAGGTAGATATACATAGTCTTTAACATCCTTAAATATGTTAACATGTTTTTCGAAGGAAACTGCTCAAACAGTGCAGTCCTTCGGGTTTTAGGAGAGATTGACCCCATCTTACGGCATCATTTGCAGCAAGTCACAGTTTCTTCTCACTTTTGAATGACCTTTTGGTCCCAAAGATTTTTATATAGGGCAGCACGGTGGCTCAGTGGTTAGCACTGCAGCCTTGCAGCGCTGGAGTCCTGGGTTCGAATCCTGCTAAGGACATCATCTGCAAGGAGTTTGTATGTTCTCCCCGTGTTTGCGTGGGTTTACTCCGGGTACTCTGGTTTCCTCCCACACTCCAAAGACATACTGATAGGGAATGTAGATTGTGAGCCCTATATGGGACCGTGACTGTCAATGTCTGTAAAGCAGTGCGGAATATGATGGCGCTATATAAGTAAGCATAATAAATATATAAATAATAATAATATACAGGCCTAACTCCCACCAGTACCACAACACAGCACCAAGACTATCTTGAGGTGTCTTGAAGAAGCTCTCTGGTGAAACTTGTCAGACTTTTTGCGACTATGCTCTGGATCCACATTCCCCATCACTATGAACCCCAATGGTAATTTGGTATAGTTCTTTGGATTATTCAGTCGGCATTGCTAGCATTTCTCTGCTTGGGGTATTTTCCTGTAAATGCATGTACCTGTATAGATTATAATTGTTTGTGAGGCTATATACAACCCCAGGCTATATACAACCCCACAGCAGCAGCCATGTGACAATCTACTCTTAGCAATGATGCTGCAGTTTGGCCTCAATGGAGGAGATTTATGAATTCTGTGATATTTTTCACGATACACCCAGAGAGTCCTCCATGGAATATTAATAATATTTGCTTAAAGCTTATTTGGTATTAAATGCTTGTTCAGAAATTGCCTTTTCAGCAATTTTACTGAAAACATTACATTCTAAGTATTTTTGTAAAATGTATTGTCCACCTCTTATAATAGTCCAAGGAAAAGTTCATTAAACAATATTCATTCTGATTTAGCTATATACATTTTTGTGATGACACATGGCTCATACAGAGCCATGTGTTATATGAACTGATCAGTGATGTGCACCAGCTGTTTGTGGTCTTGTGTTTTTTGGACCCACATTGACCATCACCACGGACCTCAATGATAATTGGGCATTGCTTGCTTTTTCAGTTTGGGCAACTCTACCCAAAATATTGCTGATAACTGTGAAGTATTTTTGCGGTATTCAACCTCTTTTCTTCTGTAACATTTTCATTGCCAAAAACACAGCAGAAAGCCTTTTATTGGAAGTTAATGTTTTTTGACAATGCCTATTAGCAGAGGCGTAACTAGAAGCTGCTAGGCCCTAATGCAAAGTCTGAATTGGGGTCCCATAGAATAATGGTGTGTGTTATTACGGCATTTGGGGCCGCCAAGAGTCTAAGACCCAGTAGCGATAGCTACTGCTGCATCCCCTTGTATAAGGTACCAAATATCTTTTTAGCAAATACCTGTGACATATGGTATGTATTATGGTTATGACAACCTTATCACAGCCTATATAATAAAGGTATCATGTTATATAAACATTTACAAACAACAATGGTGAAATTGCTTTTTCTCAGTGAGATGTGATATTTGCCAAATAAGTGAAGAAAAAAAAAAAAAAAAAAAAACATACGTATTTAGTGTCAACATAATCCTACTGACCCATTTAATAATATTAACAGTTTAGTTATAAAGCACAGCAAAAAATAGAACATTTAAAATGCAAATTCAGTGGATTTTTTTTTGTTGTGTATTCCACTCCCTAAATAGAGTTAATAAAAGTTAAACAAGCTCTCATACTGCAATGTCTATTGAAAAAATGTTGTACTTGGTGACAAGGCCTCCTAAAGACCAATCATTAAAAAGAATATATTACAGGGTGCAACTGTTAATAAATGACCAGCATTAGTCTCTATTCACATGAGCTTCTCTACACATTATTTTGCTACATCATTTATATAATGCTAGGTTCACACTAGCGTTGACTTATCCATTGTTCTGGTCTGTTGGACTGCTCTAATATCGGTTACACACAGAGTCCAGCAGACCCTATTAACTATAATGGGATCCGTCAGGTGTCGGTCATTTTAAAACTGAAACCGGCAAACGAAAAAGCCATGCCTGTAGACAGTGGTGAACCTAGCCTCTTTGCTGCCTGAGGCGGACTATAGAAAGACGCCCCCCCCCCCAAAAAAAAACAAAAAAAAAAACTGAGTTTCCATGCTACTAGATTAACACACTGTTATCGTCGCACAATATACACAATCCACAAAGTTATAAAACAGTTAAGAATTCTTCTTCCTGTATTACTTCAGTATCAGATCAACAACACGGCATTAACAATGAAAGTAACTTCCCACATCTTCTGCTTGGTGGATGGACGAGCCCACGTGGCCCCCATTCTCTATAATAGGAGCACTGCAGATAGCTGAGGACTGACCTTCTGGTATCTTTGGCACTCCCATCGAAGTGAATGAGAGCCACGCGGGTTCGTCCATCCACCAAGTGACACGCCTATATATATGGCTGCGGTCAGGCTGAATTCCCACCTAGTGGGGGGAAAAACCCAATTCTCAGGCTCAGTGGGAGTCTCAGCAGACAGACCCCCATCAATCAGGTATTTATCCTCTATCATTTAGGTGAATACAGGGCAGTAACATTCTGTGACTTACAGGAGACGTCTCTGACTAATCCTTCACATTTCCCTTCTCTTCCCTCTGGACCGCCATGACCACTTCTTCCAGCTGTGACTTGTCTCTGTAAAGGTTGCAACACAGACATCTTTGGCTCCTCACTTTTCCAGGCATCCAACCCACATTGTCCTCACCTACACAAAGCCCCCATCCTGCTGCTACCCCAATTATATAATATATGATATAACCCCCCATAATGAATAATACTCCCAAGTGCATCTTTATATTAATAATGTCCATGTGTACCCTGTATAAATAGTGCCCCTTATTAATAATGTCTGTGTGTACCCTGTATAAATAGTGCCCCTTATTAATAATACCCCAGGTGTTAACTAATTAAAAGGTTTTCCAGGTCATTAATAAACTAATCAGTGGGGTTCAAAAACCCAGGACCCCCACTGACCAGCTGTTTGAATGGTACCTGTGTAAGCGCCGTGACCGCTTCTCTGTTTACATAGTGTATTTCATCTCATAGCGGCCATGTAATGTTACTGCAGCCTCGTTCTGTACATGTCTACAGTATGTGACAAGGCTACAATTACATCACACGGTCACTATAAACAGACAGCGTATAATATAAACAGGTGCCATAGCCCATGTTTATAGCGCCCCATTTACACACACTATAAAGTTCCACAGCAGCCCCTGCACACAGTATTACACAGTGTTATGGCCCGCAGCGGCCCCTGCACACTGTATTATGCCTCTCAGCGGCCCCTGCACACGGTATTATGCTCCATAGTGGCCCCTGCTCACGGTATTATGCCCCGCATTGGCCACTGCGCACAGTATTATGTTCCGCAGCAACTCCTGCACACAGTTTTATGCCCCATATTGGCCCCTGCACTGGTATTATGCTCCATAGTGGCCCCTGCACTCGTATTATGCTCCAGAGTGGCCCCTGCACAGGGTATTATGCTCCATAGCGGCCCCTGTACAGGGTATTATCCTCCATAGTGGCCCTTGCACTGCTATTATGCTCCATAGTGGCCCCTGCACTTGTATTATGCTCTATAGTGGCCCTTGCACTGCTATTATGCTCCATAGTGGCCCCTGCACAGGGTATTATCCCCCATAGTGGCCCTTGCACTGCTATTATGCTCCATAGTGGCCCCTGCACTTGTATTATGCTCTATAGTGGCCCCTGCACTCGGTATTATGCTCTATAGTGGCCCCTGCTCTTGTATTATGCTCCAGAGTGGCCCCTGCACAGGGTATTATGCTCTACAGTGGTCCCTGCACAGGGTATTATGCCCCATAGTGGCCGACCCATGAACTATTATTATACTCTGGGGTCTTTTCAGACCCCAGAGTATAATGATTGGAGACCCAGGGGAGAATACAAACATAAAAATCAGAGTTACTTACCTATCCTGGACACCGGTGCACTCCTTGCAGCTTTCGGCCCTGTTTAATTGCGCACACACGTCACGTGATCAGGCCGGCGACGCGACCTGATGACGTCACCACAGGCCTCAAGCCTGCTCGGAGTTACATCGGATCGCAGGAGGTGAGTAACACTGTTTTTTATGTTCCCTCACCAACCCTAGGCCTCCGATGTGGCATGGTATTGTATTGTGTGGGGAAAACTAAGTGGGCATTATACTGCATGGGGAGCACAAGAGAGGCACTAAACCTATTGGAATCACTAATGGGGAGAATACCGTGTGCGGGCAATAAGGGGGCATTATTTTGTCTGGGGTAAACTAAAGAGGCATCATCACTATGTTAGACAAAGAATGGTATTATTACTATGTGGGAGCACAAAGGGACTGGAAAGGAATAGATGGGGCCAAAAGTGCTAAGAGCAGGGCTAAACCTTTGCACTGGGCCCACCAATGTGATAAGACTGCCCTGGGTACGTAGATAAGTAGTAGAGTTTCACTGGCCTGGATCCAGTAGGTGGCGCTGCCTCAGCTATGGGTGTGTTAGCTGTGCAGTCTGTCATCACAGGTAGCACATCCTCTGCTTCAGACTTTTTTGTTGCAGACTGGTCTTAGTCACATATGTAAATATGCCTCTCCTAAATGCAACAATAACCCTAACCTGCCTGCTATGACATGGACACGAGGCAGTGCCACCTTCTGGAGCCACGTCAGAGAAAGATTATTCTAACCACTCCATTCTAGCATTTGCCCAGCCTCTACAGTAACATCTTCACTGTATTATGTAAGGGGGAGATGCAGTATGTCAGGCAGGTTTGTGGTGTAGGACTCCAAACCAGGAAGTGCAGCTCTCAAACTGCACCCTATTGTATTGCTGGGTAGTATTAGGAAATCTCCACTCACTAAAGACTGTGTGTGAAGCTAGTCTTTGAGCAGAGAGCACAGTCTAAGCAATTTGCTTCTGTGACAAATTACCCGTAGTAAAACCTTCCATAACCTGCGCCTCTGTGAGCGTGCGCTCTCTTTATTTACATAATGACTTGGACGATAATGAATATCTTCATCTGCTAAAACTGAGCAAGGAAAACTAAGAATTACAAGGGAATGGCCCAAAGTGACATTTAAGAGGACAAAGAACGTGCATAAAAATGTGAAGGTTCATTTTTAATTATCTATTATTACTGCTTAAAGTAGCTGCTTTGGTTTTATGCTCCCATGACAACACTTCTAGTCCTGCTATTGTGTTATTGAATCCAAATTGCTGTCCCCTTCAGTTATCACACCAATTTTACAGTTTGAGCCAGTAATGGATCCAGCAGAACGGAGAAATGCTGCAAAAATTTTGTTTTTCGGAAAAAACGCTTTTGCGAGAAACCACAAATAAAAGTCTATATTGCTTAGTGTTTTTTTTATAGGTGTTTTCTTTTATTCAGTTTTTTTTTTTTATTCAGTTTTTTTTTTTTTTTTTTGCATGCACTTCTTTTTTAGGCAGTTTTTTTTTTCATGTAATGAAATCTATAGTAAAACAAGTGCCAGAACCAGGGCGTGCTGTGTTTTGGAAAGAAGTAAAAAAAAACTCCAGCAAATGTTCAAAAAATGCCAAGATATTATTGAATGACTTGTAACGTCTTGCCTTGGCATTCTAAACGGCATTTTTCACAGTGAAAAATGCTGTTCAAAGTACTGTAGCCCTATTTGGGGGGGGGGGGGGTATGAGTATTATCCCTCCCGCAACAGACTCTGGCGCTGACCTGTGTGTATAATGGGACCTGAAGCCTTCGCTGAAGGGAAGAGTGGGAACATATATGAAATATATCAGTGCCTCCACCCAGGATAGAGCCTCTGTATTACAGGGAGGATCTCTTCCTGGGACTTACCCATGAAATACAGTTAGTAGCCTTAACAAGGATCACTGTACTAATCTCACAGTCTGAAGAATACATACAGATACCACATAAGGTTATAACAGTAGCTTTATAAGAATCAACAGGGTAATAATACATACATAAAATATACTCAGAACACAGCAATACTACAACAACCAGCAAGTCCTCAACCGTCTTAGGTTATATACCCGGGTATATATATAGATATATAGCAAGAGTCCAGTGCACAATACCTCCAGGCAACAGAAGAGATGCAGGGGCCCCTGTGGATGACTGTGGATCCTCGGATTCTTCCAGGAGATGACAGACAGCCGATCAGGAGATGATGATGATGATGGTGAGATTCTTCACAGGCAGCAAACAGGGCGACGGTGACGGCAGTAGATGCAGGCCTGACTACCCTAACACTGAGTCCTTAACCTGCCAGCTAAACTACTAGTGCAACCGGGCCTCTAACTAGCTAGTTGGCCTTCGGAAGCCTAACCTATCACTGCCCTGAACTATATATATATATGGATCCCTAACTACGGTTACTAGCTAGGTCCTGTGAGTATATAGGGGGTAACACATACCTAACTATATACTGTGAAGTAAAGAGGAACAAGTGGCTCTTAGACTCCCCCAGACATAACATGTCTGTCTCAGCAGCTCTGCTCACATCTCTCCCCCCAGCAGCTCTACCTCACATGTGTCTGACTCACTGTATTTACAAAACAAAACTTGCACTGAATGCCTGGGGTCTCTGAAGCCAAACTGCAGGGGCAAAGAAGCCAGATACATTATATACTAGTAGAAATGGCAGTTCCCTACAGTACTATGAGAGAGAAAATCTGTACTGTAAAGCCATGCTAACAGGAAACGTTTTAGGAGCGCTGGCCCAGCATTCACTGCAGATATAGGCACTGTACAGTAGTTCTCTTGCAGCTGCAGTGTGAATAAGCAGCAATCTCTGTTTGCTATACTGCTCTATATACTGAGTGCTCTCTGTAGTAACTGCACTGTGTATTGGGGATGATTTTTAGTTGCCATATTTTTTTTTTTTTTTTTTTTTTTGAGAACTTTATTATGAGGAATTATAGTGTGTAACTTAAGTGTCCTAAAAATGTGCTGGTGTGGGTGAGCCAGAAATTGGGGGTAAATACCACCATAAGATAAGGTAGCTATGTGCATTAAAAGAGCTGTCAGGTTAATAGCAGCAGGAAGAAATCTCCATGGGGCAACTAAATTCCATTCTACAGTCTGACTACAGTCAGGTTTATTGACACTGACTACTTTTCATAGTGTATTGTATTCACATTATCTTAATATTGTCTCTGTTATTTTCGGTGTACTACTGTATTGTAGGTCAATGAATACAGTGCTTTTGAAATACAATGCTTTTCTATTCTGCAAAACAACAGAGAAACAAAGTTGTTTTTTTTTAATTTATTATTAATGAAGCCTATGTAAGGCTGAGGCCCCACATTGCATAAAAGTAGCTTTTTTTTTGTTGCAGATTTAGCTCAATTTTTTTAAGTCAAAGCCAAGAATGGCTACAAAAGGAATGGGAAATATATAGGGAGCTCTTCTACGTCTCCCTTCCGCTCAATCCACTCCTGGCTTTGGCTCATAACGTGGGACCTTAGCCTAAATTGGTTGTCCTTTCCATGGCAGCATCTGTTTGCATCTGGTTTTTGCCATTCTCCATTTTAAACAGATCCATGAACAGTATAGTAAAAAACGTGATGTGAACCCGTCCTTATTTGTCATGCATTTAGGGGCATGGTTGTGGGAGCAAAATGGACTACACATGCCTATGAAAGTACTTGTGGTTTTTGTTGCGTTAAATTCCAATACAATACTGAGGTGTATAACTGTAAACTGACTCTCGTGTTATCTGCATTTGCTTTTCATGCGGTCAGCTCATAGACTTCATTTGAGGAGCTGTTTGTAATACTACATAAATATACATGGTGAATAAACCCTTACATTAAAGAGGACAGCTACAATTTCGTTATATGTTGCTTAAATGCAATAATAACTCAGAATTTTTGTGTTTTTACTTAGGTTCCCTTTGTGATGTTTAAACATAAGAAACCATTTAGCATGACAAATATTAAAAACTAGGAAACATCTGGAAAATACTTTATAAGGCAGGTACACGGAGAAACTGACATCAGTACTATAATTTTGATGCTCTGCTGCCTCACAGTGGACAACAGAGGAACTGAAGCAATATTTTAGTCTGCATTCTCCTGTTTCCAGGCTGTATACATTTTTTTTGTCAATCCTGACTCCATTGTGGATGTGGGTGCTAATATCATTACTTCTAAAGGTTTTATTCCTCAGTTTATAAAACCTGTACCATATATTCCCATGTGTTAGTGGATTCCTCAGTCTCATCATATATACAGATGTATATTTTCTGTGCAGATGTCCTATATGTATTTCAGTAACTAATACAGAGAGACACCATGGTGATTAGTTTAGTCAGACATCTAGCTGATTTTTTTCAGAGAACTCGCTTATTTACCCTGCAGTATAAATGTATTATTACATACTACAATTTAAGTAGGTTACGGGCAGTGGGTTGTGGACCCTCTGCGGAAGACTCCTAAGTGCATTATCTAAGCAAACTTCCTAGTAGTCACCATTTATTCCCTGTACAGGGATCTGGACTGCAGTGTAGGTTGTCTGCCAGGTACCTCTTGAGGTGGTCCCACTGTTGGTGACAGCTGACCAGTCAGATCAAGGGCTATGGTGCAGCGCACCACAGAAATAAGCAAAGTCATAGCACGAATACGGACTAAAATCAGAGCAGACAACAGACATGCACAGAACAGGTGTACAGGACAAGTAAGAAATGCTGAATCAGGAACAGGTCAGGACAAACAGATAACAGTGGTTGTAGGACGTGTAGCGGAGGTATAAACTAAATGCAGGACTGCATGACAAGTGAGCCAACACTATAGCAGGAACAGTGGTGCTAAGGACATAGGACACTGACCTCAGGGTAAAGGAGACATGCTTTAAGAAATAGGCCCAACTACAGGCAAGATTCATAGCTCAAACTCAAGAAATGGAATAGTAGTCCAAGTCCAGGACTCAGAGTAACCACTCATATACAAGGCTCAGACATACGAACATTCATTGAAACAGAAGGTACGGGCAGGATGCCAAGTTAGATAATGAAGATGCACGTGTCAATACAGTAACAGATATACATATATGACAAAAAGACATACAAAACAAAAAAGGACATATACATCCGCACAGAAATAAATAAAAAAGGACATATACATCCATATGAGGCAGGCAAAAGGCTAGAGATAGAGCATACAGATAATAGAGCAAACTAAGTATATCCTAAAAGAAGAAGAACGTTAATCCAAACATGAAGTTATAACACAAAAATACAGATGATCTAGAGCTTTACTTAGACATACAGACAGAAGGACATGTGTGCACACAGGAATACATAGCAGAGAATACTGCCTTGCTTCAGGACATAGAAAGAGATCATGACAAACAGAAATGCTTAGTAATCTGTGCAAGCATTGCACAGGCAAGATGTGAAGCAGAATATTATATACAGAGACAGATAATTATTGGCAGAAGGAAGCTTGCGGGTGATCACACCAATCCTTAAAGAAAAAGATGTATGCACAGAGGTAACCAAGTTACTAGATCTGCTGGTAAAGGAAGCTGGCAGCACAGAGTGCTGACATTACAAAATATAGCAGTATTATTCAAGAGGACCTGGTACTTCCATGTACAACAGGGGTGGATCAGGTCTACCAGAGTGATTGTTAGCTAGGAGTGGTCCCAAGCACGGGATCCCCCTTAAATGTAGAGACCTATGAATCAAGCGTAGCTGGGCTGGGAGAAGCCAGAGGGGAGCCACCTAGTGGACATTTCTCGATATACCTGGGTCTGTTTTAGGCTATGTTTTCTATGAAAAGTCAAAGTGCTTGAGAGTAAAATGGAGTTATTTGTAATGAGGGTGCCTATTCCTGAAGAATAATGCTGCCATTGGTCAGTACAGAAACATGAACTGAAGACAGTTTCTCTTTCAATTTTTTGAGGACCATCTTAGATGTCAATAATCCGAATCAAGACTATTAGCAACTACAATAAACATACAGAGAATATCTATAGTATATACCCATTCTATTTAGTTATAGCATAAGGGGGAAATCTAATGATGATCAAAATGCGCTAGTATTTTTCTTCAACACGAGACAAGGGGGCCTTGAAGGAAAAATGGGCCAAGAAGGGAGTATGAATTTTAAATGCACCAACATGTTGCTACAAAAGTTGGTCTAAAGTACTGTGAAGCCATCCAAGAGGTGACATAAGCATAGACAGAAGTGTCTAAAAATGCGCTAAATTTATCATCCAACTTGGCCAGAGCCACTCTGGTAAATTTGGTGCATCTAGTCTAGTTTGAAGCTGTGTAAATTTAAGACATGAGTTAGCTGTGAGAGAATTGCCACTGTAGCAATTCTCACAAAAAATTGCAGAAACTGGCAGATACCTGAGAGCAATAGAACAAGCCACTTAAACATCTTCACCAGAGCCTGTTGCAAAGGTGGTTGAACATATGCTGGATTTGGACCTAGGTTATCTCCCCAGAAACTTAGTGCAAAAAATAGATGATATGCAATCTGAAATCAAACCAGAACCCAAAGCAATACTGACTAGGCTGATCTAAACAGGAGAGCAGAATCAACAGAGTAAATGAATCCAGGCTAAGGTCAATCCGAGAGTTCACAGTCCATGCCAAAATCAGAAGACACAGGATTATCCAGAAAACAACCCAAGATTGGTAAAACAGCAAAACAAACAGGTATGATCAGAGCTCTGGAGCCAAACTAGTATAAATTAACTAATATCAGGCAAATGGGGCATTGAGAACAAACCTTAAATATCCCCCTCAACTACTGAATGGTCCAGTGTAACAGAGCTCTGACAGCTGCAGAAAGCTTCATGTTTTGGCATGACAACCTTAAGGTAACAGCAGCGAACAGTGCTGCATACTGAGATTTCTAACAGTAGCAAAGAGTTGCGCTATAATTGAAGCCAGCTTCTGGAGTAAATTTATAGCACGTCTGCCATACTGAACACTTGTCAGAAAAACTCTAAGACTTGCAGAAAACTGGCAAACGTCACAAATTTGGCATAAATGAGGCTTGTTTTCTGATGTAATACTATTGATAAATTCACCGGTGTTTAATCTGCTGTGAAACACATTTATTAACCATTTGTGCCAGAAATAAGAACCATTTGCAACACATATTTAAGTTTGTAAAAGTGGAATGGATAGTGAGTGTGGCTTGATGCTTTGCCACAATATACACTTGTGGACAAAATTGTTGGTACCCCTCATTTAATGAAAGAAAAACCCACAATGGTCACAGAAATAACTTGAATCTGACAAAAGTAATAATATATAAAAAGTCTATGAAAATGAACAAATGAAAGTCAGACATTGCTTTTCAACCATGCTTCAACAGAATTAAAAAAAAAAAAGAAAACTCATGAAACAGGCCTGGACAGAAATGATGGTTCCCTTAACTTAATATTTTGTTGCACAACCTTTTGAGGCAATCACTGCAATCAAACGATTCCTGTAACAGTCAATGAGACTTCTGCACCTCTCAACAGGTATTTTGTCCACTCCTCATGAGCAAACTGCTCCAGTTGTCTCGGGTTTGAAGGGTGTCTTTTCCAGACGGCATGTTTTAGCTCCTTCCAAAGATGCTCATTAGGATTTAGGTCAGGGCTCATAGAAGGCCACTTCAGAATAGTCCAATGTTTTCCTCTTAGCCATTCTTGGGTGCTTTTAGCTGTGTGTTTTGGGTCATTATCCTGTTGCAAGACCCATGACCTGCGACTGAGACCAAGCTTTCTGACACTTGGCAGCACATTTCTCTCTAGAATCCCTTGATAGACTTGAGATTTCATTGTACCCTGCACAGATTCAAGACACCCTGTGCCAGATGCAGTAAAGCCGCCCCAGAACATAACAGAGCCTCCTCCATGTTTCACAGTAGGGACAGTATTCTTTTCAAGATATGCTTCATTTTTCCATCTGTGAACATAAAGCTGATGTGCCTTGCCAAAAATTTCAATTTTTGTCTCATCTATCCATAGGACATTCTCCCAGAAGCTTTGTGTCTTGTCAACATGTAGTTTGGCAAGTTACTTTTGTCAGATTCAAGTTATTTCTGTGACCATTGTGGGTTTTTCTTCCATTAAACGAGGGGTACCAACAATTTTTTGCACATATGTATATGCGTTCATGAAATGTAAGTTTTTTTTAAACATTGCAAAATGTTTGCGCTTTTTCACTTCATTAAGTGGGTGGTGTGAAAATTGAAAAAGCATCCCTAGATACATTAAAACATATGACAAATGTATCATTATTGAGTGTCACCAATAAATAGCATTATTGGCTCTAGCAAAATTACCTCACAAGATACATTTTCTTTCTTCTTGTATAACCTCTTTTTTCATTGTAGTAAGATACTGTCAGAACTGAGATTTTTTTTTTTTATTCTTTGAGTTAATAAAAAATATTGCAGTAGATTTATTATTATGATCTTCAGCGTTTGGTGTATCTATGATATGCTAGCTTCTTTGACTCTTTCTTATGCCACCTTATAGTTGACTTGGCACAATTTTGAATAGCTTTGGCACAAGTTTAGACTCGTAAAAATGGCTTAAACATATAAAAATAATTCGGTGTAAGGCATGTATTCCAGTTTTTGTTGCAAATTAAGCCAAGTTTCTGAAGTATTTAGCTTAGCAAATCTCCCCTGTTATGCTTTATCTTGGCATGGATATGTATGTATTGTGAGTTTGCACTCAGAAGATTATTATTGTATTGAATTTTACGGTTTTCTTTTCGTGTCCTATGAAATGTTACATAAAATTATAAATTCTGTGATATGTTCCTTAGTAACAGACTACAAACTGTCATGTCAGCACATACAGTCATATGAAAAAGTTTGGGCACCCCTATTAATCTTAATCATTTTTAGTTCTAAATATTTGGGTGTTTGCAACAGCCATTTCAATTTGATATATCTAATAACTGATGGACACAGTAATATTTCAGGATTGAAATGAGGTTTATTGTACTAACAGAAAATGTGCAATATGCATTAAACCAAAATTTGACCGGTGCAAAAATTTGGGTACCCTTATCATTTTATTGATTTGAATACTCCTAACTACTTTTTACTGACTTACTGAAGCACAAAATTGGTTTTGTAACCTCACTGAGCTTTGAACTTCATAGCCAGGTGTATCCAATCATGAGAAAAGGTATTTAAGGTGGCCAATTGCAAGTTGTTCTCCTATTTGAATCTCCTCTGAAGAGTGGCATCATGGGCTCCTCAAAACAACTCTCAAATGATCTGAAAACAAAGATTGTTCAACATAGTTGTTCAGGGGAAGGATACAAAAAGTTGTCTCAGAGATTTAACCTGTCAGTTTCCACTGTGAGGAACATAGTAAGGAAATGGAAGACCACAGGGACAGTTCTTGTTAAGCCCAGAAGTGGCAGGCCAAGAAAAATATCAGAAAGGCAGAGAAGAAGAATGGTGAGAACAGTCAAGGACAATCCACAGACCACCTCCAAAGAGCTGCAGCATCATCTTGCTGCAGATGGTGTCACTGTGCATCGGTCAACAATACAGCACACTTTGCACAAGGAGAAGCTGTATGGGAGAGTGATGCGAAACAAGCCGTTTCTGAAAGCACGCCACAAACGGAGTCGCCTGAGGTATGCAAAAGCACATTTGGATAAGCCAGCTTCATTTTGGAAGAAGGTCCTGTGGACTGATGAAACAAAGATTGAGTTGTTTGGTCATACAAAAAGGCGTTATGCATGGCGTCCAAAAAACACAGCATTCCAAGAAAAACACTTGCTACCCACTGTAAAATTTGGTGGAGGTTCCATCATGCTTTGGGGCTGTGTGGCCAATGCCGGCATCGGGAATCTTGTTAAAGTTGAGGGTCGCATGGATTCAACTCAGTATCAGCAGATTCTTGAGAATAATGTACAAGAATCAGTGACGAATTTGAAGTTACGCCGGGGATGGATATTTCAGCAAGACAATGATCCAAAACACAGCTCCAAATCTACTCAGGCATTCATGCAGAGGAACAATTACAATGTTCTGGAATGGCCATCCCAGTCCCCAGACCTGAATATCATTGAACATCTGTGGGATAATTTGAAGCGAGCTGTCCATGCTCGGCGACCATCAAACTTAACTGAACTGGAATTATTTTGTAAAGAGGAATGGTCAAAAATATCTTCATCCAGGATCTGATTAAAAGCTACAGGAAGCGACTAGAGGCTGTTATTTTTGCAAAAGGAGGATCTACTAAATATTAATGTCACTTTTCTGTTGAGGTGCCCATACTTTTGCACCGGTCAAATTTTGGTTTAATGCATATTGCACATTTTCTGTTAGTACAATAAACCTCATTTCAATCCTGAAATATTACTGTGTCCATCAGTTATTAGATATATCAAATTGAAATAGCTGTTGCAAACACCCAAATATTTAGAACTAAAAATGATTAAGATTAATAGGGGTGCCCAAACTTTTTCATATGACTGTACATGCAGTTTCTAATGGTTCAGGAGCATCTTAAATGTCAAACACCAAATCTTAGGAAACGACAGTGTAAATCTTCAAAAAAATAGAAGAGTGTAAGCTAAAAGACAAAACATCACTTTTTGCTTCTTAAAGGTTTGTCTGGCTGTTTTTTATTTACATCCAATTGTGCTGTTGGTGGAATAAAAAAAAAAAAAAAAAAAAAAGTTTAGTCACTTTTCCGGTCCTCTGTTTCCACCAACTGCTTCTGTTTACAGCCCCCCCCCCTCCCCGTTGGCATCAGCAGTGACATCCCATTTGTGTCAGGTGACTTCTGCAGCCAATCACAGGCCTCAGCAGTGACCCATTCACAAACAGCACGTGACTGACTGGCCTCAGCAGTGAGTGACGTGCATTTTGGACAATCCCTTGTGAAAGTGCATACAGTAAAGATTTGAGGATTTCCTTGAAAGTGTAATTTTTCAGATTATTAGCTTCTTCTATATGTTGCTCTAAAAAGCCCACAAACCCTGCAAACAGCCAGTGTTGATATATTTTCCAAAATGTTTTTCATTGCGTGAATTAAAGGGTTCCATAGTAGCACATCAAGTGTACATTGGGGCTCAATTATCATTCCAGGCATTAAAAAAAACTGGTGTATAAGTCCTGAGAAAAGTCATAATCTTTGGTGCACACCAGGGTTTTTGAGAAAATATTTGCAACTTTTACCTTTTGCACCCTACACTAGAACATGAGAGGGATCAAAGAGGACTAGGACAGGGATTCCTTGACCTGACAGATGTACTGTAACTTGTGTAAGAATACTGGTTATGGCTGAAATTTACTCCAGCCCTTGGCTGGCATAGACTTTGATTCTGGAGCACCTCTCGAGACATGCAAGAATTATTAGTCTCGAACTTCTTAATAATTTTGGTGTTTCTCGTGCCAGCAAACAAATCGCTAAAATCTGGCTTCATAGGCCCCATTTTGATAAAATTAGGCTACTAACAAACAAACTGTCAGTAGTACTCAATTCAACCATGCTTATCTGTGCAGCAACTCACAGAGACAAAGTTATAGTCACTCCTACAGTTCCCTTCTACCTCCATGTAGATGCTTGAAGAGAAGCCATTTTTAGCCTCTACTTTAAACTGGTTGCCTGGGTTTAAAAAAGGCTTCTTTTTCCATAAACAGCGCCTCTCCTGTCCAGAGGCGGTGTCTGGTATTGCAGCTTATCACCATTCAAAGAAATAAGTCTGAACTTCAATACCAGACACAGACCATGGACAAAAATGAAATAACCTACAAAAATTATTTGTCTACACACTTCTTATAAAACATATTATATTTTATAAGGTACAATTAAAAACACATAAATATGTTATAAAGGGATTGATCAAACAATGCATGAAAAACTGCATCATACACCGCGAGAATTACATAAAAAATACACAATATATATCGGGATTATTACGTAAATTTGTAACACACTTTTTTTAGCAAATTTTTGATTGTTTTTAACCTAATAAAATATATTAGTTGATAAGAAGTGTTCACAGATTTTTTTTGATAGCTTATTTAGCTTAACTGTGTTTGATGTGTTAAAATTATGGTGACCCTTGTAAATTATTTCTGAATGGGCATCTGTACCTGTATTATTCATGGATGATGCTTGAAGGTACTTAATGCACATTTAAGAGGCTCCTGGAGTGATCCTAAAGCCTTCTTGGTCTGATCAATCCTGAATTCTGCTTTATTTTGTCTCGCCCTAGTCTACCGTATTTAAGTGTCTTTTCCAAGCTCTTGCCTTCGTTATATTTAGTTTTGTGAAATGATAAAATCTCTGCCTCCCGGCGAACTGACTCCTTGGAGAGCGCTCAGATAGAAACGGTTTGTTATGGTCCTTACGCTGTGAACTTAAAATTAGATAAGTATACATGCCAAGGGATAGCAGTGGTTTGTGAAGTGCATCTATAAAAATCGTAATGGCCTAGCCATTTCTTAGGATGTTGTTTGAGGTAATGTGAATATTTAAACAATTGCTTTACTTTATCCATTATATATTCCATTATCTTCATTTATCTGCACTTGGCTTGCCACGGAACACTCACAACTAGGGCAACTTTGTTCTCTCTGCAGAATATTTTATGTGCATGAGGAGACGGGACATAAGACATTATTTTAAGACATATAATGAAGTAAACAACTACCAGAAGTTGCTACATCAACTAAGTGGAAATGATGCCTCTAAACACTAGGATTATTGCTGATGGGTAAAATTCTGATAAGAAAGATGCTGATGTTCTATTTACTCATTTACTTATCAGCAATGCAGGATTACACATAGAACAAGCAGCATCTGAGTATTGTGCCATGGCATGCTATAGTACTATACGATCTGCATAGTTGATTTTGCCAAGGGAAGAAACAGCCAGCCATGTACAGTATAGCCATGTAGCAGCCATTCACATGACCCCCCACACCTCCCTGCAAAGTGTATGCCCTTACAGATTATTTATGTACACGGGTTGTTTTCAGGAGACATGTATGCTATAAACTATAAAGAGATATGTCCTTACCAGGCATCTGCCCCAAGATCAGTATTTGAAACAGGGTTAGACAACTTGTAAAAGAGGTTGTTTAGGTGATTAACTATTTTCATGTACAGTGGGGAAAAAAGTATTTAGTCAGCCACCAATTGTGCAAGTTCTCCCATTTAAAAAGATGAGGCGCCTGTAATTGACATCATAGGTAGACCTCAACTATGAGAGACAAAATGAGAAAACAAATCCAAAAAATCACATTGTCTTATTTTTTAAGAATTTATTTGCACATTATGATGGAAAATAAGTATTTGGGCACCTACAAACAAGCAAGATTTCTGGCTCTCTCAGACCTGTAACTTCTTCTTTAAGAGGCTCCTCTGTCCTCCACTCATTACCTGTAGTAATGGCACATTATCAGTATAAAAGACACCTGTCCACAACCTCAAACAGTCACACTCCAAACTCCACTATGGTGAAGATCAAAGAGCTGTGGAAGGACACCAGAAACAAAATTGCAGACCTGCACCAGGCTGGGAAGACTGAATCTGCAATAGGCAAGCAGCTTGGTGTGAAGAAATCAACTGTGGGAGCAATAATTAGAAAATGGAAGACATACAAGACCACTGATAATCTCCCTCGATCAGGGACTCCACGCAAGATCTCACCCCGTGGGGTCAAAATGATCACAAGAACGGTGAGAAAAAATCCTATAACCACACGGGGGGACCTAGTGAATGACCTGCAGAAAGCTGGGACTAACGTAACAAAGGCTGCCATCAGTAACACACTACTCTGCCATGGACTCAGATCCTGCAGTGCCAGACGTGTCCCCCTGCTTAAGCCAGTACATATCCGGGCCCGTCTGAAGTTTACTAGAGAGCATTTGGATGTTCCAGAAGATTATTGGGAGAATGTCATATGGTCAGATGAAACCAAAGTATAACTGCTTGGCAGAAACACAACTTGTAGTGTTTGGAGGAGAGTGAATGCTGAGTTGCATCCAAAGAACACCATACCTACTGTGAATCATGGGGGTGGCAACATCATGCTTTGGGGCTGTTTCTCTGCAAAGGGACCAGAACGACTGATCCATGTACATGAAAGAATGAATGGGGCCATGTATTGTGAGATTTTGAGTGCAAACCTCCTTCCATCAGCAACGTCATTGAAGATGCAACGTGGCTGGGTTTTTCAGCATGACAATGATTTCAAGCACACCGCTAGGGCAACGAAGGAGTGACTTTGTAAGAAGCATTTCAAGGTCCTGGAGTGGCCTTGCTAGTCTCCAGATCTCAACCCCATAGAAATCCTTTGGAGGGAGTTGAAAGTCCGTGTTGCCCAGTGACAGCCCCAAAACGTCACTGCTCTAGAGGAGATCTGTATGGAGGAATGGGCCAACATACCAGCAACAGTGTGTGCCAACCTTGTGAAGACTTACAGAAAACGTTTGACCTCTGTCATTGCCAAGGATATATAACAAAGTATTGAGATGAACTTTTGTTATTGACCAAATACTTATTTTTCACTATAATTTGCAAATAAATTCTTTAAAAATCAGACTGTGATTTTCTGGATTTGTTTTCTCATTTTGTGTCTCATAGTTGAGGTCTACCTATGATGTCAATTACAGGCGCCTCTCATCTTTTTAAGTGGGAGAACTTGCACAATTGGTGGCTGACTAAATACTTTTTTTTCCCCACTGTATCATACTAGGGCATTCACAGTTAATAGAGAAAGGGTGTCACCAAGTTGGGGGCACCCAGCAATACGTTTCCATGTAGATTACTTCTGATCACTGGGGTTACCAGAATGAGACAGTTTGTGATCAGCCATAAAATATATTTTTACAGATTTGATATTTACTGACAGTTTCATACATAGTTCTTAAACTTTACATCCTTTAATTCCATGGCGTATCTACCATGGAGGCAGGGGAGGCTATGTGGTCCTGCAACTTCCTCTTATAACACTTTGATCTCTTTTGATTTCTGTCAGTCGAAGTATAAGAAATCCTTCCCCACTGATCTATTTATTGAGATTTGTAATACTAATGGCCAGACATGCCCCCTACCCTGTCAGGACATTATTGACCCTTACATTAATACACAGCAGTAGGTCAGTATTTTGTCAAATAAGGGAGAAACTTGTAACAGAAAGAGTTACTGCCAGTCAGCTGGGCTAGAGGACTCTGTAGGCAGGAGTAAGAACCCCATGGCTGTAATAATTGGTGAGGGGTTTTTATTTTTTATTCTTTAAATGCATTTACTTAACAATATCAATAGAAGATACATTATTTCTACAACCACTGTGCTTCTTTGCCCTGCTTATTTTTGGAGGGTGGGGGGCAATTCTGACTTTTGCCATGGGGTCCCCTGATTTCTATATACACTCTTGCTCCAATTGCTATTGGATATTTTTCAGCTGATGTTGAGATTTTACAGTCATATCAGAGAGTTTATACCATTGAAGAACATATTCTATGTGCATGGTAACTGACAAGTCCATTGAATTTAGCAGAGCTGCAGTTTTCTAGCAGAATTCAGCTATCCAAGAACCTCTCTGGCATATTTTACAGCTACCGTATATGTAAGTGGAAGCCACTGTTGTGAAATCCTCTACCTCTAATATTCCGTGTCTCTATAGACATTTCAGCCATAGATACAGCACATAGATGGCAGTGTTAAAGGGAGAAGTGTCAATCGAGTGGCGCAAGTAGGAGAAGAATCTGAAGGCGGTTAGTGGAAGTGCAGCTAGTGCAACCCAACAACCCATTGCTGAGAGCATAACCATTGATAATGTTTTATGCCCGCACGCACAGTAAAACTTTATCAGAATAGATGGTGGTGAGTGCTGCCGCTTTCTTTGTTGCTTGTCGGCTTGTTTGAGTTCCCCAGTATGTAAGATTCTGCTGTTTCGATTTTAGGACTTTTGGCTAGGTCACAATTGATATTTGATGGTGTTCAGAAGATTATCAGAGAGAGCAGAGTGTACTTCGTGAATTGGAAGAATCTGAAGGATAGCTGCCCAGTGGATACTTCTCCCAGTCCCTGGCTTGTTTTTAAAGTATGTTTTTTCCTGACACTCACTATAAATAAGTGTACAAATGGCTTCCTCAGGAAAACATTTGCATGGCAATATGTGTGGAGTTATCTTATTCACTCTGAGTCATAAGGACATACAGTACTACTTACAGCCTCCCCTGTAAGGTTGTGCATACAAAGACTGCTGTCAGTCACATGACTGGTGAGAACCGCCTTCTGGACTCCTAAGGTCACAATGAGCAGAGATCTAAAAAAATAAATGACAAGTTCTGAATCTTTCCCCAAAAATCTATATATCTATCTGTTTAACTTCTCCTGTTCTATTACATACTGCCTCCATTAAACGGCATGTTCAAAATAGCATGTTCCCTTTAAAGGGATTTCCGGACCCCCAACTATCTAATATTGATGACCTATCCTAAGGTTATCCGGTATCAATAGGATGTACTTTATGAGTAAAATGTAAATTGTGGAAGATGGTATGGCTGCAATATCAGAGCCCAATATCAGATGTATCGTAAATAATGATAAATTAATAATACATTTTATTTATATAGCACCAATATATTCCACAGCACTTTACAAATCAGTGTTCATGTGGAGACAAAATAAGACATTACAGAGTAATAAATAATTGAGGGTCCTGCTTGCAAGAGTGTACAATCTATGAGGAAGAGGGGGTGATAAGAGGTAGCAGGGGCAAAATATGAGGTAGCATTGCTTATACTGTATAGTGGACCAGTCATTTTTTTGTGAAAAAGTTCCTGAATTACACAAATAAATAAAGCTGTATGAGCCATCACCAACCAGTGTCCTTTTAGGAACAGATCCAAACTGCCTGGAAATAAAGGGTTACACAGAGGCATCATGTCTTGTGGGATAATGCGGCGGGGGGGGGGGGGGGGGGAATAAACACATGGGGGTTAGCCTGCCTGAAGAGATGAAAATTTCGATCTTATGGATGTCCCCATTTCTTGTAAATAGTACTGCCCATAAATAATGAAAAAGTTAAGAATGCAATTTTCATACATTCCTGCAGGGTGACAGTGTATTCGCTGTATACCCCCAAGATCCGGACGAGTGTACAGCTAGATCTGGTATGGAGATATACAGGATAATTTCCATTTAATTTTTTGTAACATGTTTGATGTCTTTGATGTAACCAGGAATATATTTTATTAACTTCTGCAACGTAAGAGCTTAGATTTTCATAAATCGCATAGCAGTGACTACTGGTCTCAAAGGAGGGGGGAAAAACTACTTTGTGTAACTTAGAGGGTTAAGGGTAAAGGGGTTGGTCAGTTTCAGACCAACATTGAGAGACAGCTGCTGTTGGTATAATAATAAGTTATACAATTTTCCAATATACTTTCTGCATCAATTCCTCCAAATATTCTTCCCTATTTAGTAGGCTGGGACTACCATGTACCCAGATCAGAGCAAGCAAAGTGATCTGACTCCCATGTGCTATGTATTGTATTGTAAGTTGTGATCAGGTTTACAAGGTCCGTGATTACGTCATACAGAGGTAATATTGACAGTCAATCTTACATGAAATATACTGTGGCACTGTTACAGGTAATGGAAAACTGAAATTTTACACAATCTGTAACAGATACATTAAAGGAAAATGCACACTGACGCAAAATTTTTTAAAACTGAAGGGGGATTGCAAAAAAACAATGGTGTAAGTATAGCCCCAACCTAAGGCATTGAAATCACAAGTAGTACATATGACCACAGACTCCCAGACAAATACAGACCTCAATGGGCAAGTAGAAAAAACTTTTGTTGTGGACTATGACCGATAAGGAGAGTCAGGTATCTCAATGTTCTGGCTGGGGGAACCCCAGTAGAAATGAATTGAATGTTCTAAATTAATAGAATAGAAAACACTCTTAAAATACAGTAATACAGACAATAATCTACTGATGTTTACTTTCCCTTGCTCCTACAGTGTAATGCTCTTCAATCCTGTCCATTGTCCAAGACATGCCCTGACCATAGACTTGGATATTGGGTGTGGGTGACACCCCGAAATAAGGAGTGCCACAGGCATGAGAAGAGAAGAACCAGGATGTGGCACCTGGCTTCTGAGGGGGATAGTTCTGGTGGCAGACTCTGTTTTTAATACAATCTTTCTTTAGCTGGATATAAAACTATTTTATACTTTATCAAACCATATTCTTGGTACTGATGTAGAAGTTTTATCTTCAGCATCCTACAAAACTTTTCTATATGCACATTAATCATGACCGTTACTCATATACTTCCATCTTCTCCTTTCTTTGCTCCTTACAAGCTAGCTTGCTTCTTCAAGGTTTCCTTAGAACTGGATTTAGACTTGGTAAAGGCAGAATCGGCGCCTATGTGTTATTTAATTGCATGGCACTGTCTTCTAATGCTCACCAGTGATTATTATATAAAGTATGTTAGAGGTGCTAGCATAGATGAGTCATAAAGTGATTGCGTGCTGCATTCTGCCACAACGTCTACAGTGAAATTGAGACCGCACAGCCATTTAATGAATGTGTGATCAATACGAGAAGTTCTAGAACTTGGATTGAAATGCACAAAAAGGAAAATGCCATCTGACAGCTGCTTAGATTCCATGCAGCTTCTAGTGCTCTTATGTTTACACATCAATGACATGAGTTCCAGCCATTGAATGTGCAGAAATAGATTTTCTAATTTCTGACATGGCATTCTCACAAAAGCATGTTTGCTAATATTTGACCAAAATTTATTTTCACCATTATGGAAACTAAGTAGCCAAGTAACCATAGGGCCCATAACAAAACTGAAATAGCACCCACAACATGATGAACATTCTGAGCAGTTTGTAAATTATGTAGTATATTTTGTACACTTATTGTATATTTTACATTTTGTAGATGTAAATAATGCACAGCTCTTGGGATGTCTTGCCAATTGCAGCAAAGCTTAGCACAAAAATTTGACAGGTCAGTAAAAATAATCCTAGCAATCTTTAAAGTAAGAACTTGTTCCACTTTCTGCTCATTAGTTATAGAAGGCACATGTTCTTCCATAAAAACCGACTTTTACAGAACACAACATATTATATCATTATTTTACATGGTTTTTAACTAGTTTAGACTTTAGACTTCATTTTTTTTAAAGGAAAATAAAATCAAATATAAGAAAGAAAAAAAAAATCCTTAAGTCCTCATGTCAACCACCACTGTGCTAACAGCTGTCCTGCAAGCACACCGCACTGCACCAACAGGGTTATTGGTTCCTACGTTGGAAGCTTACAGCCAAATCTATGATATCATATAATTGTCTTGTCTCCGGATGGAAGCCTGCTGGGAAATTTCCTGGGCCTCTTGCCAGAGAGCTCTAAGGAGATGTCAAGTGCAAGCACAACTTGAAGAATGCTGCCTGTAAATACCTGCGGTATTGCTGTCCAAGCCACTTAAACATTGCCTGCGCTGCGTAATATATTATCCAGGATGGATGGCATAGGAACATTGCTCTTGCAATTTGTACACACAGGGATTTCTGCCATTTATACTTGTTTTATTATAATTAAGAAGCTGCACTAAAAGTATCACTGCTGCACCATGACTTGAGCGGGTTCGACAAGGGGTACAGACTGAACAGTAAAATATGTCACTGGGATTATGTGCAAATTATTTTATTAATGTTCTAGTCAGTATATTTCCAAATAATCCAAGGGTGAAGTTAAACTTAAGTTTTATGAAACTCACAAATCTCTAAATTGGACAGTGCTGCAAATTCTGAGAGTCCTTGAAAGTTCTCACTGAAGTGTGCAAAACCTTGTAGGATATTCACCATACTGTCAAATAAATAAATATCTAAAGAGTGTGTTGGAGAGGATGTGGGTCCAGGGCGTTGGGTAAAATTGGAATCTAAGGGATTTTTCTGACTAGAACTCTGATGAGGAGGTATAGGGATTTCCCCTATGACAACCCATGGAGTAGTCTCTATTGCCAGTTGATGTATGGATGGACTGTAGATACCAATGTGTCGTTCCAAGGCACTGGGCAGAGAGTATAGTTGGATGGGAAGAAGTTAGGCAGGTGGAGTATGTTCACAACTGTAGACAGGTCAAGGTCAGGACTGGCAGAGTTTAGACTATACAATACAAGTTTAGGGGACAGCCACATCAATAACAAAGAAAGCTGAACAGGAAAATACTTTGCAGCTACAATAACTGGCACCTAAAGGACTTTATTGATCAGGCACAGGAAAATGGGGGAGGAGACTGTGTCGGTTGGACAAGGTGCATTTTGACCCCTTTAGACTCTAAAGTCAGTGTGCATAAACGTGGTAGACAGTAACAAAAAACATAGGAGAGCTATCGTGGGGATGGAGACACTAGGCTTGGAGGCTCTGAGCAGGAGAGACGAACATCAGGCTGGCTAGGCATAGGGGCAAAATATGAAGGAGGCTGTACGCTGGCATATGAAGCCCTGTATAGCTCCATTTGAGGTAACATTCCAAATTTCAGAGGCATTCTATCTTTGAAGCATCTGAACAATTTGTGCCTCTTGGATTTATCTGATGTTGAACAGAAATAACTTCATATGCCTTCATCTAAAATCAGAGGCAAGGAGTCATGAGACCTCATAGGGTAAGATATCTCTTCTGTTTGTACCCACTTTAAATAGTTTATACGATCTTGGGATTGTTCCTGGGAGTGTTTTATATTCTGCTGAGAATACTTGGAATGACAGGGAAGAGGTTTTCCTGGCCACCCTGCAGGTTCAGCACTAAAATCATTTCAATTAAGATAAAACTCACAAAATTGCCAACTGACCGAATTTTGCATTTTATAAACTGTATTTGTAAATTGTATTTAAGACAATATAGATATAAACAAGGGTTCCCAATAGTCTTTATTGTTTAAAATGGTGAAAATACCTTTCCTTAATAAGAAGTAAGGACAACGGCTCTTCAGTCAATCATTCCCATTGTCGGCCCCCATTTTTCTTTCTAATCTTAAACCAGCAAGCCTAAAATATGCTCAATTTAAATTATTCCAATACATACTGATGGCTGCCCGGATACATATCGCTTCCAACTTGTGAAGACCCTTTCTCTCGTTGACTGATGTTATTTGGCAAATTGACACTACATGAAAGAATCAATGCCAATATCTCTTATGCCTGCCCAGTTTTTGGCACCTTGGATCAATAGTACCAACATCCCAGGTCTGCCATACTGTCTTCAACTATGATTGGATACAAGGATTGAGTATGCTTCTTATGCCCCTTATACCAGACTGGTTCTCCCTCTCGCCCACTTCTTGTCCCTTTGCACTTTAAGTGCTATACCCTGTCCCTCTCACCCCCCATCCAAGTTGATTTTTGGTTTTTATACCTTGTATCCTCTTTCCCTTTACTTACAGTATATATATATATATATATATATATATATATATATATATATGCTGATCTCAATATTGCAGGTTTTATGCCATGTGCTTGTACTGCTCTGCACTTTTAGATGATACTATGATTGTTTTGATGCTCTCTGTGATTTTTCATTGTTGTCATATTTCAGTAAATACCTTTGAAACTAATAAGAAGGGAAGTTTTCCAACCTGGTGTATAAACCAGAGCCATTAAAATAAAAGAAAGCGACCTGCCCAAAATACTATTTTTTTATATAAATCTTAAAGAACATTTCAGACTAAGTTTTATCTTCAAATCACTAAAGATTTCAAAAATAAAATAATCTATATTTAAATTTGGCATGGTCAGTCACTGGGGACTTCAACTGTAGGAGACTTCTAGTTGTCACCTCATTTAGATGATTTGTCATCTGGTGTCACCTGGTTACCACAGCCAATTGCTGGTTAGAGCTGGGATTTGCTATGAAATAAAGTCAAACTTTAATAAATTTTATTAGATTTTTTTTTTACTATTTTCAACCATACGAAAAGAAATTTTTTTTATATGACATGAGGCATCATTTATTTGAGACATCTTAAGTTTTCCCTAAAAGAGTTGGGTTGCTGGCTGTAGTTACTTTTGTTCCAAGATCTTTAGAAACCATGGCTGAGTTGGATTGTAAGCATGGGAAATAAATTAGATCGAAACTATATTTCTAAAGGCTGACAGCAATCGATTTCAAGTCAACTAGTTGAGCACGTTGCTTTCCTTTTATTTTTATTTTACATTTGGTTTCTGTAAGCAATACCAAGCATTGAACACATATCCAAACAATGTCTACTTAGGAAGCTAAAACAGTGGGGGGAATTCATTGAGACTGGCATTTCCTGACTGGAGTAAGATGTGCCTTAATTAAGAGGCTCTGGTCTCTTCAATGCTCTTAATGGGGTTTTCCAGCCCTATAAGGCTTTTTCATACTGATGACAGGACTGATTAGTCCTGTTTTCTCTGTCTCTGGGAGTCAAGAATGTGTGCAGCACCCCGTTATTGATATTTATGGAGTGAGTTCCTTTACAGTTGGCCACAGACTACTCTGGAGTGCCAGGACACAGTGTATATGAAACAGAATTTAAGGAGTGACAATGCAAAAGAGTAGCAAGGGGATCACATTGCCATTGGCAGGGTAAGGTATATTGGTTGATATGTATATTGCTCAAATGCACAGATTTTGACATCTCAAAAAAAAAATTTAATTAGCTCATTAATGACTTGAATATATTTATGTTAGCAGTGGGGGAGTCTAGTTTGAACCTAGTCTGGTGAAACTGAAGAGGTTACATTTTAAAATTGCCTCATTTGAATTCCATTTTGTTTTGTAATTAGAGCTGGGAAGATTATTTTCCCTGTCTTGATAATTTGGTAACCTATATCTTCTTCTTGTCATGGTGTACAGTATGCGATTGAGATTCCCTCAGAGGTGCTCACAGTAACGGATTAACTAGCACCATCCTCCTGTATACCAGATTTCTTCATATTTTAGATGATGAGGGGTGATATGCCTGGATTAGTACAATTCAAATACAGGATTAATGCAGTGATGACATACGCTTGTACATTTAGGTTGATCCATCCATAAATCCATCCAAAGAAGAAAATTACTTTAATATTGTACTATTGTACTTTGACTACATTCCTAGAAAACATCCTAATGGAATGTAAAACCTAATGGGGATTCTCGGTCTAGTCAGTTGTTTTATATGCATCTTTGTCTCTTTAGTATCATACAGGTTCCAGCTGCAGCTCCCCCTGAAATGTTCATAGAGAATTGATGGAATGTGTAAGGATACGGGTTTTTTGTAAAATATTGTTTTCACTGCAGACAGGGACATTAAAGGGAGTCTGTCAGTAAAACAAATGAGAGATAAACTAATCACAGCACCTTGTAAGGCTGTCGGCACAGTTTACAATGATGTATTTCTTATTCAAGACCGCTTCTTGTAAAAATCATCCTTTTATCCCTATGCAAATGAGCAGAAAAGTGCTTTAGGGGGTGTTGTTTTCCATCAATGGAATTCACTATCTGCTGCTGCTGCGTGCTGCTTAAGCACAGTACTAATACAGCACATAGTACTGTGAATGTCAGATGATGACACTGCACCAATCTAAAGCCAACTTCCTTCACTTCCGTGTGCAGTTTGGCATCTGCCATTCTCCAAACATATAACATATACTTTACCCTTACTCATTGTATGATTGTTATCTTGACCCTTACTCATTGTATGATTCTAATCTTGACTGCTATTCATTGCTATGATTTTAATCTTGACCCTTACTCATTGTATGATCCTAATCTTGACCCTAACTCATTGCTATGATTCTAATCTTGACCCTTACTCATTGTATGATACTAATCTTGACCCTTACTCTTTGCTATGATTCTAATATTGAACCTTACTCATTGTATGATCCTAACCTTGACCCTTACTCCATTGCTATGATTCTAATATTGAACCTTACTCATTGTATGATCCTAATCTTGACCCTTACTCATTGCTATGATTCTAATCTTGGCTCTTACTCATTGCTATAAATCTAATTTTGACCCTAACTCTTGCTATGATTATAATAATGACCATTACTCTTTGCTATAATTCTATTTTTGGCCCTTGCTCATTGCTATAAATCTAATCTTGACCCTTACTCCTTGTATGATTCTAATCTTGGCACTAACTCTTTGCTATGATTCTAATCTTGACCCTTACTCATTGTATGATTTTAATCTTGCTCTTATTTATTGCTATAAATCTAATATTGACCTTTACTCAATGCTATGAGTAAGGATCAGGATTGATCTGAAAGGTGTAAGTGGTTGTTTTATGGGTGCACATTCCCTGTTTTAATGTGAAGCTACAATAAAGTATTGAACTTTTATGGTGCTGGATCATGGTGCTACCCTCTCTGCATTGATACCCAGGACTCAACCTGGTGTTCTTTCCTTCTCACACTAGACTTACACTATTCCCCAAGAATACATCTCACGAGTTACTCCTGTTTGACAGTGAGTTCATGTATGTCTTTTCACTTCTTTACTTATTTATAGCACATACAGACTGACTTGCAACTGAATAGTCTATGCTAAGAAAGCTAATTAGTTTATAATAGGGGTGATCACCTTGAACATTGTAAGAAGTTATGGTTCTTGTCATGCTGGTATAGTTGCCCCATTGATATTACATTCTTTATAAAGAACACTAAGAGGCTAGTCCTATAAAAAAAAAAAAAAAGTCTGCTTCCCCCCTGTAAACACCACTACTGTTGTCTATTGGCTTTGTCTGCTATTCGAATGAATGAAAGACAGCTTTCTATTAACTCCTGAAGAAATCTAAATCTAAAGAGATGTAAATGAAAAAATTAAATTCCCCAGTCTTTCTGCTGTTGCTCAGCCAGCTGCAAGCAAATTCAGAATCTGGTAACCGCATTGTAATATAATATAATTTATAATATAATATACTATAATATAATAAATTAAGTTAAAACTGTCAGCAGACTACAGGGAGCCGTTCATAGCACAGGGGAAAAATTGTTTGGAGAGGAAAACTTTGCCATATGACAATTTCTCTTGTAAACTGCAGGTATAGGAACTTTTACATGAAGTCTAGACTCTTAACCCTGTAATAGGCAATATGGCTGCTCCCTCTGAGCTTTGCTGTAACCTGCATGGCCAAGGTGCAACTGTCCTCAGACTGTCCTCTCCAAGCTGCTGCCTTTCTGTGTCACCTGAAGCCACCCACTGGTGATGAAGGACACACGGGCAATATGCTCCTTACTGAGGTTCCTCTGCTTCTTGGATTTAGCCTGCTCTATAAAGTGATTTTATGCACTTGATAAAGGGAGACACATCCCGAAACGCATTGTACTTTTTAAACGAATAAAAGGAACTTCATCTATAAGACCGTAATTCCAGACCATGATTCCTGTCCATTAAAGTGCGTGCCTTGTCCCTTCATATTCCTGGGTCCTCTACCCTGGCCATTTGTGCCTTACTGAGGTATGTCACACAAACAGTGAATGTAATACTTCAGCAGGATACAGTTATCAGTTTGATAGATGAAAGTCAACAGTTGAACAATAGGGTCTATTTTGTAATATCACAACCTGTAGTGCCGTACACCATGCTTTGGCTGTCAGAGGGGATGTACTTCCCACCAGATGACACCCATTGTCCTACTCCTGAGTGCCTCTAAGGTGCTTTGGCTCAGGTAACCATTTGCCATCTGTCTAACTGTGATGCTGCTCCCCAACAAGCTTCCAAACTTGCCACTTCTTAAGCTGTCCTCCTCACCTACAAGCCATCCCACTCACACAGAATGTGGGATTGATCCCTTAAATACTGAAACATTCCATCCCTGGGTAATCTGGATGACACTTAAGGTCGTTAAGTCACACCAAGAGGGAGCAACAAACAACTTCTCCCATGGTGCAACTCATATGAGCAACCTTGTTCTGCCTCTAAAGAGTTAGTGAAAGATGCAGCTTCCAGAAAACACTAGAACACTGACCACACAATGACCTGCTCCATTTAAAGTGACTTAGACTTAGCACAACACATGATGCATGACCAACATTTCATAATACGTAATACAACAATAAACCATGCTGCGCCAGTCTGCTGTGCTGCGTCTCGCTATCAATGCACGGGCAATCTAGACAGGGCACAGTTAACCCTTCCTATGAAATTTATCCAAAAGTTCAAGGTTTGCATCTGCACCACCTTACAAACCAAAACTTATTTTACTCTACCTAAAACCAAGGAGAATGAACCATTTCTTTCCCTTCCATCCTGGTGCTTATTTTATTGCATGCCAGCCTTGTTCATAGTATCTTTAGGAAGACCCTTCTTTTTCTATAGATGCAGTTACAATTTACTACCTTCTGTATTTCTACTGCATATAATGCCTTTTATAGCAATGCAGCATTTGCTGCCTAGACTTGTAGAAATGGAAAAATATTCCAGTGGGTCCATGCTATATGTATACAATGCATTTCCGTCTACAGAATCTGTATATGCTGCAATGTAAACATTTAACCCATTCTGCAGAGATTTGCAGGCACAATAAAAGGGTTACGTGTCTTCTGCTGCCTCATGTTTCCCTGCAGATGGCACTCACAGTCTCTGTTCCCCATCCCATACACCCCTTCTGCTTTTCATATTATCACAGCAGCTGTAAAGCCTCTCCAGTTGCTGGAAGCCCTGATAGTAACTACACTTGTCACAGAGGTAGAGCGAAAATGCTACGGATTAATACAGCATTTGTGGCCTTTCCCTTGCTGCTTCCTTGCCTGCTGCCCAGAGGTGACAACAGAAATGCCTGTCAAGGTGGATTTACCCTGAAAGCAAAGATGTAAAACAGCCAGGGAATGACCATTCAGTGCAGTATCCTGAGGAGGACCTGCAGCCATAAACATCAGCACCAAGGGGGCTTCCTTCAAGCAAGGCTCCATACAGTGACCCTTGTACCTGTCACCAGGTTGGATTTACATCTGGTTCAAGGAGTCTAAGGTGGGTTGGCCCCATAGACTGTACGGTTCATCCTGCAGTTCGTCTGGCTTGCAAACTTCCTGTACAGTTTGATGTAATGTCTTGTTTTCGGTCCATCTGCATTGACTAGAGAAACTTGCAGGATCCCTTTCTCTCTGACACAATGATCCAGGCAGGCAGCAGTGCACATCTCTTTTCATGTGTGACAAGTGATTACACACGCACGCCTGTGCTGCTGCTTTGGCTTCCTCCATTCATTTTGTTCAGAGTGACAATGTCTTTGCTGGGTATTCAGATGCGGCATGCACCCTCTGTCTAAAGCAGACACCTCTATGTTTATGTCTATGCATGATAAGGTCATGAGTGATCTTGCTTCTCCTCTACGATTGCTTATGATCCCTTTTAATATGACAGTTTTTATTTCAAGATATTGGTTATTTCAGTAGAAAACCCTTGAAATTGACAGATTTTTTTTTTTTAATTACTGACACATACAGACGCCATACATGCATTTTTATCCTATGCATTATGTATTATGTGTCCTATTATTCCTTTATGCTGTTGTGGAACCGTTTAGAGCAGGCAGTGCATGATTAATGTAGAGTCTGTATATGCGTATAGCCGCGTCTCCGTCATGTTGAGTGCTTTCTGTTGTAGATAAAGCATGCTATTAATAATTTAGGTTTCAATAAATATTCAGTGTTAAGAAAAGTTTAAATATTACAGAAATTGGCGTATTTTAATGCAACTGCCACCATTAACATCATCGTCCTATGTCCCATCTTACTTAGTACATTTTTTAATAATGTAATGCTACACCACGTATAAAATAGAGAACGTAGCCTAGAATGTTCAGCGCAAATGAATAAAGTCAACTATTTTTCTGAAATAGAACTAAGTTCCCAACGTATTTTCGAAGACCATTTACTATGGAAAGTGGGTGTTGAGAATTTATGGAACTGTAAGAAAAGATCAAATCGTCTCTAACAAGTGATAGACATAAGGAATACAACAGTTCTAGAAATACAGGAAAAAAAAGGTCCCATAGCAAAAAAAAAAAAAAAAAAAAGCAAATAGGGCGCTAGTCTGGAACTGGTTTTTAAAACCAAATGTGGGACATGAGGGTCCATCACATATTGACAAACTCTACACATACTCCATCTTCCAGTCGTGGCATGACCCTTTAGCAGACTAAGACTCTGTTCACATCAACAAACTACATTTTGTAAATGTAAACAATAATGTAGTGTTAGATCCGTCACTCAAGCACCAGTGGCACCAAACAACCTAACAGACCCCATCAATGTACAGATGTGTCTAGCCTTACTGTACCTTAGCTTAAATTTTGTTAAGGACTCCAACTTCACAAATTCAATACAATATCACAATATGCCAGAAAAATATTTCATAGACCCGAACTCACATTGCAACCAAAATCCTGTTTTTTTTTGGCATTTAATGTTGAGACAATAGAATAGGTAAGGGAGATCACACTAGTATTGTGCACTCTGTCAAGGTGCCCACTGTGTCCATCTTCATGCAGCTCTATTTTTCACCCAAAAATGACGTCTTTAATGGAGGTTCCTAACAGAGCCTCCCACCCAGATGTAAACACAGCAAAAACTGCCCTTTTGTACCAATGTGGTATGGTGCCCTGATAAGTTGAGACTTGTAGCTAGACTCAGACTTTCCGCTAGGCTCTCCTTCACCTTGTGCAAAGACTTGGCATGCTGGCACCCTTCCTGGTGCCCAGGGCACATGCTGATATGCCATAAATGTGTGCCAAAAGAGCAGTCATAATTTCTTCTGTATACCCTTAATTAACTGTTAAAAAGTGTAGACAACTACTCTTTCTAATACAAGGGGCTTTGCCAAATATATGTATACCCTGTGTTAAATATATTTTTTATTTTACAATATCAGCCAGTTGCAGCTGCATAAGCATAAAGTTGTTTGTCCTGTAGCGTAGGTCCAAACATGCACACCAAGCATATCCCCCAAACTTGAAGCCTACACAAGACTGATAACCAACTGCAATGGAAAGTGTGGCAACTCAAGACCTGAAGTAAATAATTTCTATGGTGTTTGTTGCCAAGGTGACCATAAAAGCATGGACCAAGGTTACAACCTTGCATTGTAGCAGTATATATATGTCGATATGCATGGATTTGACTGAGGGAGATATCCATTTGGTGGATTATGAGGGAACACAGCACATCAGACTGATGACTGCTTGCTGAGGAGATTGGCAGGAGAAGGTCACAGGGATCACAACCTTCCCAAGTCCACTATAGTTTGAAGGTTAAAGACCAGTATGCGTAATCTAAAAATGTTATTTCTCTGACGTCACCAGTACTGTCAGTGAAAAATAAAAATCAATGAACAGTAAGAGAGGGAATGATTGTAGTGCCTGGAAAGCAATTACTGGCAGTAAAGATCAGCATATTCACCGGGTATCCTTGCTAGCCTCACTCCACATCATGGACTACACAATATGATTCTACAGGGAATACCGCACACGAGTGCTGCAAGAACAATTATATATTCTCAGACTAGAATCTTAGAAACCTTAAAAATGTCCACAGTGGATAGTGAATTTTCTGGTTTTACAGTAGAAAACCTGTAAGTCTGCAGTATTGCAGTATGATGTGGAAATAATGGCTTAATGGACTTCCAGACATCAGATTGGATATGAAAGCATCAAAAAATCAATTTGTCAAAAGCACAAGGAGAAAAATGTGAAAAAACTGATTTCCACAAGATTAGCCAAAAAATCTATAGCAGTGACATGTTAGGCAATATACTTAAAGGGGCTCCCATGGTTAGGATAGGCTATACCTTTAGGATAGGCCATAAATATCTCATTGATGGGGGCAGACAGCAAACTCCCCCACACAGATCAGCTGTTCAGAAGTGTGTCCGGTCTGTGTACTATGCAATGCATGGAGCTGGACACAGACAGATCCAAGCCCTGCATAGTGGTGGGGTGCTAGTACTGCAACTCTGCTCCCTCTGAAGTCAATGGGAGCTGAGCTGTAGTAACATTGTCGAGCCACTGTACAGGACATGGAGCTATACGCTTCCAGCTCTGTGCACTGTATAGAACACAGACTGAATACACCTCCCAACAGCTGGTCTGTGGAGGGAGGTAGCTGACGTCCCCTCACTGATCAGATATTTATGCCATCAGAACTAATACGGTGAGCCAAACAAGTCCGAATTTGATACACTATTGTGAGTTACAACATGAAATAAGCATTTGCATACTCAGCAAATGGCATGAATTAAGGTCATACAGTATATTGTCTAGAGGCAGTCCATATAGCTACTATGTGGCACCTGAAGAGAATAGACCTATTTCAGGGTAATTTAATCACTATTCATTTTAATGGACGAGACCCTACATGAGAATGTGGTCTCTACAGGCACTTTGGAAGATGGAGACACCAGTGGTTAGGTATGTTCTGGTGTCAACTTGAAGGAAGCTGAAATTTTATCTTTGCAGGAAAGACGTTCAACTTTTTTCTATACATCATGACCACAAATTTAAGACTCCACATACATTGAAAGAGATTTGTTATTTCTGTCTTAATATTGAATAGGCAGAGGAAGCACCTAATTTAAAGGGTTACTATGTTTTCATGAAAAGTTTAAATATCTGCAGGTTCTCACTGGCAATCTGTTCTATGGCTGTATAAGCCTTCATACCAGCTCTGTCCTGGGGAGCCCACTGGACCCAGTGCAGGTGGTGGGTGACAGAAGGATACTGTCCGTGGTGAGCTCCATGCGGGAGAATAACTCCCATCCCATGCATGAGACTGTGATCGCGCTGAGCAGTACTGTCAGTGACCGACTGCTCCACCCTAGGTGTGAGAAGGAGCGCTATCGGAAGTCTTTCCTCCCCACCGCGGTTAGGCTGTACAACCAACACCGACCTAAGCGGAGATCATTACACACAGAGAACTGAAATATCTCTCTGCCTGTTAAATCCCCCCCCCCCCCCGTCTGCTACGCCCTATCTGTCTGTCTGCTATCAATGTAATGCCTCTCACCTTGGAACATTCCTGTACATGTTGTATTTGTATTTGTATCTGCTTATCTTATCTTTGCTGCTGTAACACACTGAATTTCCCCATTGTGGGACTATTAAAGGACTATTATTATTATTATTATTATTATTATTATTATTATTATTATACATGTTTCTTATAATTTTTTTCTGCTCCTAATAGCCCCATTATGGCTGCAGCACATAATACATTCTTCTCTCAGGCTGGGGTTGGTGTACAGTAAGGAGCAGTCTGCCTCCTTCCTCTATCCATTACTAATCATACTACTGGGCACTGGACTTCAAAAACTGGGCATGATGCAGCTAAAAAGACACAGTAAAAGAGAGAAATATATGAGCACAGTCAGGAAAGCTGCTTGCTGTCTATGACTAGCATCCAACATTTAGCAATAACACAAGCAGCCAGAAGTTGATACAAATACAGAAGTAGACTTTATTTTTACATTTGTAAGCTGTGAAATGCTCTCAGTCCTGTGTGCAGTAAGGCAAGTAGTTGCAGATGTGTATGGAGGCTGTGAAGAAAACTGGCACCTCTCCTCTCCATTCATTGTTTGAGTAGAGGACATACTCCCTTCACTCACTGTGAAACTGTCTTGTTTCACAGTGATAACTAAGAACAAAAGTTCCTTAGTAACAGGGAGTGAACAGCAAATTAGCTAGATTTTTGTAAAGGCATTATAACATAGCATAAACTAAATAAATTTGGCATTGCAGTGATAGTGCTAACCTGCGGAGTATAGGTAAAATTTCACTTGCTAAAAAGAAAACCCATAAGAAAATGGTGCAAATGCAGTGAATAGAAAAATTTAATAGTTGTTGCATTTGGAGGGCATTAAAAAACAAAAATGCAAAGATGAAAAATGGCATGCTTCGTGTCCAGATGTCTGAACAGAAATACCTCCTTTACTTAAAAAGACGTTCTGCATCAGCTGAAGTATTCTATAAAAGGAATAATATACCCTCTACTTTTAGAAGTCTCCTTTATGTTCTGTGACCCATATACATATTGTACACTGAGGCTCCAAAACCCTCTGGTGACTACTAGTCTGCTTATAATTTACAATAGGGGTTATATATATCATACTACATGACACATTTCGATATGTGGATAAGCAGCGTTCACAGCACATTCATGTTATCCTATTACAGTATACATATTTATGAAATCATTTGCATAAATGCAATAAATGGCTATTTAGCATGTCATTAATGCAGACTATTTCCATGTTAATATTTATACAGGAGTAAACACAGCTGTATTTCCCATATTCATTCACTCTTACATTTTCATTCTGTCATAAGGAGCAATGTTTTGACTCCCAGTTCTATAGGTTTGGCTCAAATTCAACTGGATCAAAGAAACATTTTTACCATTACAAAGAATGTCAGTAAAACACATTTTCTTGTACATGAAAGCCTAACTAGCCATAGAATTCATGGCCTATTGCTGCATTAAGTTTACCAGCTTCAGGAGGCGCAGACGTAGCAGTAGGACCAGGGCGGTGATGCATCAGAGGATCCAAGGCTCCTCTGCCATATAGACACAATATTAAGGGTAGATGACTGGGGAGGGGTGAACTATGTTACAACGGGGCTCAGGGTCTTCAACATCATTTTGCATTGTATGAAAAAATAGCAAAGAAAAGAAATACATAAAGATATACAGACTGAAATCACGTATGTACACTTATAATACAGAATAAATTAAAATGGAAAGGGGAAGAATAAAGCAAAGTTTTCACTATTGTGTTTGGCTCAAAAACTGCTTGTGTAATTTTAGCCTATAAGTCACATAGTAAAAATGGTTGAATAAGGATGCAGCTTCATCAGATTGATCCAAAAGAAGAAAAACAATCTACAAGGCAGATGGCAATTACACCATATTAGGGGAAATATTCCTTCCTGACTCCAAATTTGGTATTCAGAATAAATCTCTGGATCAACCTCTCATCTCCCAAAATCTAGTTCCTACAAGAAAAAGAGAAGAAAAACAACTAAGGCATAAACACATCGCATTTCCTATCTGTAACCAGTGGCGTAACTAGGAATGGCTGGGCCCCAAGGCGAACATTTGACATGAAAAGATCCCAGAGTATAAAGATAGCAGTATTTGTGGGGTTCGCGGGTCCCTGATTTCTACTTACCGATCCCTGCTCCTGCTCACAGCCACCTCTGCTTCCGCAGAAGAGGAGACGCAGGTGACTGTGAACAGGAGCGGGGATCGGTAAGTAAACATCAGGGGCCCTCTGGGCCCCCTAATGTCCCGGTTCCTGTGGCAGCCACAACCGCTGCTACCCCAGTATTTATGCCACTGTCTGTAGCCTAATATGAATATTCCCCTTTACCCTCTCCATATCGTTAGCTTTGAAGGAGTTATGCAAGATGTTAAAATTATATTTAAACGTGCTGAGAATGGAGGTCTAACTTAACAAAAATGGTAGTCACCCTCGCTGATCCCAGCAACAGTCCTGTTCTTACTTTTTGTGGTTTCCACTGTCTCTTCCTGGTGCCTCTTAACAAATAGGAAATTCCCTCAAGGCAGGGATCTGTGCAGTACTAGACTGGTGATGGGATTGTCGTAAATTCCGCGCCTAAAACCGGTTTGTTTTAGACTACCTGCAGTATGGATGGGATCCTATTGAATCTCGTCCACACATTGCGGAAATATATGCAGCGGAAATGCTGCGATTTTCAAAACCGTTGCGGTTTTGGAAATCGCAGCATATCAATTATACCTACGTAAATGCCAACCGTTTCCCTCCAGGTATAGTGGAAGCAGAATGTCCGCAGAGGTTTCCTTTCTGTGAAAAGCGCTGCTGGAAAAAGTGCAATGCGTTGTCGCCGCTGTTTTTCCTGCATAGCTTTTTTGCTGCGGCCTACTACATGGGGCCTTAGCCTTAAGGTGTTTTCGTGTCGCTCACCCAATGAATAGTCTTTCAGCCTGTGCTAATCTTAAAAAAAAATTAACGTTATTTAAGGGGGACCATACTGCCACAGCAACCACCACTGCCACACATGTCCTGCAGTCTGGTCCATCATATTAATCTATACTATACTGCCTGCCACTCATGTTACCACGGCTACCACCACTCAGCCAGACATGTTCTGTTGCCTGGTCCATCATGTAATTCCATGCCGTGTTGCCACAGCTACCACCACTTAGCCAGACATGTCCTGCTATCTGGTCCATCACATTCCACTATACCACACTATTGTGTCAAAGTGTTGGCATGTTTTGATTTCACATTAAAGGGATATTTTTTATGGCTGCTTCTTTCTTTTTTTTTTTTTTTAAAAAAAAAGCCTTCATCTTTTTTTTCAACCCTATTGTGGCTGAGCCACCTTCCTCCTTGTTTTATGGGATCTTAGTCTGATGTTATCAATGAATATAAAAATCTAATATAACCATATAATATGTAATATTAAAAAAAGGAACAGAAGTAAATCATAATTGAATTAATAAACCAGGATGAACATTTTATTAGCATTTTTTTGCAGTGCAGCTCATGTTTTCATTCTGTTTCTCTTAGGATTACTGAGCTATGTGAAAAAATGTTCCTAATAGAGAAAAAGATTTAATTCCAGAATAAATATCTTCAGGACAAAACCTTTGTTCTGAATCTTTTTATATCTGCCTGCTCCAAACATTTTATTAAAAGTTTCATTTCGCCTCTAACATACTGCTTGGCAACCAGATACATGTGTGACTGTAAAAGCGGTTTATGCGAGGTAATGCGTTATGGTACACCTTTTTTCTATTATGTTTGTTATAGTATTGAGGATGCCATCTAAGCATATGACATGTTGAAAATTTTCATTATGGGTCATTATTTTTTTATGTATTTTTTAGTGATTATTGAAATGTGGATGTTTCAAGTATGAAATCAGATGTATGTGGAGGTATGGTATACAGCTCATGCCCCTCTGTGGCAGCTTTACCGAAGAATCAGCATATCAAGCGTAACAGATTGTAATATATATTATGTTAAAATTCTGCAGGGAGTTGCCAGAGTAGCTCCCAGTTTGTCCTTGTGACCTGTACTAGACTTGCTCCATTGAGTTCTTTTGTAGCCAGCTCGTGTGGCAGCTCAAGGGCAAACTTGTAGTGGGTCTGACAGCTTCTTTCCTTACATGTTTTACCTGCTTACAGAGAATTTTAGCACATTGTGGGGATTTAGACTACTAAGATACTGTAAATGTGCCAGAATCTTGGCTCAATTGGCACTAAAAATTTGTGCATGCCTTCTGTCATTTTTAGACATTTTTGTGCCTCACTAGAGTAAATGGGCATTGGTTATTGGTAATGGGCATGTCTTAAAATGAGTCAAAAATGTGTCACAAAACAGATGTCAGTCTAAAGAAAATCTATCATGACATTAGACAAACATATCTAAAGATATTCCAAATTTATTATAAAGTGTGAACCAATGGGCCAAATTTAGACAACTTTGAACTAGAACTTGCCCAAATGCTACCACATTGAAAGCAACGCTTTTAATATAAATGGCTGTAGATATGTAAAAGTCCAAGCATCTACCATAAACTGGTCATGATCTTTCATCCAGTAAACTGTGGACTGAATGACAACCTGACACACATTTGATACACTATGGTGACTTCTACTAGAAACCATAATCAGAATGAAAGTTATCACATGGGTTGAGGATCTCAAGGTAAATGGAGTCCCCCTCCCTCTCTTGTTGATTCTGCACACACCACCCACACTGCTGCTCCTTTGCTTATAGGAAGAAGTTGCAGCCATGTGTGTAGTGTATTTACAGGTACATGTAAAATTCTACTACCCCTGCAGGTCACACCTATGTGGCATAACCTTGTTAAAATTTGTGAGAGTTTTGGGTGATCAGGAGCCTTGGGTCCCCGAGACAGCCAACCAGAAAGCCATATTATAATACACTAATGGCCACAGATGCGTCCTGTACCACAATTGCTCTTCCATAACTACTGCACCCATATCATCATAGCTCCATAATTGTACTTGGCTAGGTGTTAAGGCTTGGGGCGGGAAGGGGATACAAATTGTTTCCTTGACAAACTGTAGTTTATTCCTACTGCTGAGAAAAGTTTCCTGTTCACAACTTTATATGAAATACATGGCAGGAAGCAGTAGCCATTTTCGGCATGCTAGATTGCTGACTTGACAATTAAATATTTATAGCCCTAGCCCCTTCTGTGCATTATCCATTTGTTAAGCCTACACAGCAGTACGTGTTTACCCCGGAGTCGGTTTTGGGTGATATAACTTGCAGTTAACAGTTTTCTGTGAGGGCTGCATGTTCTAAAGACAAGCACAGAGGACCTGCTGAGCAGTAAAACTATAATAGCTTGCCTTATCTAGGAGCAATAAATAAATGGTTGAATTTTATCTTTTAAAGCCTCGCGGCACCCACAAAGGAACTCTGTTCTTCAAATTATTGTGCCCCGAGCACAAAAACTGCAATCTAAAACCATTGGCAATCGAGGGTTCAAGTAAATTGAGTTGGAATAATGCTATCAGCACATGGCATCAGTTCATTTGCTCAGTGGCACCGCCATAATTAATTAAACAATCATTGTGGGCAGAGCTGAAATCCCAAGTGATTAATAAATAGGTCACTCAGCCTTATATATAGCTTTGTGTCACTGCGGACAGCTGGGTAACTTGTGGAAAACTTGTAGCTACGGCTCAGGGATTGAAATTTGCCAGCGGTGAAATAAGCTTTTCACTCATGAATGCAGACTTGAAATAGGCTACTTTAGATCCACAGGGATCAAAAAAATGGCCATGCTTTCCTGATCTTTCTACCTCATGCATATGTAGTAACTGAGACATAATTATATCTTCACAGTTGCCATAATATAAGACTGTATTGTGAATTTTTGAGGTATTTAATATAATTCTCTAAATATTAGTAAGTAAATGATTTGATACCTAGTTTACAATATTAGTATTGATATAAAAATAAATGATTTATCAAAATTTTAAAAAACATCTAATACTATAACCTAGGGTAATGTAATAAAATATAAAGAGATATCATCACAGATGTCATAATCGCCAGTCTGGCTCCCGGGACCCGTATCAAAATTAGTTTTATAGTGTCTTCTCATAACCCCTGCAGGGACACAATTAGGGAAATGTGCAGTAGTATTCTATGCAGCTTTTTGGACTCGGAGTTCCTGCCTGTTAGGGGTTCTCCACTCTGGATCTTAGTGGGAGGATAACTACCTCTATGATGTTCATTACAGGAATGGACACAGGTTGTCCTGTTAAGATAAACCCTTCAAGAGATGTATAGGGAAGCATGTTAAAGGGATTGTCCAAGACTCATGTGTTTTGGATACTGATGAACTGTCCACAGGATAGGTTACAAATATCTTTTTGGAGGGGGTCTTACATGGATCCAGAACCGGTCAGCTGAAGTGGCTGCTGGAAGCTCCTCTACTCCTATTTAAGTTCCCTAGAGCCATACAATGTTGTGGTGGCACCTGGTTACTGCAGATTTGCTTCCATTCACTTGAATTGGAACAGGGTTGTGTCCGGGCATATATACTGTATACACACTCTGACAGATAGATCAGTTGATTGGTGTAGGATCCATACCTGCACTGATCAGATACTGATGACCTATCTTATCTATAGGTCATCAGTATCCAAGACACATGGGGTCTTGGACAACCCCTTTAATTCTGCTGTCCAGAATATTGTTTCTTAACACAGATACCTTCACTTTTTATATTACATACTCTTAAAAGCAGAAAGGTAGCAGAGCAGTTGCGTAGCTATTGAGGGAGAATGAGGGGGGGGAAGATGCCTCAGGCCCACTGACTCTGTGGGGCTCACCCTGGGCTGCCATTAATACATGCTTTACTTTTAACTAGATATTGATCTAGTTAAAACGCATCCTGTAACTAACTCTCTGTCTTGTAAACTGGAAGCTACTTCAGGCCTGCGGTTTACAAGAAGATGTGTGCTTCTTGGTACAGCAGACACAATGCTGTGACGTCCTGCTCCTGTGCTGAGATGCAGACTTCCTTTGTGGGGTCACAGTGCATAGAGTGCTGCATAAGAAGAGGAGACAGCTCTGACTCCGTTCATCAAGGGATCATAGCAGATAAGTATAACTTTTTTTTTTTTTTTTAGAGCAGTTGTGGGCCTTTTATTAGTATAAAGGGTCGTTAGGGGGCATTATAAACATAGGAGGGTCATTTATATAAGAGCTATTAGGGGACATTATGAATACAAGGAAGGGTTATTTATATAATGGGGCATTAATTTATATAAGGTGTTATTAGGGGACATTGTGAACATGGGGGGGGTCATTTATATATGGGACCATTAGGGGAATTATGAATACAAGGGGGGCTCATTTATATAAGTGACATCATTTATATAAGGGTTTATTAGGGGGCATTATAAATAGAAGATGGGGTTCATTTATATAAGGGCTCATTATAGGGCATTATGAATAGAAGGGGCATTATTTATATAAGGGGTAATTATGGGGCAGTAGTTATGTCAGAATGCATCAGAGTCAATTAATTTAAGTGGCACTTGGACTTTATTAAAGGGGTTTTCCATCACATTTTTATTGATGATCTATCCTGAGGATAGATGAAAAATCAATAATGGAACATTCTATGTGAACATACCCTTGAGACATGAGTGGCTATATGTCAAATTCCATGCAAAACTAAATATTATGAGTTATGAATAGAAAGTTCACACATACAGTGCTGGCCAAAAGTATTGGCACCCCTGCAATTCTGTCAGATAATACTCAATTTCTTCCAGAAAATGATTGCAATCACAAATGCTTTGGTAATAATATCTTCATTTAATTTGTCTTCAATGGAAAACCACAAGAAGAATTGTCAAAAAGCCAAATTGGATATAATTCCACACCAAACATAAAAAAGGGGGTGGACAAAAGTATTGGCACCCTTTGAAAAATCAGGTGATGCTTCTCTAATTTGTGTAATTAACAGCACCTGTTACTTACCTGTGGCACATAACAGGTGGTGGCAATAACTAAATCACACTTGCAGCCAGTTGAAATGGATTAAAGTTGACTCAACCTCTGTCCTGTGTCCTTGTGTGTACCACATTGAGCATGGAGAAAAGAAAGAAGACCAAAGAACTGTCTGAGGACTTGAGAAGCAAAATTGTGAGGAAGCATGAGCAATCTCAAGGCTACAAGTCCATCGCCAAAGACCTAAATGTTCCTGTGTCTACCGTGCGCAGTGTCATCAAGAAGTTTAAAGCCCATGGCACTGTGGCTAACCTACCTAGATGTGGACGGAAAAGAAAAATTGACGAGAGATTTCAACGAAAGATTGTGCGGATGGTGGCTAAAGAACCTCGACTAACATCCAAACAAGTTCTAGCTGCCCTGCAGTCCAAGGGTAGAACAGTGTCAACCTGTACTATCCGTCGGCGTCTGAATGAAAAGGGACTCTATGGTAGGATACCCAGGAAGACCCCACTTCTGACCCAGAGACATAAAAAAGCCAGGCTGGAGTTTGCCAAAACTTGCCTGAGAGAGCCAAAAACTTTTTGGAAGAATGTTCTCTGGTCACATGAGACAAAAGTAGAGCTTTTTGGGAAAAGGCATCAACATAGAGTTTACAGGAAAAAAAAAGAGGCCTTCAAAGAAAAGAACACGGTCCCTACAGTCAAACATGGCGGAGGTTCCCTGATGTTTTGGGGTTGCTTTGCTGCCTCTGGCACTGGACTGCTTGACCATGTGCATGGCATTATGAAGTCTGAAGACTACCAACAAATTTTTCAGCATAATGTAGGGCCCAGTGTGAGAAAGCTGGGTCTCCCTCAGAGGTCATGGGTCTTCCAGCAGGACAATGACCCAAAACACACTTCAAAAAGCACTAGAAAATGGTTTGAGAGAAAGCACTGGAGACTTCTAAAGTGGCCAGCAATGAGTCCAGACCTGAATCCTATAGAACACCTGTGGAGAGATCTCAAAATGGCAGTTTGGAGAAGGCACCCTTCAAATCTCAGGGACCTGGAGAAATTGGCCAAAGAAGAATGGTCTAAAATTCCAGCAGAGCATTGTAAGAAACTCATTGATGGTTACCGGAAGCGGTTGTTCGCAGTTATTTTGTCTAAAGGTTGTGCTACCAAGTATTAGGCTGAGGGTGCCAATACTTTTGTCCGGCCCATTTTTGGAGTTTTGTGTAAAATGATCAATGATTTGACTTTTTTTTTCCATTTGTCTTTTGTGTTTTTTCATTACAAGCAAAATAAATGAAGATATTATTACCAAAGCAATTGAGTATTATCTGACAGAATTGCAGGGGTGCCAATACTTTTGGCCAGCAGTGTAATAGCTATTTGATACTAGATGTTTACTACCCATGTGACCTCTTGGGGCATATGGAAGTCATAAAGAGTGTCTCTGGCACTGAACACCCTGGCTTCTATATAAGAGCAACCCCTGTTTTAGCTGATCTGGCCCATATACTGTGTGTTACTACTGGCTACTGCAAGGTGAAATGTACTGTATGACAGGTGATTGCCAGAAGATAGAGAAGCCAGACCTGCAGCAATCAGCTGATTACTGTGCCGCTTTTTATTGTCTTCATGTGTCAACCCATTTAAGTCCGGGGCTCCGTGTGGCGTAAACCTGCCATTTTACAGTCACAGCAAAGTGGATTCTAGCGAATCCCATTCCCACTTTGCAGAAAAATACGCGCAGTGGACATGCTGCGATTTCCAGAACCATTGTGGTTTTGGAAATTGCAGAATGTCAATTATACCTACGGAAACGCCGGCAGTTTCCCTATAGGTATAATTGAAGCAGAAAATCTGCAGAGGAAACCTCTGCGAGATTTCTGTGAAAAGTACTGTGTGAAAAACAGTGATGCATTTCCGATGCGTTTTTTTTTTCTGCAGCGCTTTTTTTGCTGCGGGACACTATGTGGGGCCTTAGCCTAAAGAAGATTTTCAGTACATTTTATATTAAAAAGGAGGTAGACTGTATCCCAGAATAACTACAGCTTTGTAATGCTAATGTCTGGTTCCATTTCTTAGCCATAATTTGATCTATTCTTAACTTGGCCAAACTTTTACCCATCTATGAGTTTTTTTTTTTTCCCTTGTCGCAGTCTGTAAGGTCAGAACAGCACTTACAATTCTACTGCCCATTTTAGAAAAAGGTCTCCAAGCTTGCTGGCAAATGCATCTGGCATCAGACTGTGGTCTCATGTAAGAAAAACTGTCGATGCCACTTCCCATAATACAAATCATAAGAGCAAGGTCTAGGCACACATTGACCCAGATTTCAGCTCTGAAGCCTGTAGAATTGTGAATGCAGCTCTGGGCTATGATACAGACTGTAAATGTATTTACAAACTATTTATGTAGGTCAGTTCTATAAGTAGACTATGAAAGGAGGAAAATGTATTAATGCTGATCCATCTATGGAGGCATGTTACACACTTATCTGCAGTAAGTTACAAGTCATAGGGACAATCTGAGAACTTTTATTATCTATAAGACTAAATGGATATTGTACTGCAAATTTAGGCTCACATTTATTAATATACAGTGGGGGAAAAATGTATTTAGTCAGCCACCAATTGTGCAAGTTCTCCCACTTAAAAAGATGAGAGAGGCCTGTAATTTACATCATAGGCAGACCTCAACTATGTGAGACAAAATGAGAAAACATATCTAGAAAATCACATTGTCTGATTTTTTTAAGAATTTATTTGCAAATTATGGTGGAAAATAAATATTAGGTCACCTACAAACAAGCAAGATTCCTGGCTCCCACAGACCTGTAACTTCTTCTTTAAGAGGCTCTTCTGTCCTCCACTCATTACCTGTAGTAATGGCATCTGTTTGAGGTTGTGGACAGGTGTCTTTTATACTGATAACAATTTCAAATAGTCACACTCCAAACTCCACTATGGTGAAGACCAAAGAGCTGTGGAAGGACACCAGAATCAAAATTGTAGACCTGCACCAGGCTGCGAAGACTGAATATAGGCAAGCAGCTTGGTGTGAAGAAATCAACACTGGGAGCAATAATTAGAAAATGGAAGACATACAAGACCACTGATAATCTACCTCAATCAGGGGCTCCCCACAAGATCTCACCCCGTGGGGTCAAAATGATCACAAGAACGGTGAGCAAAAATCCCAGAACCACACGGGGGGGACCTCGTGAATGACCTGCAGAAAGCTGGGACTAATGTAACAAAAGCTACCGTCAGTAACACACTACGCCGTCAGGGACTTAGATCCTGCAGTGCCAGATGTGTCCCCCTGCTTAAGCCAGTACATATCCGGGCCTGTATGAAGTTTTCTAGAGAGCATTTGGATGATCCAGAAGAGTATTGGGAGAATGTCATATGTTCAGATGAAATCAAAGTAGAACTGTTTGGTAGAAACACAACTCGTCGTGTTTGGAGGAGAGTGAATGCTGAGTTGCATCCAAAGAACACCATACCTACTGTGAAGCATGGGGGTGGCAACATCATGCTTTGGGGCTGTTTCACCTGCAAAGGGACCAGGACGACTGATCCGTGTACATAAAAGAATGAATAGGGGCCATGTATCGTGACATTTTGAGTGCAAACCTCCTTCCATCAGCAAGGGCATTGAAGATGAAACAAGGCTGGGTCGTTCAGCATGACAATGACCCCAAGCACACCGCCAGAGCAACAAAGGAGTGGCTTCATAAGAAGCATTTCAAGGTCCTGTAGTGGCCTAGCCAGTCTCCAGATCTCAACCCCATAGAAAACCTTTGGAGGGAGTTGAAAGTCCGTGTTGCCCAGCAACAGCCCCAAAACATCAGTGCTCTAGAGGAGATCTGCATGGAGGAATGGGCCAACATACCAGCAACAGTGTGTGCCAACCTTGTGAAGACTTACAGAAAACGTTTGACCTCTGTCATTGCCAACAAAGGATATATAACAAAGTATTGAGATGAACTTTTGTTATTGACCAAATACTTATTTTCCACCATAATTTGCAAATAAATTCTTTAAAAATCAGACAATGTGATTTTCTGGATTTGTTATCTCATTTTGTGTCTCATAGTTGAGGTCTACCTATGATGACAATTACAGGCCTCTCTCATCTTTTTAAGTGGGAGAACTTGCACAATTGGTGGCTGACTAAATACTTTTTTTCCCCACTGTATGATTATTTCTTCACCTGAGGGCTAAGGAAAAGTTAATGGCAAAAGTTTTCAAATTACTTACTGTAGAGTATGAAACTTATATACAACAAATATGTGATATTCCCTTTGAAGCAACAGTCTCAGTTATTCTTTATTGCGAATAGTCTTATTAGATTATACTACATAAAAACAGTAAAATAAGGTAAAACTCATTGAACAAAGTCTGTGATCTAGTTCAGTACTGTTGTGTGCTAGGTTCATGTGGTGGAACCCTTATTCCTGCCAGTCATCGTCATGCATGTAAAATTTTCAGCGACTGCCTTCCCTGACTTCCATAAATTTTGGATTTGCTATTAATTTGAATCTTAATTTTTACTTTTTATAAATTGGGATAATTTGAGGTGTTTTTCTTATGGTTTGTTCATTTCCTTTTCCCCATTGACTTCTAATCTACCAAACTAGTTTTGCAAGTGCAAGTTTGGTTTGGCTCCAGTTTTGTGTTCCAATTTATAGTATAAATTTTACTGTTCTGGTCTTGGTTTGCATTCCACTAAAGTTTCCATGAAGAATAGGCATCTGATTTTCATTACTGATGTGGAAAAGACACAGAATAATAGTTATTTTTCTGACAGTTTTCAAATGGCAAAATTGTTCCATTTTTTTTTTTTTTACATGCTCCAGACTTACAGAAATGTGCATGGGTGTACAGTATTTAAATTTAGCATAAATACAGTTTTTTGGAAAGCTTTTCTATGATGTGAATGGGGCTGTCTCATAAGCTTTTAGCAAAATGCAGCACCATTTTGGCTCACAGGGTCAAACACCCTAACCAGAAAATGTGGGACAATCAGATTCTGAATCACGAAATAATCTATCATTATAAATGCATCACAGCAGTGTTATTTATTCCCATCTCCATTCCCAAAAGTCCTTCCATTACTACAATAATATAACCAAACAATAAGCGTTCCACTTAAAGATGCTGTAGGAAGGAAATAAATGAAAACTTTGTTCTCAAAATAGAGGGAACAGTCTAAAAATAGGATGGGAGTAGATGAACAAGAATAGTGGTTATCAATCAAGGTATAGGAAGGACCTAGATGAACACTTCTCCCCAAACAATAGGGAGATCTAGGTACGTTTGGCTTGAGTAAGGCTCTAGTGCTTAGAGCTGAACCGTTGCATGGGTGAATTAAGTACCCCTCGTCTTTATACACTGAACCTTGGAGTGCTGCCCTAAATTTGTTCTTTTTGAAGATCTAGGTAAGAAAGAATTAGTGTAGATGGTAACTGTATTCTGCTAGTGTGAAACAGGAAGCACACCCCATTTTGAATCATCGTTTTTATATAAAAATAATCGCCAAATGCTAAAATTAGATACACAAAATGTAGCAGATGACAGAGAGGTGCATGTAGACCTTTTCATTAGCTACAATTATTTTGCAATTACAATGGATGGTTACTCCTACCTAAGACACAACCTTTTCTGGAAAAAGATATATTACTGCATTTATATGATTTCCATGTATAGTCTGCTCGTACTTGCTGCCAACAGTGACAATATTTTAATGATTACCAAAAGTGAGAGATATGTGGGTGTTAGAGGATGGAAGGTGTAACTGAGTAATATCAACTGTGCAGCTTGCATGTTCTACTGTATAATTGCAGACATTTCATCAGGAAGCTTAGAGGGAAGAAAACTGTGATATTAATAGGGAAAACACCTTTATTTGCATCTGTTGATTTCTTTGTATCCAGAGATTAAGAAGCTGTATAAATCAGGCCTGAGATGCATCAATAGTACAGCATTGCACCTTGCTACAAGTCTTCAGTCCTGTGCATTGATAAAGGCTCTGCAATGGAGTGGCACAAATAGATCAATCTATAGAGTTAGACAATGACATCTTTCTAATGTTCACAGCAGCAGGAGATGAGAACGCTGCCCAGGGATGAATTATAACTACCACAGACCCTGAGATCCCTCTCTGTCCACGGATTCATGAAAGATCACTGACTGGGAAATTATTCTCTGATTACAAATCAGGATCAGATACATTTAGCACAGAATATCATAGAGCGAAATGTGCGCATATCTTTATTCAAATACAGAAAAAATCTTCTCCATAAGCTCAAGTCAGTGAGGTTATTGTAGAATAGAAATTGTCTACTACTACTACCGAAATCACGTCTAAAGAACAAAATCAACTTTCAATCTGCATGCAAATGTGATTTTTTTTTTTTTTGGGCACCCAGGGCATGGATGTGCATGCCAGAAAGGGCTGGATTACAGGTTGGGCACTTGGGGCACATGCCTCTATCCTTTCACCTTTCACACATAGGGGAGGAAGAGGACGATTTAATTTCAGACACCAGCATTTACTAATATCCAGAAAGTCAAAAATGTTCCACTAAGTACATACCACACATGCAAACATCAATAAAAGTTACCTTGTACACTCCCTATCCTGTCCTCAACTGATCTTTAGCAATCGATAATATATCACTAGAGAGGAATGTCTAATACATTTCTGACAGATTAAAAACCCCTGTAAGGGTTAAAAACATAACTTGTACTATATTCTATAACGCAGTATACAGAAGACACAGGATGAAATGTTCTGCAGACAGAACTGTATAGTTTACAGATAGAATACAGACTCAGAGTCTGGGAGGAATATCAACAGTTCTGCTCTTCTCAGCGATCTGCCATTCTCAAGAAAGATAATGGGAACATTTAGATAAGGTGAAAAGGAAACATTTGGGGTGAGGGGTAACTGAACAAATTTGTCTAACGGAACTGGAAAGACCATATATGTATATTGATCACATGACTGTTATGTAACTGAGGTTGCTTTTAAAACTGTATTGAACTACGTAATAAAGCAGAAAATATTCATACACGATACCTGTGTGTACGTCTTGTTTCCCGAGCGCTCGAAACTGGTTATCTATTAATTAGGATTACGGTGACATCCATCCCGGGAGAACTTAACCCCCGACACCCCTAAAAAAAAATTCCCATATCTAGTGCCATATTGGAGATCACATTCCTGGCAGTGAATGGAGCATCAGTCACGCAAGCACACTGGTGATTCATTTACAGGGAGCACTGCTGAGGGTTGAAACCTGCAGACTTTGAGAAATCTGATATTTATGCGGTGGAATAACCCTTAAAATGGGGCTTGGTTGTTTATTCATTTTCTGTGTTATGAAAATGAAAAATGCTTGTTGGTGGTCAAAAAGTTATATCAAGATATGAAGTTATAGGATAGGGGGTAACTTGATGATTGCTGGGGATATGCCTGCTGGGACCACCACCGAGCTCTAGTCATCCCGTTCTCATGAGTGACAGGTCAAGCATGCACCATGCTCTGGGAGCACCAGAGATAACCAAGTACATTCTCCTATATATACTGTGAATGGAGCAGCAAGTTTATGGCATGTGAGTTCCATTTACGCGTTTTTTTTTTTTGTTTGTTTTTTTAAGTTAAATTACTTTATGGGGGCACTCACCAAATTTAAATCAAACCTGCTGTGAGTCCTCCCATTCTCACACGCATTTGCCACCCAGAGTCACCCTCAAACCTAAAGAATGACAGGTTCAGATGTGCAACAATCACAGATGAAAATGGGTGCTCTGGCAAGCTTGGACACAACCTGCGTACACTAAACAGGCCATATGCAGAGGGGACCAACATGACAGCGCTGGAAAAGTAGAGAACTAAAGATGTGAATTTAGGGTTTTTATTTAATGCTATTCTTTGCTCTGCAATAATGTTTGGAAATCCCAGAAAACCCCTTTAATATTTCATTGAATGGAGACCTTGTCTCCAATTGAAGTCAACCTTGTATAGAAGTCGAAGATGATGTTATATTTTTGCCTAGTAGAAAAATAGTAGATTAAATACAATGGTACAATAGGTACTGAGGTAGCAGCTGCTAAAATTTCCAGATGGAAACCACCTTAACTCAGAGACAAAACGCTGGAAATGGAGTATGAAAAATGTAATGCAGATGACGGAGACAAAGACAGGACAGTACTTCCTGTACTACTACTGTTCTAATTATTACATACATTATGTTTAGACAGTGATGTTACTTTTAACATTTTTTCTATGATTTTTCACTACGTTCATTCTCCCTGTACATCATTATGAGAATTATTATGTGCTGTGAAATCACTGGGTGCATTCCTCTATTGTGACAACTCTGTGTTTGTCCCAACACCAGTCTATAGTTGATAGCCTATTTTGGTAACATACTTTTTATTAGTACACATTTTTCATAATGCACATAACAGGAGTGATCCAATAGTAAATCATAGATGGTAGTACAAAAGGTTCAAAAATGTAGAGTCATACTTCATATATTGCAATATCTTAAATTATCACCATTTCAAACAACTTAATGTACAGCCCAAACACAGCAAAGTTAAAGAGGTTATCCAGTTTTACAAAATATGGGCTAAATAACAGGTTGCATCAATACAAAATACTTTCTAATATATATCGTGTTTAAATTCAGCACTGTTCATCTATTTTATTTTCAAGTCATGAACCGTAGCTGTGATGTTTCATCTCACTATCCCTCCTCGTGAGTAGTTCATCCAGCAAACGAAACGTCACAGCAGCACGTGACCTTCTTACCACTTGAAGCTACTGATTGGAGTGATTTTTTTTTGCCTGGTGAGATATGTGGAGGAGAGTGATGCTGCACAGACTAAAGAAGTGAGACACAGGACAGACACTGTCACAAAACAGACCCTGTAGCTGGGAGGAAATTTGCACATGGGGGAGTGGAGAAGGGAGGGGTACACAGACTGAGAACAGGCAGATGAATCATAGAAAATGTTTGTCCACAGACTCACTGCATGTGAATAACTGTGACACAAGGAGCAGCAAGTAAAATAAAGCCAAGCAAATGGTGCATAAGGGAACAGCAAGTATTTAGCACTGCTGTGGATGTATTTGCTGATAATTTTTGGAAGCTGGATAACCCCTTTAAGTAGTCAAAACACAGCACATACCAATAAGATTGTGCAGAGCAACAACAGAAGATATAAAGGGCATAGAACACAAAACAACCAATAAATCATGTCTGTGCAGAGGGGGAAGGATGGGTCAATGGAACAGTGATCTTATCGGGCTAACTAGTAGGAGAGTCTGCAAAGTATAGGGAGTAGAAATAGGCGAACATCCTAAGATCCGTTTTGTTAATATTTGCTGGGTTCTCCAAAAAGTTTTGAAGTTTGGTCTAAACTGGCACCCCTATCATTATCTCTGGCTCTCTTGAGACCCTAGAGTATAATAATCGGCAGCCTAGGAGAGGTGCGGAAAAATAATAAGCAATTATACTCACCTTCCCTCACCTATTCTGGGCTCCCATGTGGCTTCTGATGTTGTTTTCCAGGCATCTTCTGGACTTTTCTAGCCTCTTGGGTGATGTTAGTAGCCCTGGGTAACCACTGATTCCTGTAATTGGGCTTCAGTAGTGATATGGAGTGTGTTAATGTCATGACACTTGTCTGTTTCAAGGATAACCCATTTAAGAAAAGACAACTGTCTCAAACTGGAGGCCAAAATAATCATACCCTCTTCATTTTGTGAATGCGCTAGTTCATACTTGCCAACTCTCCTGGAACATCATGGAGGCTTCTGAAGAGAGAGGGGCCTCCCAGACGAGTGAGGAGATCTACAAGGTGTTAACTATCACGGATTACAATATTCATGTGAATGGGTTAACTGTATACAACTGACAAGATATACATTCTATCTTGGAACACAAGGGTGTGTCATGGGTTTAAGCTATATTACAGTCACCCTAATATATTGACAACAATATTTGAGGTCCCAAGACACACCTTCCTATTATTATAAATGATTGACAGACACACATGTGGGGGGTTGCTAATGTTGCTATGGCTATTAGGAGAGGCCACACTTAGACAGAGATATAAAGGCCTGGATGAAGTCCCTGCACTTCAAACACTATACTTTATAATGGAAGCCTCACTATGGACAGCAAATACATCCATAGCTTATTCTGTATGTTTTCGCTGTATCTAACTTTCATGAAGGCTTCAATAAATTTCCAGTTTTTACAAGAAAACATGAGTTTTCCTGACATACCTTATGGGTCACATGTGCGTGTGAATTACATCATCACCCCAAAAATATATTCTTTTTCACCATGCCTGGCAGAATGCTTTCAACACCAACCAGGCTCTCTCTCATTTTACAGGTGACATTGGCATTTTCTGTACCGGTTACATCCTAAAAAATGGTCATAGTCATTACATTGTTTGCCCATGTCAAAAAGGGCCATGTAATTCCCCAAAGGGTGTGGGGCCAAAATACCAGTAGAGATGGGTGAATTGGTTTGCAATAAACTGGATTCAACGTAAATATTCCAAATTTTTGGGGTTTTAATGAAACTAAACTAATTTGGATTTGTCTCGGACGAAGTAAAATGCTGCCACCAATAAATTATTATACACTGGGGTTTCTTCAGACTATTGGCAGGCCCAAGGGAGGTGACAAAAAGACAAAAAAAAAAAAAAAAATTATACTCACTTTTCATTACCTATTCTGCCCATCCTCATGAAAGACCCCAGAGTATAATAGTTTTGTCTCCAGTTCTATCTGAACGAGTTAGGTGGTTTGCTTCATCCAAACACAGGACGAAAAAAATCTTGGGTTTGCCCATGTTTCCACAGCACTAGGGTTGCGTTCTTACCTGAAACTCTTTGCTGAGTGTAACATGCAGCATTCTCCTCCTTCCTACTTACCGAGTGTTGGAAAGTATGCAGTAATTGCTGAGAGTGGACTACTCTATGACACACTCGTAAAGGGCACTAAACATAGACACACTTCAAAAAAGTACAAGGTACTCATCCATACTTAGCCTTTAAATAGTATCCCTCACAAATCCTACCTGCAATGAAAGAGGGGGAAATAATGGGGGTGGTTATTTAAATATTCCCATTTATAAGTAAAAATGTGTAATTTCTGATTAAAATGGTTAGAAACTATTTTGCTTATGAATTCCAGACTAACAGGTTCCATGTTAAGCTTGGTCACCTGTGGGTTGGATACTCTCAGTAGCATCTTTACATGTGTTTTTCAGTAGTGTCATAATCTGAAATAAAACTGTAAAGTCTAGTAGAGTGGAACTGGTATGCCACGAATGCATTCAACAGGATCATATCCATATAAAAGAGTTTCATTAAAACATACCTTAAATGGCTTTATTTACCATGTAAATGTCTCTGGTGGATTACATCGAATTTGACAACATTAATAAGAGATGATTGTTTACTCCATAATCTCTGTAGAGTAGGCGGTTTATGGTGTATTACACAAACGTGAAGAAGTTGGAATGCAAATAGGAAAAAGTACAAGTTATAAAGCCATCCTGCAATACAAGTAAAATAGACAATCTATTGCGCGTTATCCTTTACAACGTAACTAACCATGTGATCGAGCCATAAACTAAATATGACTAATTCTTTGTAATGTTTCTTTTTTGTCTGTTCTTGAACCCTACAAATTGTACAGTGCTGCGGAACATGTTGGCGCTATATAAATAAAATGTATTATTATTATTATATTGCATTTAAGAGATTCTTTCCTAATACCATGATACACGAGCCCTACAGTCATGGCCAAAAGTTTTGAGAATGACACAAATATTATATTTTCACATGATCTGCTGCCCTCTGGTTTTTATGTGTGTTTGTCAGATGTTTTTATCACATACAGAAATATAATTGCATTCATATTATGAGTAACAGAAGCTTATATTGACAGTTAGAATGAGTTAATGCAGCAAGTCAATATTTGCAGTGTTGACCCTTCTTCTTCAGGACCTCTGCAATTCTCCCTGGCATGCTCTCAATCAACTTCTGGACCAAATCCTGACTGATAGCAGTCCATTCTTGCAGAATCAATGCTTTAATTTTGTCTGAATTTGTTGGTTTTTGTTTGTCCACCCGTCTCTTGATAATTGACCACAAGTTCTCAATGGGATTAAGATCTGGGGAGTTTCCAGGCCATGGACCCAAAATCTCTATGTTTTGTTCCCTGAGCCATTTAGTTATCACCTTTGCTTTATGGCAAGGTGCTCCATCATGCTGGAAAAGGCATTGTTGAGCGCCAAACTGCTCTTGGACGGTTGGGAGAAGTTGCTCTTGGAGGACATTCTGGTACCATTCTTTATTCATGGCTGTGTTTTTAGGCAAGACTGTGAGAGAGCCGATTCCCTTGGCTGAGAAGCAACCCCACACATGAATGGTTTCAGGATGCTTTACAGTTGGCATGAGACAAGACTGGTGGTAGCGCTCACCTCTTCTTCTCCGAATAAGCTGTTTTCCAGATGTTCCAAACAATCGAAAAAGATTTGTATCATTCTCAAAACTTTTGGCCATGACTGTACTATTAGAGAGTGTGCCCTTACAATGCTGTATTAGTTTAGTGCAGCGAAATGTATTTGCTGCTTTTATATATATTTTGAACTGTTTGCAGGTTACTTTCTCATAACACCATATATCATGGTCCTGAATTTTCTCTGTTTCAAGATGGTGTCATGAATATTAACCCCGTCCCACTGCAGCCATTTTTCATTTTTTCAGTTTTTTATCCCTTACTTTCCAAAAGCCATAACTTTTTTTTTTTTTTTTTTATCTTTCTGTTCACAGAGCTATATGAGGGCTACTTTTTTGTGAGACAATTTGTACTTCATAATGGTACCATTTAATATTCCGTACAATGTACTTGGAAGCTGAAAAAAAAAATCAGAATGGGGTGGAATTAGAAAAAAACTGTGGTTTCTCCATTTTTTCTTATGCTTTGTTTTGACAGCATTTACTGTGCACCCAAAATGAAATGGGCAGTAATACTTGATGATATACAGTACCCAGATTTGCCCCCATAGAAACTACAGTGTTACCGCCCACTTGGCTAGTATACCCTAATTGGCATCAACACTTAAAGGGTTATATCTTTGGAATGGCTGGACGGATTTGGATGAACAAATCATCAGAACGCTCAGAGTGACAGCACCTATCAGATGCATTATGTCATTGTGCCTTTCAGACCTGGTGACAGGTCCTATTTAACTTAACACTTAATTATTTAAATGGCTTTTCATTGGCTTTTGTTGTGAGTAACACTACAGCGAGTTATCAGATTTCAGGTAAGCTTTGCTACATCTTTTTTTCTTTCTACAATATAACTTATTAGAAACTAAAATGACAAAATGCAATGGACAGGAAAGGTTCTTGAACAAACAGGACCAACTTCGGGAACATTCATTCTAATAACACTCTGTCTCAATGTTAAACTGCCTGACATTTCCCTGTGCTGCTGGCCGGGTGCCTTGAAAGCATTTCTTCATTTCTTTGCAGGCTTGTGCTTCCCACGCATACTGCAGTTCTAACTATGAAAGTGTTCTACCTTATGTTATATTTGTTATACTTTGCTATTATTTTACCTGAGCTTCTTTTGGTATATTTTATAAACTTCTTAGTATTCTACTGATAGAATGTTTCGTATCATTCCATTATGTTGTCTTTAAAGGTAGTCTGTCACCAGATCCCAGCATATCATCCCAGCCCAGCAGATAGGTTAGAGCCATCTGAGTCAGTTTTTTCCCTTGTGAATCGGTGCCTCTGCGGAAACCTGATGGAGAAAATCCAGAGGCTGGGAAATTATTGGAAATAAGAGATGTCATGGTGGCTGAATGATTCAACAAAATCCTCCATCTGTCCTCCTTAGCTGGTGCAGAGCTGAGGGGGCCTACTATGTACCTCATAGTTGTTCTAGTTATTCCTCTGGGGCATGTGTTACTACTCTTCAGCCATCCTAAAGCTTATGGCAGCTGGAGTACCTATGATTGTGATGCAGGAAATTTGATTCAAGGTTGCAGGAAACAGATCTCACATACTTTTACTGTGAGTATGGGGTGAACCCGAAGGATGGCAGTTCTCTTAACAGGTGCTAAACACTTACTTTCTTATTACACCAGGGTGCCCTGTGCATCCTGTGTGTCAGGCAGGGTCAATACTCTGAGACCCTTGTATAACTTATCCTCTTACCCTCTTATCTTTCTCTCTCTGTCATAAGAAAATATGTATCCCCTACAGTGTGATCACTGGAATACTGCACCTTCATTGCTGTGATATCGCTGTTTTTCTCAATTTGCAAAACCAATTTTTGGAGCAACATGGACTTTGGCAATGCTCCAAAGAGGTAAGCAGCAATATTGTTTGGTTCAGGTGACTCTATCCTATCTATATGAAGGACTGGGTTGACATGGTGGGTCCTGGTGACAGGTTCCCTTTAAATCTTTAAATATGTCCTTGTACTATGTGTTAGCACTGCAGCCTGCCTATAATTTGTATCTAATATGTTCAAAACCCCTTGAATATTCTGTAAATAAGGGATCATGCCAATGGGCATATTCTCGCTTTGTACACGGGCCGTAAATGATTTCCCATCCTATATGATCAGGAAAGTCTTTCCTAAAGAAAGATTATATAGTAATAAGCCCTGAAATGATGGTTTAATCTTTTCTGGTGAAAAAAAAAATTAAGTTGCAGTACCTTGAATAGTCTCCAGCAATAGCAGCAGACTGGGGCATAGACTAGGAAAACAAAAGCCCTGTCCAGTTTTTTGGGGGTAATGTTAACAGTCAAGACATGCAGTAAAATGGAGCAGGCACCGATCATTACAGATCAGATGTTGATCAATGGCAAAGTCAGGATGCAGATCAAGTAATGGATTACAAGGTACATCATATGGGGCACCTTCACAAGTCACCCAATGAGCTTTAGGAATTAAAGGGGTTGTCCGGGATCAAATGAACTTGCTACACTAAACTAAACACCCTCCCCCCACCTAACTTCTAACTTACTTGACCAAAAATGTATATTTACCCAGATTACAGGGGAGGTCATGTAACCGCCCCAGGCACATTTTCTGATTTTCCGGTGACGTTCCGTTTCTCCGTTTTCGGAAATGAAACGTCACCAATACCATCCCCCTCACCCCATCATACTTACCTGTCTTCCTGTCCGGATCTTCTGGGCATGAAATATCACTTCCTTTAGCGGGGCCGGCTCCTCCACTTCGTGACGCCTGCACAATAGGCACTACGGCTGTATTCCGCAGGTGAATGGCAGAAGTCAAGAGAAAAAGGAGCTGGCAGCACAGAAGGAAGTGATCTCCCATGCCCAGACAGGAAGACAGGTAAGTATGATGGGGGCGCTGAGATAGTTAGGAAGGGCTAGTAATGGGCGGGCTAGCTAGGGAAACAGGGAGGGGGTGTGAGTGAGAGGGGGATCTGAGTGAAGAGCAATGCATCATGGTAGTTGTTGCATAAAAGAACAGGAAGCTACACCATGTAACTAAATGCCGAAGATGCCAGGAGCTCCCAGAGAAACCCAGAACTCACTCAAAACACTGCTAAAGGTATTATTAACCCATTAATAGAACTAACAGACCTTTTCTAAAAAAAAAAAAAAGGTTTTTTGCCCGGAAAACCCCTTTAAGCACCAAACTCCAGCAGTAGCAGCTGACTGGGACATACTGTAGCTTCTATCATGCCAAAAAATCTTTTTAAGGTATCAAACCCAATGACTGAATGAATGAAGTGGGGAAATAAAGTGTACTAAAGGTCAGTATTGCTAATGTGAATGGCCAGCTTAAAGGGTTTCTGTCACCATGAAAATGTTATCAAATCTCTTGGCATTATGTTATAGAGCAGACTGGGCTGAGCAGGTTGATATTGTATGTAGTTTTGTGGGGAAAACATCAGTATAACTTATAACCTATTGATTGAAATCTTTGCTCTTTCTATGCTTAGGAGTCCACTGGGCGTTCTTGCTCAATGATTGACAGCCCCAGCCTTCCTAGTATGAGCATGCATACAGAATTGAATTTCATATACAGGTTAGGACCACTCACTGGACTCTTAAGCATACTATGAGCAGAGATTTTAATCAAAAGGTTACTAGTTACACAAAACTGTATGTCAATTTCCTTCTGCTCTATAACATGCTGCTGGCAGATCAGATTGCAAAAGAATCAGGGGAAGACCCTGAACATACAACCAAGACAGCATGGCTTCTGGTATTTAAATGCTGACTTGCCGTAAAACTGTAGTGGCAGGTTTTGGTACTGAAGCACTGCCACACTAGGGCAGTACTTACACCCGTCACTACAGTTTGTACAGAGAGCGAGCAGCGCAGTACCTGGCATTTAAACAACACTGGGACCTATGCTGGTACAGCTGATCTGCGGGGTCCCGACCGTTGGACCCCCACAGATCTATTATTGGTGGTATATTGTAATACTTTTTTTGTAAACCTAGGTATGCTTTATTAATCCCTGAAAAAGACACTCATCAATACTTAAATAGACATTGTGAGTACAGGTTATTTATATGTTACACTATATGTCAGACTGTTTGAATGGTCATGCATACAGAGCACCACATCTTTGCGTGTTAATGAGCCAACCTTTCCTGGGTATTCACACAAGCCATAATTAGAATGAGAATAAACCCATGAGAAGAACCTCCAGCAGCAGCAGCTAGCCTGCTTGTTAACACTTTCTGGGTTGTAAAATATTTTACAACTGGTGAAAAACGAACTGGAAAAACAGCAAAACAGATAAAATGGAAATTTATTACAAAGATCCTAGATTTTATAGTTTTACTTCTTGATAACTGCAACACAAGAGTAATCCTAGTGGTATAAATTGGCCTTAAAATAGAGATAATACGCACAGTGATGTCACAGTACAGATATAGTGCCTTGCGAAAGTATTCGGCCCCCTTGAACTTTTCAACCTTTTGCCACATTTCAAGCTTCAAACATAAAGATATAAAATTTAAATTTTTTGGTGAAGAATCAACAACAAGTGGGACACAATTGTGAAGTGGAACGAAATTTATTGGTTATTTTATACTTTTGTAAAAAATAAAAAACTGAAAAGTGGGATGTGCAATATTATTCAGCCCCTTTACTTTCAGTGCAGCAAACTCACTCCAGAAGTTCAGTGAGGATCTCTGAATGATCCAATGTTGTCCTAAATGACTGATGATGATAAATATAATCCACCTGTGTGTAATCAAGTCTCCGTATAAATGCAATTGCTCTGTGATAGTCTCAGCGTTCTGTTTAAAGCGCAGAGAGCATCATGAAAACCAAGGAACACACCAGGCAGGTCCGTGATACTGTTGTGGAAAAGTTTAAAGCTGGATTTGGATACAAAAAGATTTCCCAAACTTTAAACATCCCAAGCAGCACTGTGCAAGCGATCATATTGAAATAGAAGAAGTATCAGACCACTGCAAATCTACCAAGACCCGGCTGTACCTCTAAACTTTCATCTCAAACAAGGAGAAGACTGATCAGAGATGCAGCCAAGAGGCCCATGATCACTCTGTATGAACTGCAGAGATCTACAGCTGAGGTGGGAGAGTCTGTCCATAGGACAACAATCAGTCATACACTGCACAAATCTGGACTTTATGGAAGAGTGGCAAGAAGAAAGCCATTTCTCAAAGATATCCATAAAAAGTCTCGTTTTAAAGTTTGCCACAAGCCACCTGGGAGACACACCAAACATGTGGAAGAAGGTGCTCTGGTCAGATGAAACCAAAATCGAACTTTTTGGCCACAATGCAAAACGATATGTTTGGCGTAAAAGCAACACATCTCATCACCCTGAACACACCATCTCCACTGTCAAACATGGGTGTGGCAGCATCATGGTTTGGGCCTGCTTTTCTTCAGCAGGGACAGGGAAGATGGTTAAAATTGATGGGAAGATGGATGGAGCCAAATACAGGACCATTCTGGAAGAAAACCTGTTGGAGTCTGCAAAAGACCTGAGACTGGGACGGAGATTTATCTTCCAACAAGACAATGATCCCAAACATAAAGCAAAATCTACAATGGAATGGTTCACAAATAAACATATCCAGGTGTTAGAATGGCCAAGTCAAAGTCCAGACCTGAATCCAAACGAGAATCTGTGGAAAGAGCTGAAAACTGCTGTTCACAAACGCTCTCCATCCAACCTCACTGAGTTCGAGCTGTTTTCCAAGGAAGAATGGGCAAGAATTTCAGTCTCTCGATGTGCAAAACTGATAGAGACATTCCCTAAGCGACTTGCAGCTGTAATCGCAGCAAAAAGGTGGCGCTACAAAGTATTAACTTAAGGGGGCCGAATAATATTGCACGCCCCACTTTTCGGTTTTTAATTTTTTACAAAAGTTTAAATTATCCAATAAATTTTGTTCCACTTCACGATTGTGTCCCACTTGTTTGTTGATTCTTCACCAAAAAATTAAAATTTTATATCCTTATGTTTGAAGCCTGAAATGTGGCAAAAGGTTGAAAAGTTCAAGGGGGCCGAATACTTTCGCAAGGCACTGTATAATGAAGTTACAGCATGGGACTCATGCACACAGTGACATCACAGTAGATAATATTCACAGGATAGGATGATGTACACGGTAACAATGGTCACAGTAATGTCACATCACATGGACAAGTAAAACATTAATGTCACAGAAATTTCACATAACCGAGATAAATAAAACAATGACGTCACAGGGATAATCCACTCAGTAAGGTTTCAGAACAGGCATGATACAATAGGGATAATGTACAAAGTGATGCTAAAGTACAAGAATAATGAAACACATAATGTTACAGTACAAGGATCGTGCACATAGCAGGGGTGTAAGAGGTAGCAATTGCCCTCATGGCTTCCCTATCAGGAATAGCAAGTGGCTTCATAAGAGGCTGTATAACACACAGTCACAATACCAGATAACTTCGTTTCAGTCTAGTGCACATAGTATGTTACCTGATATTTTTTCATTTTATTCATAATTTTTTTTTGTATATTATTTGAATTTATCATTGGGCAAATTATTTGGGGTCAATGTGGGTTTCCTTGCCCATGCTGTGTACCCCTCCCCCTAGTGTAATGACATTAATTGTGAATATTTAACCCTTATCTTTCTTCTTGGATGGATGTGTGTTGCAAGATAGATAGTCTTTCAAGACAATACTGGTGCATGGTACTGTATCATAAAATTAAAGTCTATATATGCATATGATGTGTGGATACCTCTTGTGTGTTTATGTGAATTGCAGCCTTTCAAGGGTTTTGCTATCATGTTGCGATATTCGATTGAATTGGTTTTATGAGAAATCTTGAGCTATGATAAGTTAGGGGGGAACACATATGTATGTAGCAAATTGTCTTGCATGAACATGTAGTTAAGCACATATAGAATCGAAATTTGATATAACTAACGCATACAGTACTATAAAGATCTTATTTGTGGGAAGTTCAAGTCAAGACGTGGAATAGCAAAAAAAAAAAAAAAAAAAAAACATGAGAAATGCTGATGGTTTGAGTGATACAAACAGAGATTTTCTCTGCAATGTGTGAATTAAACTTGAGGAGACATGAAAACTAGAAATTGCAGCACAGATAATTTTATTTTGTGAGAGAAGATGAAGGAGAGATTGTATAATAACGCATAAGCTTCTCACTCAGGATCTGGTTTCTTCAACTGCCTCAAGACCCCTGTAGGTATGTCTTCATCCTCCAGGCTCTGGCCAGTAATCGGCTTCTACTCTCCCTAGTCACCACTGGCACTTGCTAGAGTGAGACAACCATGAAGCACATGCTAATGCCGCCCTGTGTTTTCCCCTATATAGTCTTACTGAGAGTGCCAGTTTTGGTTCCTAAAATTCATTGAGTGACTTGTGAAGGTGCCCCATATGATGTGCCTTGTAATCCATTAATTACTTGATCTGCATCCTGACTTCGCCATTTATCAACATCTGGTCTGTAATGATCGGTGCCTGCTCCATTTTACTGCATGTCTTGACTTTTAACATTATCCCAAAAAAGTTGGACATGACTTTTGTTTTCCTAGGCTATACCCCAGGTTGCTGCTACTGCTGGAGAAAATTCAAGGTACTGCAACTTGATTTTTTTTCCCCAGAAAAGATTAAACCATCATTTCAGGGCTTAATAATAGATGTTTCTTTAGGAAAGAATTTCCTGATCATACAGGATGGCATACCAATTATGGCTTTTGTACAAAGCGAGAATATGCCCATTGGCATGATCCCCTACTTACAGAATATTCAAGGGGTTTTGTGCATACACTATGCAGATACATGTAGATACACTTTATAGGCAGTCTGCAATGCTAACACATACTACAAGGACATATTTAAAGATTTAAAGGGAGTCTGTCACCAGGACCCATCATGTGAAACCAGTCCTGCATATAGATAGGATAGTCACCTGAACCTGCTGTTTACCTCTTTGGAGCATTGCCAATGTCCATGTTGCTCCAAAGATCGGGTTTGAACATTGACAAAAACAGGGATATCACAGCAATGAAGGTTCATCATTCCAGTGAACACACTGTAGGGAATACATAGCTGTAGAGAATAAATATGGTCTTATGACAGACAGAGAAAGATAGGAGGAGGTTTTGGGATCCCAACAGTTAGAGGATAAGTTGTACAAGGGCCTCAGAGTATTGACTTTGCTTGACACACAGGGTGGACAGGGCACCCTGGTGTAATGAGAAAGTAAGAGATTAGCACCTGCTGAGAGAGACAGAAAAATATTCAAGTCCAGGCTGCTGGAACTGCCATCCACGAGGTCTGTCTAATGACGCACAACAGCATATCCCCAAGGACCCTATTGACAATAATGGGGTCCATTTGGTGTCCATTATTTTTTCACAGACATCGCCAGATGATAAAGTTGGGCTTGCAAGATTTTCTCGTCTAGGATTTCTGATGGATTCTGTGCTGGAGGTTTCAAACGGAGACTTGATGTGAATGTAGTGGGTAAAGAGCAGCTGCTATAATGTCTCTCATAGACAACACAAGAAAACAGGAGAATCTGCTGTCTGTTCCTCTCTCTATCTGTCTCACTCACTCGCTGTGTGTAAGACATCATACAAAAGTACTGAACAGTATAATTGTGAATAAACCTTCGGTGTAAGACAGAAGGCTTGGTAAGGAAAGATTCTGTAGGGTTACAAAGAAGGTCCATTTGATACTACCTTTTGGGTTTTTACTTTGTTGTATTTGCATATGCTACTACAGTACCCTGTTCACTCACTAGACTGCTGAATGAGCAGAATACAGCAAGTTACATTGTGTTGTACAATGTCAATTGAATATAGACAAAGCATTCAATATAGAAATCGATGCTTCTCTATTGTGAGGCTAGTTTGGGCTCTGCCTTTTGAATGCAGTGTAGGGCAAGTCACTGAAGAGGAATGAATTACTGCCAATGCAGACATAACCGTACTGTTCAATAATGGGTGGTATAGAAATAGGAACTTCTTGCATTTATACTGCCATAGGGCATAGTGAAAAATGGGGTCCAAATTATTCACAGGAGGTCCTTACTTTCTATTTAAGAACTGTTCTCTTGTCAGTCCTTTTATATTCATTAAAGAGATTAACACACAAAATCTTATTTATCCCCTATCCATAGGATAAGGGAAAAAATAGCTGATTGGTAGAGTCCCACTGCTTGAAATGGGGTTGTGAATGTAGTGGTGAACGCAGAATGCGTGTTTCCATTCCATTCACTTCAATGAGAGTTCCTATTGAAGTGAATGGATTAGGCACATACATTGTGCAGTAAAACACCCCCATTCCTCTATGGATAGTTGATAAATAATTTTAGTGGCATAACCCCTTAAATCCAAGGTGAATACATACAAGAAGTAAGACTTCGCAAACTGTGCTGACCTTTCCCATCCCTTGGTTGAACTTGATGGACATATGTCCTTTTTCAACCTTACAATGACCTTACTTAGGGCTTCTCACCTTAGTAAATGACTATATTGACAGTATGCCTGCATTGACAGTTTTACCAATAATAAAGTATCCTGAAATAAGAGCAATGCGGTTCTGAGTCTTTGTTTTTTCTTTGCTATTTAGGCTATGATAAGATTCTACATCCATTGTAAACATGGTAATTTAATCGGCATATATACTTTGTTATAACCAAGATTTTGGGAGTCATGAGAAGAGCAGACATCTAAGTAGCAATTACTGAGCAAAGTACCATTCCTCCGGGATGTACAATCAGAACAGCATGGGAAATGGAACTATCAGAGCCCCACGGCGAGAGGATAGCTGCCTTTCCTCTAGGAGGAGAGAACATTCCTCTGGGGCCTTTACTAAACTGCAGGAGACAGTGCTGCTTCTAGAAGAAGAACTGAGGCAGAGATGGAAAGAGCTGCAAGAAAAGGATGAGAAAATCAGACAGCTGGAAAAGGAACTGGAAACTAAATCCATTCAGATAGATAAATTACAGGATGCCATTGGCTACAACATCCAATTGTCTCCAAAGGGAAGTCAGAGGAAAAAGCTTCTAAGTGTTATAAACCAAGGGCCTGCTCAGTACAATGAGAAAGCCACTGATACCCACCGGCGTCAGAAAGCCAAGGAAGGAGTGTCAGCTGAACCAACTTCACGGCATTATTACAATCCCAGTTGTCAGAACCCAGATGTCACCTGTGTACGTAAAGATTCAAGGTAAGACCTCAGTGCTCGCATGTACTTTGCCTAAGTGTGTTCTTCCCAGCAGGAATCTGCGGTGCTCTACAAAAACACTAAGATTAATTGTGGATGTGATTTCCACTATAGTCTTAGCTACAATAGTGAATGGATATTGCTGGCATACAGTATGTCATCACTTGATTCTGGGGGTCCAACCACATCTGCAACTCTGCTCCATTCTAGTTCCTGGAGTTGAGCAGTAGTACCAGAGCAATGACTAGATGACATTGGCATTGCCAGAGTGCAATGAACCCTTCATTGAATCATAAGAAACCCAGTGGACAGATCAGCACTGATTAAGTCATGACATATTGCTATGTCTAGAAAATCCCTTAAAGGGATTGTTCAGCTCCTTAGCTGCTGTGTATGATACCTGATCTGTACAGTTCAAGGAGCTGGAAGCAGATGGCTATGCCAAGTTACCGTCACTCAGTTGGTTGCTGAGCTGCAAAAGCACATCATGACATCTATAACATTTATTGAGCTGTCTGCTGCTGTGCAGATGTTTGCTGATCAATGGGAGTTCTGGGTGTCAGAACTGACTCACAGATCTGATACTCATGACCTATTATAAGGATAGGTCATCAATACCTGTTCTTATCTAACCAATTTAAAGCTACTCCCAGAGTGGCATATTAACATTTCCCATGCATATCATCAATGTTGAAAAAGGTAGTCATCATTGCCTCGTATGTGATGCAGTTCCAGTGTATTTCTAATGCTTATCCCTATGTAGTGTATGGCAATTCAGAGAATTCTGGGAAAGACACCAGTCAATAATTTTTAGGAGATACTAGAGATCCGTAATGGAGTTCAACGGAATTTCCTGTCAGGTGATTTCTGTCATCCTATCTGGCAGCAGGATATGATAGAGGGAAAGAAACTAAGCTCCATGATATAGAGTTGAATGTGATTGGAAGCAGTGTTTCTCAGTAAACAGCAAAGTCCTGATATGACTCCTATGAGAGGCAGTGAGAGTCCTGATTACTCCGCCCGCACACAGCGATTGACAGCTTTCACTGTATTAGTGTGTGTACATAGAAGGCTGTCAATCACTATGTGTGGGTGGGGTAATCAGGACTCTCACATCTTTCCTAGTAGTCTTGTCAGGATATACTCTGCTTTTTGTTATAAATCTTGCTTCAAATCATATAAACCTATACATCACAGAGCTCAGCTTCTCTCCTTGTATTATATCCTGCTCTCAGATAGGGCAACGGAAATTATCTGACAGATTGACATTGAAAGAGCCCTGGAACCATCCCTAGTGCTGACACAAGGCCACCTTCTTTACAAGTTTTTCCCCACAATTTAAGACTTGGAGTAGACATTCAGATAAATTAAAGGGGTTTCCGGGCTCCAACAACATTTTTTATACTGACAATTCCATAATATCTGATCGCTGGAGTTCTTCACACCTGGACCCCTACATTGATCAGCTGTTCCAGTCATCTTCAGGTGTCAGAAGCTACTGCTGTGGATAGGGTGGACGCAGATCTACTCCTATTCAAGTAACTGGACTAGAGCCCCATCCACTGTATAGCGCCTATTACTTGTATAGGAGCAGATCTGCTTCTGTCCATGGAAGTATCTTGGTATGAGGTATCTCAAAGATCAGATGCTGATGGCATATCTTGCACGTAAGTTATCAATATAAAATATGCTGTTGGGGTCTGGAAAACCCCTTTAAAATCAACCTCAGTCTTTGGATCCAGCTTACAGTATATCATGGAATTGCATAGCGAGTATTACCTTGATGTAATATTATTATCAGAGTGATACTATAACCCTGTGGTTTTGTAGGGACTTTTTAGGTGTCATGGAAGTGTAGTTGTCACTACTGTGCAGGTGCAGTATAAATTGTATGATCAAATCTCAGCAAGCACCACGTGCATTAATAATGGCACTGCATGCACATTAGTTGTTACTTACTGCTTTGACTACAATGCCAAAGGTTATCTTGCAGCTTTGACTGCAGAAACTACAGTGCTGTCACTTAAAAGGCCCCTGAAAAATCCCTTGTCGCCCGCTGCTTTTCAATACAAGGAAAGCTTTAATCAGCGACCGCTGTGCAGTGAATAAATTTTTTACAGAGAAATATTATGGATTGGCAAAACAAAATGTTCAGTAAAAATGAATCTGTCCCTGACAAATATTAATATTAAGACACTAATTTCCCAGCAGTTCCCATCATCCATTGTCAACCCGTAGCCCTCCCGATTGAGAAACAATTAGCTGTATGCTAAAAGGTTACATTACCGCTGAGCCTCTCTGATATGACATTAATGATCATCTTCTAAAATGCCAGACGGTCAAACTCCCACGAGGAAACCATTCGGAATTATTTCACTGGCTAACAAAACAATTTTCTCCTATCACTTGGAAATATGGAAGAGAATATTAGAGCCTTTGTCTTAAAATGATTACTGGGTGCAGTCTCCCATGGGGAGATACATTGAAATATATTCCTTTCCTCTCGTCCTGAGGCAGACTGGTGAGAAAATGATATTCGCAATGACATTTATCCTCCGCTGCGCCAGAGAAACAGCACAAATATTTACATATGCTGTGGATAAATTTCTCCATTAAATGGATTAGTCATATCTTAAGCAGATGCTATTTTTTAAATTGTACTGCCATGGCAGTATAATAACTATGTTGTTAATTTGTGTGAAGAAGGTAGAAATGAACAATACTCTTGTTTCCCCAGTGCTAAGAAGCTGATCACAGGAGCCATCATGAGTAATGACTTCTTAAGACAGCTGGAAGCGTCGCATGTTCGGAGGATGGTGGACTGTATGTATGAGAGGGTGTATAGCCAATCACAGCTAGTCATACAGGAAGGTGCGGCAGGAAACCATCTCTATGTTCTAGCAGGTAAGAAACAGATATAGTTTTCTTTCAAAGCGTACCTCCTGTTATAAGCAACTTTTCATAAATGAATAGTACAGGTGAAAATAAAAAACTTTGTAATATACCTCATTAGGCAGATCTGTTTTCTTCTCCACTTATTAAAGGGAGTCTGTCAGCAGGAAAATCGGTATCAGACTGAGAGTACATTGTAAGGCGGCATCTACACTTTCCAAAGATGCCTTTCTTCTGCATTGCAGCTTTATTTTCAGTGTTTTATTCTTCTGAAAATTAGCTGAAAAGGGCTTTAGGGGTGTTTCTACAGAAGCAGTCCTTAAAGGGAGTCTACCACCTTCCCCCCAAGCATATTCAACAGCTACCACTGCATTACAGAGTACAAGAACAGTGATAAACATCATACCTTTGTTATGTATGTCACTTTTGTAGATTAGAGAAAAATAAATTTGAAGTGTTATTCGATTTATACAGGTGGTGCACTAGGGGCAGTCCTTCAGCCCTGGGAGCACTGCTCTTGCTGCTCAAGTAGAATGGGTGATGGGATGATCAACTCTCACTGCATGGAGTAGAGCAGGCAGGAGATGGTAGGGGTCTGAGTGACAAGAGCAGTGCTCCCAGGGCTGAAAGCCTGCCCCCAGTGCACCAACTGACTAATTTACATAAGACTTCAAAATTGTTTTTCTCCAAATCTACAGAAGTGAAATACATAACAAAGGTATGTTGTTTATAACTGTAATGTGCTTTGTAAGATGGTGGTGTCAGTTAAATATGCTTGGGGAAAGGTGGTAGACTCCCTTCAACATTACAATAGGAACACGTTAGCACAATATACCCGCAACATTAACTAGTACTGGGGGGAATTCATTTGAAGTGCTGAGTCATCCCTGCCTGTTTTTACATTGCAGGGTCTGCCCAACCCAGCAATTGACATGAATTTCCATGCAGCACCTTTCTCCTCCATCCCCACCCAACCCCATTCCAACGCCCTTTTCAGCTGTCTAACTAAAAAAAGAGTAAACAGAATCATAGCAGAGCTGCCACTGCTTTTAGTCACTGCAGTCCTGGTATATTTTATCCATGTACTGTAATACAATGATGTCATAGTACAGGGATAATAAATAGTGTGCGTTGGTAGCAGTGGCAAAATAACTCATAGCGGAGCTACCATTGTTATTGCACCTGCTTTGTGCTGCACTAAAATGGGCAAAAGGCCAAATCATAGCGGGGCCACTGCTGGTAATAGCAGTGGCGGCCCTGCTATTATTTATGTCGGTGATAGGGCGCAATGATGTCACAGTAAAGAGATACTTGACTTAATTAATTTTAGGAATTTTGAGGTTCTCGGTTATTTTACATGAGACTGTATATAAAGTGACTGCATTATCTTAATAGTATGCTTGATTTCTGTTCAGTATTTCTTCCTTGTGCATATATCAGATAATATATCAGATAAAATATACTGACTCCAGTTAAAACTTCATTGAGGTTGAAAAATTCTTGTCGGTTAATGTGATTATTTCATCCTTGCAGAGGGCTTGCTTGACGTTATTCAGAACAGTCGACTGCTTGGGCAGATGCATCCTGGGACTGCTTTTGGGGAATTAGCAATTCTCTATAACTGCAAGAGAACAGCCACAGTGAAAGGTATGAGTCATCGGCACGGCGAACCATAATCATACTCCACATAAAAAATACCATAAACAATATATCAGCAATATCTGTGCCCGGTTTCCTTTTATTTTTTCATTAAGTTGTAATTCCCATAACATTGTTCATCACGTCTTATTTGATTTTAATTAACCTTCTCTAAGCAACAAAACACAGATTTTTTTTTTTTTTTTGGTTCACTGGTAAAAGCACATACTTTAATAAAAACGCAGCGCTGACGCTTTTATGTGGTTATAGAATGGAGATCATTAGGCTAGAAGTCCATTAACATTCACTTCCATGTAGGAGATAGCTTTATTAGTGGAGCACAATTTTGTTGTCTTATGGATATCTATGACAACATGATAATGTATAATTATACTGTATGTATTTTTGGAGAAGGTTGACTTTACTGCAGACCTACTGTACATATATTAAAGGTATTATAAAGTAATTGTAAATGGTGTTGAATGGTCTGATATGATATGGTTGCTATTGCTTCTAATACGGGGTTGAAAAGTTGCCCTAGCAAACAGGGATGGAGTCGATAGGCCAAACCACTGCCTCCAACTCTTACTCCAACACTGCTATGTTTCCACAACCCAACTCTGATCCTGCTTCGACACTGACCACTAATTCATGAAAAAAGCCTATGAATTTCTATTGAAATAAATATGCAGCAAGCTATGCATCTAATTCATTACACAATATTAATAATTGTATAATATATTGAAAAATAATTAAGCATTTTATTTTGAAGCTGAGTCAGTATCTTTTTCCTGACTGAGTCAAAATCTATAGCCCTGCTAGCAAAGCATCATTTTCAAATCAGAGACCTACAGATGTACAGTACAGGAATGTCCATAGAAGTCTACAAACATCCCTACTACATATCCAAATAACACTAACCTGTAAAATGGACATGTACGTGTGACCAAAGGGGATCACTGATGGAGACCCATGCTGGTACCATAATGGATGCCTATCGAACTCCCTTAGAATCAATTGAGTCTTTCAGATTCCATTTGTGTCCGTTTTTGGATTCGTCTTTAGAATTTGTTCCTTTTCTCTGTAACAATTGGCTGTACTAACAATCAACCACAGTTTGTTTCAGAGAAGTGATGGCAGGCTAAAATCGAATGTGTATGGCCAGCATTAAACTAGCCACACACTTCTGACTACCTGTGTGTGTGTGTGCTCCTTTCTTTTTAAGAATGTGTTCTCGCCTGCGAACTTCCTGCTGCCAATCCCTGTCTGCCTGTATGTATTTAAATCTGCTCCCTTACCCTACATTTACACAACATGTGAATGTAGGCTAAGTCTCATTTATGGCTGAGCAGCATTTTCAGTTCCTGCTTTTGATCTTTTGCATGCATGTTTCTTTGTTGTCCAATGCAGGAGTCTCTGTCTTCTATGTCTGTTTTATATCCTAGTCTGTTTCTGTTATCTGTTGACCTATGGCTTCTGATTTTGTTACCTGTTGTGATTCTGTTGCCTGTGGCCTTTAGCTTCTGTCCTTGCTACCTGTTGGCTTTGTTTCTTCTACAATACTTCTGCTACATGTCCTGTGTCTTGTCCTGTCCTGGTTTTCTGTGTTAGTACCAGCTTCTGTTCTCTGTATATTCTATGTCTTTAAATCAGTCCTGTACCTCAAACCGGTACCACCTCAGGAGGTAGGTGGCCTGGCGGACTCTCCACAGCAAAGACCAGATTCCTCTATGTGAGTTAAAGGGAAAAAAACAGGGAGTCTACTAGGACAATGCCCTTAGAGGTGGCCAAATCAGTTTGGTAGAAGATGATCATTTCAAAAATATCAGTAAATGCCAGAAATAAAAGTATGTAACACTCATTTGGGCCAACCTCTGTAGGCAGGGTGTGTTGTAGTTCTCACCTCACAATGGCGCAGCGCCTCCACCCAAATCTTGCTAGGAGCTCTATAGGAATTCAGGAGGGTCTTCCTCTTCTGCTAGGGGTCGACTCGGGAAACCCCCACCTAAGCTCAGTACACACTCACAAATGTTGAGGGTAAAACTACTTAACCGGTTTATTATGGTAAGGGTAAACAAGGCCAATAATAAAATGTTAACAGAGAAATGTTTCAGTAATTCACATGACAATGCACAGGTATATCCTATAGTATTAACCCTCTAGTGGTAGGGATGGACTATGTGCCAGTTCTGGCGGGTATAATAAACTATAGGGAATAGCGCAGGGTTAAGATAGTGGCCCACAGATGATAGTCATCACACACATGCAATCATACTGCAGGTACCAGCTTCCACTCCTAAATAACATCACCCAATGCAGAATTACTAATGGCTGCAGCAATAAACAGAACAGTCCATCCGTTGGGGCCCAGTTGCCACGTACGATGGCGCGCATTCAGGAAACGTTGGTGCACTATAGACACAGCAGATCCTTTCTACCGCAGTTCTCATACACCTTCTAACAGCAGTACAGCAAATTCCAGCAAAGTCTACTCGCTAACTCTTGTATGGAATCTGGTGCCAGCCTGGAGTCTCACAGGGTGCTGCAGCTTTCAGGTGACAGGATACTAATGGAGTATGAGGCAGGAGTCTTCTTGGATGCGGCCCTGGCTACCTTTTGGGAGTCTGATCACTCTGGACAGGTGGTGCTGCTTCTTCCCTCAGAGTGAGCTGGTGGGCTGGCAGGACTCTCTCTCTGTCCTGGGTTACCCAGTGCCAAACTATGTGCTCCCTGGCAGTTGCTGGAAGAAGCCCCTTCTGCAGCCCATGTGGCTGCCTGTCTTCTCTCTTCTGCAGACCTTTCCCATAATTCCCTGCTCAGCCAATCAGTCCCTTTCTATGATACTCTCTCCCCCCCCCCCCGGAGAAAGGGGTGTAGGGAAATGTAATCCACTGTCCCTTGCATACCTGCTGTATTCAAAGTGCTCCTTGCAGGGGTTACAAGTATATGGCATGATCGCCAAATCCAGCTGCTCATTTGCCATTTTGACTAAGAAAATGTTGTTTTGTAAATGGCCCCCCGATCAGGCACTTTAGTCATTTGCTTTGATGATGGGATTGATCATCCTATGTATATGGCTAGTCTTACAATGTGTAAGACAGTCTAAAGAGTCACCAAATTTATGGAAGTGACTCATGGTGGATGATAAATTTGGTGCATCTTTAGAAAGTTTCAACTTCACACCACCTTTGTAGGTTACCTTGCTTCCAAATTTGGCACACATTGATGCTTCATAAGTCACACCTCCTTATCAAGTGTGCAGTGTATTTATACATTGCATTGGTAACTAAGAATAGAATTTTCTGTGACCAGTATGCTGCATTTTTTTTCAGCTGTAACAGATGCCAAGATCTGGGTCTTGGATAGGCAGGTTTTCCAGAACATTATGATGAGTTCAGCACAGGCTCAGCATCAGGAATATTTCAGCTTTCTCCGCAGGTAATTTCATACAATTTTGTTCATACAAGCCTTGCATTTTTCGTGTTCTAAAATAAAACAAAAATTGTAGTGAGCTGAGAACCTGACAACTTTAAAAAATACACCAAGAAAGCAGGAGGTCACCCATACACTGTAGAAAACCCTGTTATTTAGACTGTATGTTCACCTTTAGTTAATTTGCAATAACATATCAAACAATATGTAAAATTACATCTCATTATATAGTATTATTGTAACAGAAGTATCTCTGATAATAACATATTAAAACCTGAAATAAAAATTGCCCAATTGCCCTTGTTACAGTGTATTTGAATATATGTAATGTATCTGAGAAAAAAATCATCTCTATGATGTCCATATAACCTTATAGGACCTGAGACAATCCCCTTTTAAAGACACCTTAGCAAACTAAAGTGAAAAATAAATATGAATGTATATGAAGATCTATGTGTCTCAATAGTAACAGTCAACAAAGAAACCCTGTGTAGTCAGATCCGTCAGCTATACTCTCTTTCATTCTGTTCCTCTATTCATGTTAACTTACCAAAATTGAGTTAACAAAAAGTACAGGATAGAAAGAAGAGCATATTCCAGATCAGGCAAATAGATCTGTTCAGGAACTATAGAAAGATAAGAAATTTACAAGATATGACAAAAAAGCAGTCTGGAGTCTGCTAAGACTTAATTAGAAAACTATGCATATCCTTATAATAGGGCGGGGTAATGTTAGGTTCACACTAGCATCGGGCACCTGTTCTTCTGGTCCATCAGAGGACACTAACAGAGCCCGAGGGCCCCCATTGACTATAATGTGGTCCATCAGATGTCCGTTGGATGTCCCTTCTTTTTCACGTACAAGACAGTTGTTCTTGTAGAACTTTTTAGATGGACACTGCAATGAAGTCTCTGAATGCAGACTCCGGTATAGATGTGAACCCAGCCTTACACTGTAAGATTAAATATAGTTTCTGATATTGCCATCTGCGCATCTGGTAATTATATTCTTGTGCTTACTTCCTTTCCTATCTGCAAGCTGTAGCAGTTCATAGCTGCCATTATCTGTAAACTGTCAGATGATATATTAATCTTTCCACAATCTTGAAGCTAGTAATACCAGACTCTAAGGAAGTGTGGGTCCTTCCATTATTATTACACTAATTCAAATCAAAGGTTGAGGAATAGTATTGTCATCAAATTACATGTCGATTACTTAAATGACCCCAAAGGCAAAAAGAACAATTCCCTAAATGCAGTTCTGACTATTTCGAGGCAGTCAACCAAAAAGGACACATAACAAGGGAAGACTATGAATAATCTTTATGTATCTGGGACAGAGGGAGTCAGCGTCTATTACCAGTCATGTGCCAGAGAGATGTAATGTCTTCTCTTACACTCAGCAGCGCTGACTCTAAGGAAGTCATTAAGAAGTGTGGGCAACTTCCATTACTGGGAGAAAGTAGGAGAACAATCTTTATTAACGGAGACAAGAAGTGGCAAATGTATTACAGAGCTGTCAGAGTATATTTGAAATGCTTGTTCCAAGAATATAACTGTTTTTAATACATTTTTTTCCAGTGTTTCACTATTAAAAGATTTACCTGAGGAGAAGCTTTCCAAGATTGTAGACTGCCTGGAAGTGGTGCGTATTTACTGACACTATCATTCAGCAATAGCTTGCATTACACTGTATGTAGAAAAACATCTGCAGTGCAGTACTGCAACATAAGATGACGCTTCATTTTTTTGTCCCAGGACTATATACAGTATAGAGTATATACAGTATATAGAGTAATATAGACTATATAAAGTATTTGTTTTACAATTTTATATTACTTATAGAAATGCATCATGTTTATGATATGTAGCAGAGGTGAGTTTGGGGGGGGGCACACATTAAGATATTTGGAATGATTTGTCATTTGCCTATTTTCACGCATATCAAGGTCATTTCTGCCTATCTTTTGTAGTAGCGGATTGAAAGCTATTGTGGAATAGATGGCATTTACTGTCTGGTTGTCAGCAATTATTGGTATGTCATCGGCCATAAATTTGCCCATTATGTTACCTCTAGTTAGAACATTATGGCTCAGGCACACGTCTCTATTATAGCTTCATGCATTAACCACATAGTGCCAAGACCCTACTTGAGATCGGGACAGCCTTTCAGAAGAGGCTTTTCTGATCTTTAAGGAAGGGATTTGATGATGTTCATAGTATTAAATACTATAATATGGTCCATGCAGTGAGTTACAATATCATTGTGTGCATGATCCTTCATTATTACAAGTCAGAGAGTTCTCACAATGTACATTTCAGCTCTGGCATTAAAGTGGTGGTCCTGCGACAAACATTTATGGCATATCCACAGAACGCGGTCCGGCCACACCTGTTTCTAGAAATGACCCCTCTAAACCATTTCTGGCCTCCCATGATCCCACTTGCAGCCAAATCAGGTGATCGGACTTACGGAAACAACTGAGCTCACTCAGCTATGCCGTTCTAGTAATTGGCGATATAATAACAGAATGGCACAGTGAATTTGGCTTTTTCACATGTTACATGTTACAAAAACAGGAAAAGTAACACAGATAAAGCTGTGTATGCATCTCCCTTGACACAACATGGTCTTTAGGAGGAGGGGACGGTATTCCATTATCTAATAATCTATTATATCTCCCTGTTCTGACTCCCATTTATTGCAGCAGCCATAAAACGCACACATTCTGCTGCGCTGTCTATATAGACAATACAGGAAGCAGGTGTGCGCCTTCCATATGCCCCCTCCACAATGACGTTTGTAAAAATAAATCATAAAACGGAACATAAACATAATTTCTCTTCTATAGAGTCACATCTAATTAATGGGAAAAAATTTAATACGTGAGACATTGCCTTTAGGCACTATATATTTACACAATTGCAGTGCATGCTGGCTTCTCTGAGATTTCCACAAAATGAGTGTAATGAATCAAAGTAGTCTGGGTTCTCTCTGGGGTAGGAGAAGAAACCTATAGGCCTCAGTTGTCCCTAAGTCATTAGTAAATTAGATTATTTAACAGACTGTAGGAAGAAATGTGATTAAAATTTCAGTGTTCATAGAGTGAAGATGAGCGGCTGTGCTGACATGGCACAAAGTTGGCAAACTCCTCATTAAGAATAAAGAGCAATCACGATTTAGTGGCTGGTGCGAGCGGCAAAGCCTGACTAATTGTTTGTCCCTTACTGAGCAAATGACTCATTCTCCAGCAGAGATTTGTAATAATCCTGTGAATGGGTGGCTGATCGGAATGTATATATACTGTTCTTATGTTCTCGGTGGTTAGACAGTGATATGCATCCTCTCCAAATATAAATGTACAGATCTACATACATTCATACATACTATAGAGTTCCAGTTCTAATAGATGTGCTATAGTGAAGTACCATATTCATTCAGTACCTATAGGATATATTTCATGGGACAACCTCTAATATCTCTATAGTATGCATATGCACATATTGCTAAAATCAATTTAATGGTGTCATCCCAAGTTACGTGTTGTTTTTGCTTTGTTCATAAGTGATCATGTGACCAATGGTGTACCTACCATGGAGGCAGGGTAGGTAACGGAGATGAAGCCCATGGAGAGAGGGGGGCCCACAAACCCTTTTCACAAAACGCTGATTTCTTTTGACATTTGGCAGTCCAAGTATTATATAGCCTTTCCCCTCTCAGCTTTGCTTACTGAGATTTATCATACAATGGGGCAGATTTAATAAAGGGATCAACACGCACAAGGCATGATTTATCAGAGACTCTAGCCTTTTCATAACTCAAGCTTGTGCCAGAACAGAAATCTACGCTGGAGTGAGTTATAATAAATATGTCCGGTCAAGGCGTCACCGCTCTGCCCCAGCCCATGCGCTGACCAATGACTCCACCTACTTTTGTGGAAAGTGCAAAGCTAGGCACAGAACGTGCTGCAAGAAAGGTGCCCCACATTCTTACCCATCTATGCCAGAAAACTTGCGTATATTGGATAAGAAATTCCTATCTTTTAGCCATGCCCCCTACTGTCAGGAGATCATTAACCATTTAATGACAGGAAAGTAGCAGTAGGTCAGTATATAGTCAAATAAGGAGGCTTTAGAGAAAAATGTTGCCAAAAGTGTTAGTGTTCAGCTTGACAATATTCTTTAAGTAAATTTACATAAAAAATATTAAGAGAAAATATACTGTTTGGGCCCAATTCTGACTATTGCTATGGGGCCCATGATTTCTATGTATGCCACTACATGTGACTATAAATAAACTACGTTAAGTTGAATTTCATTGAAAATTCGGCTTACTTTTATGATTACTGAGGTTGCTGCAGTTGGCTGTTCCCTCTATATTAACATTGCTGACATGGCCACTCCATCCTCTCTCTCCATACAGAGCTCTTATTACAGTTGCTTCATCCATATTATATAATGCGTATATATTTTACATTTGAAGAGGAAGGAGAGTGGGTGAGTATATAGGTCCACTGCCAGGCGGGTGGAGCTCTGCATTAATAGTTATAGGAATTTTTAATAAAATCAATGACAAATTTAGTTTACTTCTAGTAACTCGCTAAGTGGCTAGTACTCACCGGTGCTGGACTGCATGGCATTTTATGTTCTTTGTTTTTCTGAGTAATTCCTCTGTGTTCTCCAGTTTCCTTACACATTCCAAAAACATACTGATAGGTCAATTTAATAGAAAACCAATTGACCTATGTGTGCCTAAGATATGGAAAATTAGACTGTGAGCTCCATAAGGTACAGAAACAGATATCATTGGAAGCAAAATTAGGAAATGTGTCCACTCTAGCATATTAAAGTTTCAGCAAAAACATGTTATTGTTTGTATTCTGAAAAGTTTTCCAATTTTCCAATATACTTTCGGTATCAATCGCTCAGTTTTCTAGATCTCTGCTTGCTGTCATTTATGGTTTACTAGTGGATAAAATCAGTCCATGGTCATGTGATGAACACACAGGTGCACAGCTCGTTACAAGCAGACCTGTGCTTATGGTGCTGTGACTGTAACGGGCTGTGCACCTGTGTGTTCATCACATGACCATGGAGTAATTTTTATGCAGTGGAAGTAAACAATGAATCACAGCAAACAGATCTAGAAAACCGCAAGGCATTGATACAGAAAGTATATTGGAAAATTGGACAACTTTTCATTATGCAAACAATAACCTTTATTTGCTGAGACTGGACAACCCCTTTAAGCCACTTATTGGGCTCATGACAGGTCTGATTAGAAGTGGGGGCATTAGGATTCATGCTTCTTGACAGGGGAGACAGCTGTACCTCTTCTGTCCTAGCTATTCTTCAACTTTACACTGGACATTTGAATTAAGGTTGGTGGTATATATGGTATATTTGGTGGTGAAATTATATAACATAATACATTTGGAAGGGAAAAACGTATAAAAAAACATAGTTGTAGGAAGGTGTCAGGGATAAGAAGCCTTTATAAACAGAGATAATGAGGAGTCATATCATGAAAATATTTCTGTAATTTAAAGGGAGTGTTCCACCTTCCCCAAGCATACTCAACTTTCACCACCACATTATAGAGCATATGTCAGTGATGAACACCAATCCTTTGTTATGACTGTTACTTTTGTAGATTTGGAGAAAAATAACTTTGAAGCCTTCAAATGAGGCAGTTGGAACACTGGGGGAGGAGCTTCAGCCCTGGGAGCACTGCTCTTGCTGCTCTAGTAGGATGGGTGATGCCATAGCATTGGGAGGATTAACTCCCATTGCATAGAGTGGCGTCTGCAGAAGATGGTAGGAGTCTTAGGGGTAAGAGCAGTGCTCCCAGGGCTAAAGGCTCGTCCCAGTGCACCAACTGGCTCCAATTTGCATAAGACTTGAAATTTTTTTTTTTCTCCAAATCTGCAAAGGTGACATACATAATAAAGGTATGTTGTTTATCACTGTAATGTGCTATGTAATGTGGTGGTAGGAGTTGAATATACTTGGGGAGGTGGTAGACTCACTTTAAATAACAACTAGACTTTCAGAATTGTACAATGTAATACATTTAGAAAGAAAAGCAGAAAAAGACAAAAAAATGGAAGAAAGGAAGGAAATCAGGTGTCGGGGATGAAGAGCGTTTATGATTATCTACTAGATTTAAAGGGAAATGTTTTTGTACTTAGATGTTACGGCAATTAGACTTTCAATGTCTTTTCATTTTAATATCTGTTGAATACATTATTTTTGGGAACATAAGTGAGAAAATAGGTGAATACTGCAATCAAGGTAATTATGTGTGCTGATTGCTGGAGGTGCTCGGCGCCAAGCGTACTGTCAGGAGACTATTGTCAAGTACCCTGCAGCTGGACAGTCTAGGGCAGAGGTCCTGGACATAATGACAATGCAACCGGCAGAACTTGTGTTTCCCTGATTATCACCCACTCACATTATTCCTGATTGCATTTCTCTGAATCTGACCTTATCATTTCCATCCTACAGGACTTCTATGATAAAGGGGATTATATCATCAGAGAAGGGGAAGAGGGCAACACGTTTTTCATAATTGCCAAAGGAAAGGTAAAAATGAATGCTATTGAGACAAAATGTTAGATGTGAAATGCTTAGCCAGTAGCTCAATTCATTGTATGTTAACCCTTGTGAGTCATCCCCATGAAACAGAGCCCTTGAGGTTTGTTATATGGCTCCCTTCTACTGTACCATGTGTCATTTATAATACTGATGTCTGCTTATGTGGCAGAGGTTCTTTAGGTTCCCTTAGCCACCAGGGCCCAGGTATGATTGAATTCCTTATTGCTTAATTCCTGCCTAAGGATGACATCACATGTTGGAGAAAATCTGTGTTTCTTGTTGCAGATATTGCTGTGTTATTTTAATTTCAATAGTTTTTATTCAAGTTTTCAAAGAATAAAGGTAAAATACAGTATTGACTTATGTCGTGATGTACATTGGTATGCATTATAACATAGTATACAAAATAACATATTACTCTCCTTTCCAAAATACATATGTAAGTCATACATCAATAAGACAGATATGCAACGTACTAACAAAGTAAACCTTAACTATAACAATAACTTTTAGGCACATTCAGCGGGCTATCTTGAGTCATTCCTAGGACATGTTCCTCAGTATCAACCTTCTCTTGGTTGTAGGGCCTCTTTTAGTGTGTAGACACCAAAACTCCGTGTCGTCATTTCTGAATTTCTGAATTCCCCCCTCTCCCGCCCCATCTACCCCGAGGTTGGCCGGTTTGACAGATCTGACTGGTTTGACCCCCCCCCCCCGCCCATTTATTGCAGTCATTACATCAGTGCATCCCCCCTCCCGGACGTCCTGCGACCCCCCCCCGGTTCTCTCTCAGAATGAATCTAGAGTAAATCCACGCTTCCCAGATTTTCTCAAAGCTGTGGAAAGAGTTACTTCCCAGGGCGATTATTCTTTCATAAGTGTATGTGCTATTTATGGCTGTTAACAGATCCGACAGGAGCGGAGGAGCTACTGTCCTCCATCTTTGCACCAACATCAATTTGGCTGTAGTCAGAATTTTGCAGATAAGTTTTTTGTATGCCTTTAGTGCACTGGGAATTCCGATTGTCAGGATAGCCATGCTGGCGGTGTATGGGAGTCGGAAATCGACTATCTCCGATAGCATCCCAAAGACCCCGTTCCAGTATCCTTGAATTATGGGGCAATTCCCCAAAATATGGAGAAGGGATCCTCTACCTCCACATCCCCTCCAACAGTTTCCTGATTTGGAGGGATAGGCTAACTGTAGCATAGGATAGATGGATCAGCCTAATTGCTTGTTGCCATTCCTCAAGGGTGATGACTATCCCCAAATCTCTCTCCCAATAACGGAATGGGGTAGATCTAGTGAAGGTCGATATTTCGTCCATTTTGTCATACAGAAAGCGCAATCCTCTCGCCTTGGTAGAAAGCCAAGTGAAAAGGGCGCCACTATGGGGCAAAAGCGTCACGGGATGCTTAGACACGAAGTGCCATATTTGAAAATATTTAAGGAAGTCGCCTATAGGGAGCCCGTATTTCTGTCTAAGGTCCGCAAACAATATAGGTTGTTTAGTGTCAGAATATAATTGAGAAATCTGTGTGATCCCCCTCGACTCCCAATCTGAAATTCTCAAGTCGTCGATTACCCATGACATTAGTGACAAAGGCATCTCAGAAATATGAAAGTGTTTCATAGGGTTAGCTTTCCCGTGCATTATTTTCCATGCCGCCAACGAGGCAACCATGACCGGGGAGAAGGATCCAGGAGCTAAAATGTTCCAAAAGGGTACCCACAGCGCATCTTCCAATTTTAAAGGAGCGATAAACGCCTGTTCTATGTGCAACCATGGAACCAAGGTGTCCGTTGACTTCCACCTAGCGCACTGAGTGACCAGCGAGGCTATATAGTAGTTTCTTATCAACGGAACTCCCAGCCCTCCCGCCTCCTTTTGTTTAAATAGGAAGCTTTTGTTGATTCTGGGTCTCTTCCCATTCCATATAAATTTTGAGATCACCCTTTGTGCTGTTTCAAAAAAGGAAATGGGAATGGGTACTGGGAGCGTGCGAAACAAATATAAAAGTCTAGGTAGTAGTAACATTTTAAAGGCCGCTACTCGGCCTATCCAGGAGGTATCTGTTTTTGACATTCGCTCCATCTCCTCTTGCAGTAGTTTTAACATTGCTATGTAGTTACTTCTTTAAAGGGTCCCTGGGGACGTTGTCATCTGTGTCCCCAGATATTGGACATTGTCCTCCCTCCAGTCAAAATCATAATTCGACTTCATTTGATGAAGCAAAGAAGGAGGGACATTCAAAGGTAGCGCCTGTGATTTGGCCATATTCAATTTGTAAAACGATAATTGCCCAAACTTAGTAATAATATCCATTAGGCGGGGGGACAGATGTTTGTGGCTTAGACAGGGTGAGAATAATATCGTCAGCGTAGAGCGATATAAGGTGAGTTTTATTCCCTATATCAATGCCCCCTATGTTGGTATCTAGTCTGAGTGTTTGGGCTAATGGTTCCATGGAAAGAACAAATATCAGGGGCGACATGGGGCATCCCTGTCTGGTCCCATTTGTTATCAGAAAAGGGTCCGATACTACTCCATTAGTGAACACTCTCGCAGAGGGTGCGGAGTATAGTGCCTCTATCGCCCTCAAAATAGTTCCAGAGAATCCCATATTTCTGAGCACCGAGAAGGCATACGACCAGCAGATGCGATCGAACGCCTTCTCAGCATCCAACGCAAGCATCACCACCTCTACTTTCTTACCATCAATGTAATGCATGAGGTTTAAAATGCGTCTGGTATTGTCATAAGATTGCCTCCCCTTGACAAATCCCACCTGATCATTATTTATCAAGCTCGGGAGACAGGCTGCTAATCTGCTTGCTAGTAATTTGGCATAGATTTTCAGGTCGGAATTTAGCAAAGAGATAGGTCGGAAGTTTTGGGGCTCAGTGGCCGGTTTTCCCGGCTTTGGTAGCGTAACCACCAAAGCCTCTTGGTTCTCTTTTGGGATGGTACCAGAGTCCATCGCGGCCGCCAAAAAGGACAGCAGCGGGTCTTTCAGGATTGGGAAAAATTGTTTGTAGTATTCATTGGTAAGGCCATCAGGGCCCGGAGACTTATGAGATGGCAGCGATTTGATAACTGACAACAATTCCTCTGAAGTAATGGGTGTGTTCAAAGAGTCCAGTTGGGACTCGGTGAGCTTGGGTAATTGTGCAGCTACAAGAAAGCGTTCAATGTCACAGCTCGTTGGGGGAGCAACTGCTGTGTCTTCCACGATATTGTAGAGGCCTTCGTAAAATGACCTAAAGGCATCAGCTATGCCTCTAGGGTCATATATTTTATAAGTGCCATCTTTACTGTGAAGGAATTGAATTCTGGATTTCGCATGTTTTTGTTTGAGTTTGGAGGCTAGGAGTTTGCCTGTTTTATTGGACTGAGAATAATATGTAGCTTTGGTCCTTTTTAGATTTTTCTCATATTTATGCAATAAACAAGCTGTCAGTTGGTGGCGCAATGTCGTCAATTTTACTGCATTGGATGGAGAGGGAGACCTTTTATTGCTATTGTCGATGGATTTAATTTGATGGAGCAATCTATCTATCTCTGCCAGTCTATTTTTCTTTTCTATATGTCCCAAGCGAATGAACGTTCCTCTAATAAAGGCCTTATGAGAATTCCACAGGATATCAGGGCCAGGGGCAGAGGGGGCATTAATCATAAAGAATTCCTTCAGATCATTCTCTAAAGTTGCTTTTAATTTCGGTTGTGACATTAAGAATTCGTTGCACCGCCATACAAACGCTCTTGGGCATTCATATTTTTCCGCTAGGGTCAAGGTTATTGCTGCATGATCTGACCAGGTGATTACTGAGATATCAGATTGCAAAACCATAGGGAGGCTGGATTGCTCAAGTAAAAATAAATATATCCGTGAATAACTATTATGTGCAGAAGAAAAATAAGTATAATCTCTCTCAGTATTGTGGAGGATACGCCAGGCGTCAAATAATTCATGGCGCCATAGTGCTTGCGAGAGAGAAGGGCGGCGTGTCGACATACCAGAAGTTGTGTCCACCATCGGGTCCGGAGCCACATTAAAGTCTCCCATCAATACTACACATCCCTGCCTCCTCTTTGCTACCGCTTTTACCAGTCTACCTAAGAATGCCACTTGTTTCCTGTTGGGGGCGTAGGCTGATATCAGCGTATATGTAATATTATTGAGAATGCAAATCAGTATTATAAATCGCCCCCCCGGGTCTGCGTATTGTGACAGTAGTTGGAACGCCACCGAGTCCCTAACTCCAATCAATACCCCTTTACGTTTTGAGGAATAGTGAGCATGGAATACATTTGGGTATGCTGGGTGTTGAAAGCGAAAGGCGTCTACCCTCAAAAGGTGGGTCTCCTGCACTGCAAGAATGTCACAGCCTTGATCCCGTACCTCACGCCATAAATTGGCCCTTTTTTGAGGAGAGTTCAACCCTCTGACATTCATAGACATAATTTTAAGCACCATAGTACACAGTCAGAAATGCATTGAGAGTCTTACCACACTTGCCCACACCAAAGGATGTCCCTGTTTGCATGAGGCGGGAATGTCTCCACCATTTATATTCATTTCGCCCAGTGTGCCAGAACCAGAACCAGAAAGGAAGCAAACCATATAAACTACAGAACCGATGGGCGACCCATCGTAGCTGCAACAAGAGAAAAAAAAAAAGAGAAGAAAGACAAACCAAGTACAGCGGACCAGCAGCTGTTGTGGTCTTGGGGGGGGTAAGTTTAGCAACCGTGAACATATGGAATCCAAGATAGGTGAGTCTCTAGCTTTGTAGCCCTCTTTGTGGACGTCTTTGGGTTTTCGCTTGGCGCCACCCATCCGATATTGGACCGGGTGGGTTGTGGAGTGGAGGATCAGCCATCGGAATATTCCATGCTCTTAACAATTTTTTCCCTTCCTCCAGAGTCTTGATAACATGTACCAAATTATTGTGGGAAACGATCACACGGACTGGGACTATTTGTATAAAATGTGATGCTGACGTAATGCTGCAGTAAAAGGGATGAATTGTCGCCGGATTTGTAATGTCGTAGCTGAGAGATCTGAATAAATAGAAATCTTGTGATATGGATCAGGTAGCCGATCCATCTTCCATGAGGTCATCAAAACCAGCTCTTTAGTACGGTAAAAATGGATTTTTGCCAGAACATCCCTGGGTACTGTTTCATGTAACTGTGAGGGTCTCGGAACTCTGTGAGCTCTGTCAATAGTTAAGTCCATTTTCGTGAGATTCGGTAGTAGCGATCTTATCATATCTTGGAGGAAAACAGTTAAGTCCTTTGGAGGTACTGATTCTGGGATCCCTCTAAATTTTAAGTTATTTCTTCTGGAACGGTCTTCTAGGTCGGCTATTTTAGCTTTAAGAAAGGTCACATCCCTTTCTACGTCGTAGTGCGCATCTATAAGCACATTATGTGATGCAGCAAATTCCGCCATTTTAGCTTCAACATGTACCGTACGGCTTTTTAACTCTTGAAGATCTCTATCTAGCGGTTTCACCATTAGGGACATGTCAGTCTTTAAAGACTAACAAAAGGCCATAAGCATATTTTTCATAGAAGCCTCAGTTAACAAACTCTCTGTCGTCGGGATATCTGCAAAGAAATCAATAGCTGGAGGTGTATGTGGTATAGTGTCGCTCACCTCCTCTCCTTGCAGACCAGCGCTCTGAAACTTGGGCTTCTGCCTTACCGGAGTCGCGGTGGGCGATTGCTGCGTTTCCAGGCTTGCTGCAGTTGTAGGCCCCGCGGCGCCATTTTTCGTAGGCCCGGGGTCTGCACCCATCCCGGCCCGCCGGGAGGGAGACCCGTGTGATCCGGAGTCTGCCCGCTCCATGAGCTGAGGCAGAGATGGGGCCGACAGCGCTCTCCTCCGCGCGGATAGTGAGAGTGAAAGCGCATCCTCCGGAGGATCCCCAGAAGGAGTCGAGGCTGCGGAGGTCGCTATCTTGCTCCTCTCCTCCTCCGTGACAGAAGAAGAAGTCTAGGAGCTTCTGCGGCTTCACCGCCGATTTTCGTTTCCTGGGCATCTCCACAGGTAAGTTCCCGTTCCTGGGGTAACTTGAGGTATTCACTCCACGGGCTGGTCGCTATTTAAATGTCGCTTACTGAGACTCAGGCTGGGAGCTCAGATACTATGCGTCCATGTCGTACCGCGGCTAGGCTCCACCCCCATTGCTGTGTTATTTTGAGCCAAAGGTAATAATGGCTTCAAAAGGAATGGGACATACAGTATAAAGGAACCTCCCTTCTGCTAAATCCACTCCTGACTTTGCTCAATAAATTGCAGCAACCTCAACTTTACATAGAATCTAGCATCAGAAAATAACCCATTGTTCATATCAATTTTTATGTTAAATATAGCTTAAAAGGGTTTTTATGTAACTGTTAAAAAATACAGACAGGACTGTAATGAAAGGTAACACCTCTATTATAAACCTGGAAGCAGATGACACAGAACCCACCTTGGTGATGTAACTTCTGCACAGATAGCAGAGCATACCCACCATACTTTCCCATCCAAATCAATGGTCCATTTTCTATAAGTGAGTAGAATTTTTTTTTTTTTCACATTAGGGAAGAATATTAGTATAGCGAAGCATCAGAGAATATTGCAGGAATAATAATATGGAGTACATCATGGAATATTGGAGTAATAATATAGGATGGCATCAAAGGGCTTTGGGGATATAATATGGGTGCATCAGAGGGGAAATTTATGCAGTATGTTTTGCATACCAACCCTCCCTCCTGCAAAATTTTCACAGCTTGCTTTGTGCGACGCCCCTCCCATCTCCCCCCTAGAGTCCTGTCACTAGTCTTCCCCAGAACCTGTTGATAAAAATTGTAATCCCACCAATGGACTGCCTCCTAATCATGTCAAGAAAAGAAAATAATACAAAAAAAAATAAAAAAATAAAAATAATTAATTAGTAAAATGAGTGATGTATCAGCGTACTTAGTAGTATTTTCAGGATCGTTTATATAAAACTTAGTTTGGGCTGGAACACGACAAACGCAAATTTCTGCCTAAAAATAAGAACCGAGTGTCTGTGACTAAAGGAACACTCCAGGAAAATACTGATGTTACAGTATGTCTTGTACATCACCTGAGGGGACAGTGTATGGCACATAGATTCTGTGTTCACTGTAGGACCTGTCACCTCTTCTGGCAGGTCTGTTTTAGTAAATTCAGTACTTGTATTCTTGAAACAGTAATTATAAAAACTCTATTCCTAGAACTCAGCAGTGTAGTATTCCTCTTTATGTGAATTTACATATTGACATTTTATGTTAATTTTATTTACATGTATGACAGTTGTCAACTGACAACTGGGTGTTACCGTTCCCTAGTCAAAGGGTGTGTCCATACATAGTCTGACACCGGCAGCACTGATTAGACAATGTCAGAGTGTGCAGGGACACCTCTAAGTGGTAAAACTAACAGTCATATGTCAATTTATTCATAAATGTCCAGGAGGAATAAAAGAGGAACAGCATAACATAAAATTTGTTACTAAATGAATGAATTACTAAAAAAAAAAAGAAAGGTCCAGAGAACAGGGAAGTCTTCTATAAGGAGTAATGTGGGGTATTCTTTTTGAATATACTTTTCTACCCCTGTTTCTGTACTATGCCCGCGTGCACACTTATTACCAGTCTTAGGCTAAGATTCCACGTTGGGGAAATTATCAATTAAAGATTGGCAAGGTTCCGACAACCAAACCTCCTCTGATCATCTGTTTGATGAGGCTACAGTGTTGGATGAGCTCTGCCACCTCTTCAGCACTTATCATTCACAGAGCCATATATGTGTGCGATAAGTGTGCTTGGTATTGCAGCTCAGCCCATTCACATGAATAAAAATGGGCTGCAATCAGGCCAATGAACATAATGATACATGGCCTGTAAAGTGGTTCTCAGGGAACATTACTGCCACTTCAACCACCTGATCCATGTGAGTCTCGAGTGTCAGGCCCTCACAGAACTTCATTTGATGATCTATCCTAAGGATAGGTCCTCAGTTACAAAAGTCAATGAAAGCTACTTTACGTCTATGATTCTTCATTTTTACATATATAAAACTGGACATCATATTTGTAGAAAGATTCCAATGTATGAACTCTTAAGCTAAGGCCCCACGTTGCGAAAACACCACTTTTTTTGTAGCAGATTTTGCTGCTCTTTTTTTTAGCCAAACCTATAGCTAGAAATAGCTAGGAATCTCTTTACTTCTCCCTTCTGCTCAATCCATTCCTGGCTTTGGCTCAAAGCAAAAACCACAGTAAAATCTGCAACAAAAAAAAACTGTGTTTCTGCAATATGGGGCCTCAGACTAAAACTTCAAACATTGAAAGCTGTCTACAAATATTATGATCAGTTTTATATATGTAACAAGGAAGAATCATTAAAAAATAGCCCATTGTGTTTGCTTTTTTTTCCCTTTTGCCTTTGACATGGTACAGTGTCAGTGGATGGCAGACAAAATGGAATTGGTGTATTCTCGGTACAGAAACAACAGGATATCATCTGCTAGAGCTGCTACTTGTTTACTAACATACTGCTCCGGCTGTGCTAATCATTACAATGGATGAGATAGCAATCTCCTTCTTTCCTGCAGACCTATTTGTTGGCTGTGATAGGAATTAGAGCCGACTTTATAAGCTGCTCATACTGAAACACGGCCCCTTCTGGTGTTGATACAAATTAAATGTGGTTGGCTCTGACTTTTGCCAGGGATACGCCAGTTTCTCATTTCAGTAATTAAGAGTCTGGTTGCATTTGAGGAGGTTTTCTACATGAAAATAAAAGATCCAAATAGGCATGAACAGACCTGCAAGTGCGGGCTCTCGGGATTCCTTGTAAACAATATGTTGCAGGCTCATCTGGCAACTGCTCTATTCTCATAGAAGATGATTTTTTTCAATGGTGAAATATAAAATAAGCTCATTAAAGAACAAAACAGCTGTACAATCGGAGGTCAGCGGCTGTTGAAACAGCTTCATATGCCGGTAATGCCTCCACTGGCAATGGAAAATACTATAGGCCTCTGCGGAGCACCATTGTCTAATGGGCCAAGAACTTATTGTAGATTTATTACAAGTTAGCAGGCCTAAAAGATAGCAAAATGTGCACCCCAACCATTGTAGTCATTTGGGAGAGAATCCAACTAAGTTAAATGTTTGTGTTCATCGCTTTACTGACTTCAAGATTTCCTTTGTCTAGGTGTGTGTGACACAAGCAGTGGAAGGGTCTACAGAACCTCAAGAAATCAAATCCTTAGGAGTTGGGGATTACTTTGGAGAGAAGGCATTAATAAGGTACAGTTCATACTTTTTTTATGGCTATATCCTTATTTACCACAAACTTGTGGCCCCACAATTCAGAAGAAATGGGATACTTCAAGAAAAGCACCAAAACCTTCTAGTTGGGGTGAGATTTCCATTCTCTGTGGGGTAAAAGGGGCACTTACGACCACCAAGAGTGCTAAAAATTGGCCAGAGCAGTAACTTGAGGCTCCAACGCAAAAAGTGTAAGAGGATCCACAACTACCACATGCCAGTTATACCCCAACCAAGTGAAGAAAATGTGAAATGGACAATGCTCATTAAGCTGGCTATACACTTTTAATAGCTATCAGTTGAACACTACCTTCTTGCATGCCCATTGAGCGTTCATGTCTTACAATAGGGAAAGGGGACTAAGTTGCTGCCAGACTCAACTGGTGACAATTTCTCTCCCTTGATCAAGGAATGGGGCATGTTAAAATTCAACATGTTTTTACCCTTCTTTCTTCTAACGTATGCCAAACAAATGCCATCACAACATTTCATACTCATTAGATGGTCAACTAGTCTGGCCAAAATCAGTGCATGTGGCCAAAGTCTGATGTATTTGATAACCGCTATGGGTATTGCTCTAGTGATCAGCGCCCAGTGGTTGAACATGATGACGTAATTATCCTAGTGATATGTTTTAACTTATGTTCATGGATGAACCTCTTTAGAATCAATTTTACTTGCTGCATATGCAATAAATTCAATCGAGCAGATAATTAATTATTGAGATGAATAATGTTACAAGAAAAACACAACAGTGGCTTCTCAATAAGTCAAAAAGTCATGTTCTTGAATGTTGCTAGTGGGATGTCAAAACATTTGCAAACAGTAAGAAATAATAACTGTAGATATAAAATCCATCACATATGCTGTGTAGTCAGACTTGTGTCACTTGACAGAGGGTAATGTTTCTAAATCACATTCTCTCCATTACATTCTTCTCGTTTGATCAATAACCAGATGATTGAATGACACAAAGCAATGCTAATAAAATGTCCAATGACTTATCTCTCTTTCTGTTCTTTTTTAAGTGAGGATGTCCGCTCTGCCAACATCGTAGCTGAAGAAGATGACACACAGTGCCTTGTCATTGACAGAGAGTGAGTGTTTCTCTAGAAGTTATTTGTTCCTATTTTCATGGATTTTCAATTTGACTACCACTAAAAGGGGTTGTCCAGGATTTATTTTTTATGACCTACCCTTAAGATAGGCCATAAATACCTGAACAGTGGTGGACTGACAGGTGGCCCCTGTTCAGATCAGCTGTTTGAAGTCACTTTCAACCCACATACTATACACAGCATGGAGTCAGTTGGCTCTGGTCCCTGTATAGTGGCCTGGTACAGTCACTGACGTCAATAAGAGATGAGCTGCAGTGATGGTGCCCAGCCACTATACAGGGATTGGAGCCAACTGCTTCTGGCACTCTGCTGAGTATAGTATGGGCGTCAAAAGGTTCCTCCAACAGCTGATCCTTGTGGTGGTCGCCTGGCTTTTTACTTTCATATCTTTTTGAATGTTTTTCTTTTTAGACTGATGGATGAGAGCTTGAAAAACATAAACCTCTGACCCCCACCAATCAAAGGAAATGCCATTGAAACCAAATCAAAATGTGAAATTATCAAATTGAATATTTGTGACCAGCAGTGATTTGAAGGGACTCTGTGGAATGAAGACGCTCCATAGAGCACTTAAAGGTTTTTTCCAGGCTTACCAACTGATGATTTATTTTGGGAATAGGTCATCAATTGAAGATCGGCAGGAGTCCTACACCTGGGGCCCTGCCGATCAGCTGTTGTAAGAGACTGCAGCATTCGGGTGAGTGCTGTAGTCTCTTCACAGAAAAACAAGCACAACACCATACATTGTATCGCGATTGTGTTTGGTATTGCATCTCAGCCCCATTCACATGAATGTGACTGAACTGTGAGCAGACAATGTGACTGAAGAATGTGTCATCTCATGGCCTGTAAAGTGGAGGTAGCACTCAGGGAGCACCACTGCTAACTCGTAACTGCTGATCTTCAGGGGTCCTGTGTGTTGAACCCTTGCTGATCTTCAGTTGATGGCCAATTGCATGGGTAAGTCATCATTTGATAAGGCCTGTAACACCCCTTTAAGAACTTTTTGGAGCTTCTTTATTCCACAGAGTCCCTTCAAATCAGTGCTGGTCACAGATCATAAAATGTGATAACTTCACATTTTGATTTTGTTTAAAGGTCCCAGTGCTCGAACTTCCAGTGATCATACATTTCTCCCCCATCCTGTGGTTAAAGCTGTATAACTAACCACGGTCCATATTGTTCTTTAGAATGCAACTTAAAAGTCTACTTTGTTCAGAAGGTGCAATAACTTTTGTTATTGACGAAATACTTATTTTGCACCATAATTTGCAAATAAATTCTTAAAAAATCAGACAATGTGATTTTCTAGATATGTTTTCTCATTTAGTCTCTCATAGTTGAGGTCTACCTATAATGTCAATTACAGGTCAGCCTCATCTTTTTAAGTGGGAGAACTTGCACAATTGGTGGCTGACTAAATACTTTTTTTTCCCCACTGTACCTCAACTGCATAAAAAGTTGTTAGATAGTCCGTCCACCATATTAGAGACAAATGAGAATCACATCCAGATCACGTGCAGTCGGTGACGTTTCAGTCCCATTCAACCTTTTTCCAGCCATATCTACACTGAGATAAAAGTGAGTGTGTAAGATAAATTAAACATAAACACAATAAGGTAGGTGTACAGAGGAACATGGGTATACAAAAAAGGTAGGAATACATATGCTATACATACTAGGCTGTAGGTAAGAAAAATACCTATACATGTAAAAATAATCTATAAAAGGGCTATACATACATGGATGCATCTGTAACAATGCAGAAAAGAAGCAATGGCATTTACCTGGTCAAACAGAAGATATGTGGGAAGGCATGGCATGAGGGAAGCCTTAGTGCACCTGTGTGAAAGGGCAGAGGTAGTCACTTATGACCTAGATATCAGAGGGACTCATGTGACCCAAGCTGGTCACTTGATTACAAGAAACTGAATGCTGGGGTTTACTGGTGACATCTGAAGAGGCGTCAGAGAGAAGGTGGGCCCTATGCTGTAAATGAAGGGAGTAACTAAAAGTAGCTAAAACAGGAGTTGGAGTTGGATGGCACGAAGTCTGAAATTAAAAGCATGAGTAGATGTTAGTTGGAGGGGCAAACTAACAAGTAACATATGAAATGATAAGGATGATATTGCAAAGGGCTACATGTGCATAGAGATACACAGACAATGAAGAAAAAGAAAATAAACATTAAAAAAAAGAAAATAACAATGTAAACATGAAGAGCAAAGAGGGGTTTCAACTGTGCCCTCTTGGTCTCCCAATCTACTTCTTAATGTCAGTGTAAGTTTGGCAAAGAAGAATAGGGATGAGTGACTGGCCTGTTGTGTTCCCTTGGGTGGTGGTTTAATGGAGCACATGAGTGTCATGGGACTGTTTGGCCCATAAGGAGCCGCCTACCTAGGCTACTTGGGTTTGGAGGATCACCCAACTGCCAGAGAGAGCGGGGATGCAGGCAGCAGTGTGAGAAGCAATAGCAGAGGAGGTAGAGTGGAGAATGGAGGATCCAGTGGCTGCTGTCTGGTACAAGAGGCATGTTGGGCTGTAATGGATTGGTCAAACCTGGGTCCATGTGTCGGCAGCAACTACTCTGGCCTGAAAGAACGTGACTGTGAATAACAGTGTAGGTCTGCCCAAGGCCTATCACCACTGAAAGAACCTCTGTTATGGAGCAGAGGCATTCACTCTTATATATGGGCAGCCCAGAAGGATGGCATCCAAGGAGTCGATGGAGAAGAACCCTGTGAACTGCCGAAGAGACCACTCAGGTCTTGTAACTCGTAGACGCTGACTTTGTTTGAAATAAAAGAGACATATTTCATTCGACTGAAGGAATTGGTGTGAATTGAAGTAGCACCTTTTTGTTTTTGTTCTTTTTCCACATTTTTTTTCTACAATTGTTCTGGGGAATGTTGTAGGGTGCGGACTTTGTTCAAGAAAAGTTTATGACTACAAATGGTGCCCAAATTGTGGAAAACAGTGAGTACCCCTGTTTTGAAAGTTCCTATGACAAATGATGAAGTGAGTATCGTCCAGCTTAATCCCTGACATACCATATAATGAAAGTTTTGGAGAGAATTGTATTGCTGTATTTCAAGTAGTTTATGGTTATCAAGATCCTCTGCAATTTACGCATCAGTCAGGAGTTAGTGCGGAGGATGAAGTCATTTTCTTGCTTTAGAAAGTATATTCATGTTTAAGCCAATATGAGGGTAAGGATGATGTTTTACCATTTTTCCATTTGAAGAGTAGAACTTAAGAAATTGTAGAAATTAATGAAGAAAGCCGGAGAGGTTGCAGTTTGTTAATGTGACTCATTCACGAATGCAGTGGAGAAAGGTACTCCGCCTGGTTTAATGCTATTTTAACTGCCCCCCTCCAACCATTATATATTTAAGTGCAGACACAATAAAGTACATTTAAGTCGGAGATTCATTGAAATTAGATGTATGAAGAAACAATATTAAGGATCCTTTGTACTAACTGGGATTGACCTTTATAATATCCATGCAGGTGCAGAGCTGAATCTATGTATGTATAGCACTTCTATAAATGTATTATTGCAGGTATCAGGTGGTTACTTACCTAAAACCTAGAATGTATATTGCACTGTACTGGAATCACATTTTATTTCTGTTTATATAACATATATCTCCCCTGGGCTATTGCTGCATATTCTCTGTTGCTTTGGCCATGATATTATATACTATAAACACTACTATATTGAACCTTCATATCCACTGTGGTCTCTTTATGTGCTGTAATATTTGCTATTCCGTGGCTTTTTTATTTATTCACGACATAGGAAGACACCTTGTATTGATTCTGTCCCCCTATTTCATATGTATGCCAGCCTTATATAATTCATTATATATAATGTATACCCATATTCTTCAATATTTTCTTTATGTTTAATGTATCTTATATACTCACATCAATATTTCACATTGCAGTCTTGACTTGATTCTCATTTGTCTCTAATACAGTAGATGGTCTATCTAATACATTTTTATACAACTGAGATAACATACACAATGCTTTGTACTCTGCCTTGTGGATAAACTGGACTTTTACCTTACATATATTTACCAACAATAGTGTGAGCCATGGTTAGTGATATGGGATGGAGAACCCTTCCATATGACACCACAATATATAGGAGGGTATGGCACCACTCATTCCTGTTCTTCCATCTTGTGGCTAAGTGATAAATGTTTTTGTAGGCCCTTTCATTTTATAGCATTTCTTGAAGGGCCATTTTCCCCTATAATATTAATGATTATAATAATTTCTTCATTTCTGAGAAGTTGGATTTACAACTGCAGACTCTAAATGTAAAAAAACAATAAAGATAACTATACTGATTTATCAAGAAAAATAACCGAAAACCAAAATTGACTGCAAGTGTATGATAGCTGTAATGATGAAAATGTTTATTAAATACTCCTCGTGGTTGAAAACCTGCTATGTGTAAATGGCTTCTAGTCATAATCTACCACTAAGCATGGCTCAGAAATATCCGTACTGTACAGAGACCGCAGCTTACTACTGGTAAGCTGATGTAGCCCAATAGCTGTGCCTTCATTCATGTATATTCACTTTTCAGCACTTTTAATCAGATGGTTGGCACCTACCAGGAGTTACAGACCTACCTGCGGGAATACGTGTTCCAGCTTGCACTCAATGACCATGACAGGAGAAATGCCAGGTATGATATGTTACAGATGTTACCTGTCTGCTAGTCGCTGATATGATGTCACTATTATATCATTATTAGACGTACTGTGTAGATAGAGATCACTCAGAAAGTCTCTGCATAAAAAGAGCATGTTATAGATGGAAGAGAAGCAGATTATTAGGCTATACCCATCTCAGCAAATCATGGCCGAGATGACAATAACTTGCCTCAAGTCCCAACCACGAGGGCAGAACTTGCAGAAACAGGTGATCTGCGCAGCTCTACAACCCCTATAGAGGTAAGTGGGAGCCATGGAAACTCAATAGCACAGCTCCTTAGTTAATAAAACAGCATAGATAAATATGTGAGGCTGTTTCTATGGCTTCCATTCACTTCTACTGGAATTAACAAACAGCGTAGAGAGTACCTTTGGGGTACAATGGCAGCATTTTGAGGTACATATATCTCATTGATAAACTTTACTTTTTATTTATTAATAAAAATGACAACTTTTACAAAACAAAACACCATTTTCTTATTAACAATATATACATATACTTGTGTTGCTGCTTTCCAAGACCCATAACTTTATTTTTATTTCTGTAGCTTTTTTTTTTTTTTTTATTGGTGCCATTTTGGGGAACTTTAAGACTTTTTGATAACTTTTTAAAATATTTCTTTGGTGGCCAAGAGACAAAAAAAAAAATTTTATTTTTCTTAATGTTCACTGTGTGGGTAAATAACATGTTAGCTTTTTAGTGCAGGTTGTTTTGGGTGTGGTGATACCAATTATGTGCCAGTTTGTATGTTGTTTTATTTTAATATAATAAAGCTATGTGTTATGGGAATTTGTGATTTTTTTTTTTTTATATTCTTAGTATTTTATTAACCTTTTTTTTTGTCCTACTAGAGGATTTGAACCTGTGATCTCTGGATCATTTGTATAGTACTCTACAATACAGGGCATTATATATGTCAGGTATATGCTGACATTCAGGTGACATTCCATACATGGCAGAGTTGAAGGCCATAGTCAAGCCTCCAGCCATGGCGGCAACCTCCTGGCACACCGTGATTGCAGCGCAGCCAGCATGTCACCATCTGCCCCTTGCTCATGACAAATATATTCATCATATAGAGTGTAGGGGTTAAATACCACAATTGCTATTGACTTTGGCACCTAAAGATTAAATGTCCAGTCAATAGTTGGGCACCTGTTTCACATGCAATGGGGTACCCTGCAAGGTTCCAATGTATATAACATAGAAAGTTATTTGCATTAGAATAAAGCTTGTTAGTGGTTGTCATAAAAACTCTATTAGTCTGCCATTAATTAAAAAACTGCATCAAAACTGGATGCAGTTTTTTCATTCATTTTTAATGCAGGTTTAACTATACCAATCTGCACCATGTGAATGCACCCTTAAGCCCCATTCACATGGATCAATCCCCTGGCTGGGTATCCCAGTCCAAACTTAGTCAGGAGACGGGACTCCTTGCAGCATAGTAATCTATGATGTTGGGAGCCCCTGTCTCGTCGCAGCTCTACTGTCTGAACTGTATACAGTACAGGACAGTAGCATCATAGGTCACTATGAGGCAGGACTAGGTTCAGACCTATGTACGTACTGGACTTTCGGGTCTGGATTGCCACATGTGCATGGGACCTTAGTATGAATGTACAACCCGCAAAAAATTGGGATGTTTTGTAACATATAAGGAAAACAATAATGCAAATGTTTGGAAATCTAATAACCATATTTTATTCACAACTGAACATAGAACACATATCAGAAGTTGAAAGTTAGACATTTTTTTTTTCATTATTTCCATTTCAAGTTGATGCCATTAACACATCTAAAAAAAAAGTCAGGACAGCGCCATATCTACCATTGCGTAGCATCCCCGCCTTCTCTTTACAACAGTTTGTAAACATCTGGCAAGTGAGGAGACCAAATGCTGGAGTTTTAGAAGAGGAATATTGTCCTATTGTCTGGTGTAGGATTCTAGCTACGTCAGACATTTTATAAAGCGTCTCAACTTTCTTGGAATTGGGGTTTTATGGCAGGTGCTATTTATCCTCTTTTTTTAACCTCACTCTAGGTTTTGGCTTCCAAAACTGCGTCTGAAAACCTGAATGTGTAAATACACCTTTAACTGCATAGAACTGTATATCAAAACTGCATGCAGTGGTGATGCAGTTTTTTATTTTGCAAATGAAAAATATTAAATATATGTATAAAATTAAGAAACTGCATCAGAAACAGCATGCAGTTTTTCCAATGCAGTTTTAACTGCATCCAAACTGCTCTGTGTGAATGTACCTTAAGATAGCTGGGCCCTTGGTAAGTGTCTTTCCCGGCCTGGAGTTTTGAAGGAATAGTGGTAGGGTTGGAGTGGGCTTGCCTGCCATCCCTTGCTCCTCCAGTACAGGTGTTCAGTTGCTCCTCAGCCAGCTCAGGTGATATTGCTGAGCTCATTACTGGGGTATAAAAGTCTGTAGTTAGTGCAATCTTCATCCATTAGGAGCTTGACAGTTTAAGCCTGTGCATAGAGTAGTTGAGAAAACCTGCATTTTAGTGCCAGATGGCAAAGTCTTTATTTTCTTTGCTGGATGTTACTGCAGGTACATTAACTATTGAGCTGTTTTCTGTGGACTAAATCAACAAAGTTTGTTCTTAACCTCTGTAGTCCTTGTATTGTCATTGCCAACCGCACAGTCCTATATGTACAGTAGATACTAAGGCATCACTCACAATGAATATACAATCTTTATAAGGTTTTTTATTTTTATTCAGTGTTTGATAAGAGCAACATTTCATCTTCATTCGCCCTGTATATGATCATAGGCAATGTGACTAGCCAAAGAAAAAAATAAATTGGGGAGAATTTATAAATTAACCTTTTTTTTTCCAAGCTTTTGGCAGATTTATCTTCCCTTTGTGCCAAAAGAAAAATCTGTTGTGCAGATGTAAGAAAGTTTGAAAAATATAGGTGAGCTGTGCAAGGTTGATCAACAAATAAAATACACAAAATTTATCAGGCAACATGCAAAATTTTATCAAATTTTGAGCAATTTCAGACATATTGTTGCAAAGGTACACATCTTTAACCCTTTGCCGATATTTGTGTGTTGAAGGCTCCCAGGCAGTTTGTAATAGAAGTGAATGGATTTCTGTATATACTGCAATATGTTTTATTGCAGTAAATTGTAGTGATGATCAGACCCCCTCTAGGCTACAAGCCCCCTAGGGCATCTAAAGAATTAAATAAAAAAATAAAAAAGTTTAAATAAATCCTAGATCACAAAAATTAAATAAACAAATATGAACATAAACAAATTAGGCATTCCTGTATCCGAAAATGCTCAAACTATAAACAGAAAAAAATATTCATCCCATGGTGAACGCAGTAGCAGGAACAAAATCAAATGGACAAACTGCTGTTTTGCCTTCCAAACAAAATTAAATGAAATGTGATCAAAATATCATGCATTGCCCAAAATGGTATACATAAAAAGTATAACTGCCAAAAAAAGACACCTTGCACTGCTCTGTATATGGAAATATAAAAACGTAATGGGTGTCAGAATATGGCAATTCCAAGAAATGTTTTTAAAAATTTTTCATAGTTTTGCATTTTTTGATAAGGAGTATATAAATTTGATATTGCCGCAGTTGTAGCAACTCAAAGAATATAGGGAGCCTCAATTTGGCTGCACAGTGGACACCATAAAAAAAACACATAAGAAAATTGCACAAATGTAGAATCCACCACATTCTACTTTTATTATGTAGCTTCTCAGTACATGGTACAGAATATTAAGTTGTACCACTATGCAGCTCTGTGAACAGAAAAATAAAAATGTTATGGCTTTTGGAAGGTCGGGAGTAAAAAGCTAAAATGAAAAAATAAAAAATTGCTGTGGTGAAAAGGAGTTAAAATACTGTAAAAATTTCACACAGTTGATAAATTGACTTAAGGCTGAAGCCTCAAGTGGTGTAAAAATCGGGTTGTTTTACAGTCCCTAGTAAATCTCATCCACACATTGAAGAAATATACCCGCAGCGGAAATGCTGCGATTTCCAAAACTGTTGCATTTTTTGAAAAATATCAATTATACCTACAGAAACGCTGGTGGTTTCCCTATCTGTATAATTGAAGCAGAAGGTCCCACCGCGGTTTTTCCTGCAGCACTTTTTGGCTGCGGCCCACAACATGGGACCTTAGCCTAAAGGGGTTTTCTGGACTTAGCAACTGATGGCCTATCCCTTAGTATAGCTCATACCTGGGACCCCCAGGAATCAGCTGTTTGAAGTGGTAATAGGTGCTGTTCCGACTTCATAGTCCATTTGACATCATGTTCAATGGTCACATGATTTGTTTGTAGCTCAAGTGAAATACCAAGCACCGCTGCTGTAAAGGGTACGGGGTGCCATGCTTGGTTTTGTGTGAAGAAGACCCAGCGCTCTTCCAAACTTTACAATCACATCAAACAGCTGATTTGTGGGACCTGGGAGACAGACCCTCACTGGTCTTCAGTTGATGACATATCCTAAGGATAAGTGATTAATTTAAAAACCTGGAGACCCCTTTAAACAAATGTAGAAATTGAAAGAATTTACAGATATGGATGCCTTTTGAGTATACCATTAACTGAAGTGCCTGGCATTATCCCATTTAGTAGAAACAACCTCCAGCAGGCATTTCATATCACTGTGTACCAGTCTCTGACTTTTGTATTACTTTCTCTCCAAGATAGAGTATAGGCATTTCTTACAGGCAGGGCCCTGTTAAACATCTAAATGGGATTTAGATTTAGGTTTAATATGACTGTTTAGGAACTGTTGACATATGTTTTGAGTGTGCATCAGAAGAGTGAATGTATGCCAGCTGTGGGAGCTATGTGCTATAATTTATGCCAGTTTCTATCATAAATTATAGTAAAGTTACAGCCAAAATTTTTGAGACTGACACGAATTTTTGTTATCACTAACTTTGCTACTTCAGTTTTTATAGTACCAATTTGCATCAATTCTAGATTATTATGAAACGTGATCAAATAATTGGAATATGTTGCAAAGTCATTCCTTGCCATGAAAATAAACTTAATCACAAAAACATTTTCATTGGATTTCAGCCCTGCCACAAAGTGATCTGCTAACATCATTTCAGCGATCTTCTTGTTAATGATGATAAGGCAGCTGATATCATATATACTGTATGCTGATTTAATTATTAGACCAGACTGGTTGCTTTAAAAAGAGTGGTGCTTGAAATCATTGTCTTCTTCTGTTAACCATGGTTCTCTCCAAAGAAACACATGCAGCATCATTTATTTGCATCAAAATTGCTTTATACGTAAAGACATTGCCCTTTAATCAAACATTTATTGGATCACCAAGAATTTCAAGGACAGAGGTTCAATTGCTGAGAAGAAGCCTTCAGGGAGACACAAAGTCCAGCTAGAGCCGGCACCTAATGGATTCAACTACAGGATCTGTCCAAAACCAGTGCAGAGCTTGCTCAAGAATGGCAGCAGGCAGATGTCAGTGCATCTGCCTGCTCAATTTGGCGAAGGCTTTTAGAGGCTGGCCAAGTGTCAAGAAGGACAGCAGTGAAGTCACTTCTCTCCAAGAAAAGGCCAGACTGATATTCTTTAAGAAGTACAGGGATTGGACTGCAGAAGCCTGGGGTAAAGTTATCTTCTCTAATAAAGCCTCCTGACAGGGATATCTGGTAGAAAAGTGAGCACTAGCATGAGTCCTGTGTCATGCCAACAGTAAAGCATCCTGAGACCATTCATGTGTAGGGTTGCTTTTCATCCAGTGAACTCACATACAGTTTTGCCTAGAACACTACCATGAATAAAGAATGGTATCTAAACATTCCCCAAGAGCAACTTCTCCTGACGATTCAGGAGCAATTTGGTAGTTAACAATGCGTTTTCCACCCCATACCACAAGACATAAGTGATAATTAAGTGGCTTGGTGAATAAAACATTGACATTTTGGGTCCATGACCTGTAAACTTCCCAGATTTCAATCCCATTGAGAAGTGGTCAATCCTCAAAAAACTGGTGGACAAACAAAAACACAGAAATTGTGATAAACTGCAATTCAGGATAAGTACTAATGGGTTGTCATCAGTCAAGATTTGACCAAGAAGTTGATATCCAGTATGCCAGTAGGAATTGCAGACACCTTGAAAAATAAGGGTCAACACTGTAAATACTGGGTCTTCGCATAAACTTGATATATTTGTCAGTGTAAAAACATATGAAATTCTTCTTCAGTAACCTTGTAAACCTCTGACTAAAAGGTCTAAAGACACTGAAGCAGCAAAGTTTGTGAAATACAAAATTTGTGTCAGTCTCAAAATCTTTAGCCACAGCTGTAAATCCATTGGGCCACAGAGATCATGTCCCTTTCCTCTAAATTCCATTCATTATTTCAAAAAAGGGTATGCTGCAAATCCCTCAAAAAGTCACAATTTTCCCTGCAAATGAGACTTAAACAAAAATTGTTTTGTTTTTTTTTTTTTTTTTTATGCCAGGAAGCTGCCATAAAACTAATAGTAATTCAGCCCCATTGTCATGTAGCAAGGTCTACTTTCAGCTGGGCTTCAGTTGACTTACACACTTTTTACTTCAGGGTATGATGAGAGGGTTGGCTTGGGTAGCTTTTTACAGAGAAAATATATTTTGCTTAAAATTGCTACACTAGATTTATTTTTAGTTCCTTTAGGCTTTATTTGCACTCTGTTGGCTGTGTATGTTTAATATATGCAGTGGAAAATGTCCCCTATATATAGAGAGAGAATGTGTCCATAGGGTTCCATTGTCTAGATGTATGCTGTAAGAGCACTGGCATGCCTTTTTACTACATTATATTGAATAAAATAGTCAACTGTGCTTTTCAATACAGAGACATCCAGCAAAGACACAGCCTGGTGGTGTATTTTTATTTTTTTTGTTTGCAATGTCATTCTCTGATGACTTACAGTAGGTAACTGCATGCCATACAGTTCCATTGTACACTGGAGACAGTCATACATGTCAAGAGTGTTTCCCAAAGTATTTCCCATCTGTATGTCGAACCAAACACCGTATGAACAGAACTTTACTGTATGTCTACCCATACCTAATTCAATCGTTCTATAGATAAGTGAGTAATGAACTTTAAGCATAATTCCATTTTCTGCCATGTAGATAATTATTTTCTACAATACACATTTGCAATTGAGGTAAATGGACAAAAGCGGGCTTTTCAGTTGCTGCCAACAGATTTTCATTTCCATTGTTGGCCATAATGTTCAGAGCAATTTAATGTGTCTTTATGAACAACATTAAAAATTCATTGCTCAACACCCTGCGTCCAGTTACATGGCAACAACCTCCATCTCTTTAATGCATTAATAAGTGCTCTTTTCAGAGGAAGCAGATTGTACTAAATTGCCACATGAGTGAATTGTTTATTAGCCAACACAGGGCTTTTGTTGGATCTCATCAGCGATGTTACTGAAGAGCAATCCATTCAAGAAAAAAACCTTGGATCATCATAACAATAATTAAAGAATATAACGAAATGTTGTTCTAAAAGAAATGGAGGATTTACTGCATGATGAGATCAAGCAATGAGATGAGTGCTACACTGCTATACTTTACCTGTCAGCTCTTACTTGGGACCTGCACAATGTCCTATTAATTGTGTGTGAAATGCGGCCAATTTATTTAACTAGTCAATGATCATTAGATGTATCTGTTCTTAATGTTTAGTCCTTTCCTTTGTTCCTATGATAAAACATAAGAATGGAAACCATAAATGCTAATGTGAATTTAACTTAAAGGAGTAGGTACCTTTTTAATATAAGTAACACTTCACAAGTGCCAGTCAGATTTCTGTTTCCCTGTTCTTTAGGGACCCTTATCAGATCCATGAGCCACTGGTTTTGAATAGAAGCAAAGGACCAAAGGGACACTAACCATTTTGTGCACAAGGCTCAGAAAATATAGCAGTATTTCATTTAGTGCTTCCATCTGTATAATTTTACCATATAGGTATAGTTCCACATTATACGACTACTTTCCAATATGTGAATATCATTTGACATGTTGTAATATCCCTGAATCTTTCTATAATGCAGATAAAATTGTGCAGCATTACGTCAATGATGAAATGTTCTTGTATGGAAAAATTATTTCATGACTCCGATGGAGAACTCAGTCCTCTGATACCTAAATTACATCTCAAGAACCAATCTATGCTTTCACAGCCACAGATAAACCTCACACCAAGAACCAATTAATAGTAACAGTTTCTTATCACTGTCCATTCACACTTTGGAGAGATGTTAGAGCTCCTTATTTCTAATTACAGTCTTGGTCTCCATATGATATGTTATATTAATGCTGACAGCATGTCAAGCGTTTCTTATTACAATTTCTTCTTAAATTATTAGTCTATTTTTTTTCGTAATGTGGTAAATGTTAATATATACATAAAAGGAAAAGTTCCCCATAGCTTTGTAAACATAAAAAACACAATCCATACATTTTCCTGCAGTCTGCAAATCTTGGGTGCAAGAAGAGTTTAATTTGATCATCTCAGATGTCTGTGGAGGATTATACTGCTAGTAACAGCTGCTCTGTCCTCCAGTATCTCTGTTAATTACTCCTTATATACTGTGACATGTAGTGTTCCTGTAAGGACCCCAAGGAGCTATAATATAAAGACATTTATATTCCCGTCATGTGTTGTGTTCCATTTCACATCTAGCATGTTTTGTGTTAGAAATTGCATCCTAGATGTTTTACACTAGGGATTGCTGTTTAGTATCTAATTCAGTACAGAGGAATACTCTAAGACATAATTATTCAGGGGCCCACAGTCTTCAAAGATCCTTAAGGTGGGCAGAATAATGTTCATTTAGATAAGTCACTTCTTCTAAGATTGGCCATACACTTTAGATATTTCTCAACCGAATGCTCATTCAGCTGGCAGCTATCTCTCTTGACCACCCCTGCTCCAACACATGCCCATTTATCTTGGCCATGTTTGCAATTGTTCTCTCTAGCAACTGTGAAATAAGTTACTGCTAAAAGCAGAGTATGAATACAGACTGAGGTCAGAGATGGCAGCAGAGCTCAATATTCAGGAACAGACCAGGGTCAATAACAGAAAATCCAGCAGAGAATACTCAGCATGTCAAAATAACAAGCCGAGGTTAAAGAGAGTAAAAATAGTAAGCATACAGGTACACCTTTGCAAGACACTAGAGAACTGGGCATCTTACTCAGGCAGGCTAAAGCAGGTGAAAGAGACTTTTTATAACTGAAGACTAACAGAAATGAGATTTACTGGAATATGCGTTAGCCCCTTATGTAGCAGGAAGGGAGTGCGTATCCTCCCTATGGGCATACCCAGCAACGTCAGAAGGAACAGTTAGTCTAAGTGCATGAGAAAGCAGGGAATGGACAGCAAGTGTAGACTGTAACTTGGTTGCCATGCTTGCTGGGAGATGTAGTAGAACATCAGGCATAGACAAGTTGCATTAAACTGATTATTTCCACTAAAAAGAAATAGATAAGACATATGGAAATCTAACTGCCTGTTCATTCCCCCTCTGATACCTGACATCCAGGGAGAGTTTGGATACCCCATACATATTAGATTTTTGGCCAGTACCACTTAAATCAGTGTTTTTGACCAACATTTGACTAAAGATTTTGTATAATACAATTATTAAAAACCCTTTAAAAAGTTCAAAGGTAGTATGTCACCAGAACCCAGTATATAAACCCACCTCTGCGGATAGGTAGTATCAGGTCACCTGAACTAAACAGTGTTTTCCCCTTGTGAATCATTGCCATTGTTATCACTGTTTTGGTCAATAAGCAAATGAGCTCTCTGAAGCAATGAGGATGTTGCCATTCTCCAAAGAGGTTAGCAGCAACAACCTCATGGTGCCAAAGAGCTCATGTGCATAGTGACAAAAACAGCGACATCTTAAGAGTGGAGGCACCAATTCACAAGGGGAAAACACTGTCTGATTCAGATGATCCTAATCTATCTACCTGCAAGGCTTGGTTAATATGCTGGGATCTGGTCAGACTCCCTTTAAAGCAAATTGAAACCATACAGCTTTTATTAGCAAACTGGGTCTGTCTCTTTCAGAAATGAAAACTGAACCATTTAGTTCTTGCCCATATACCCAACCTCCATTTCAGCTGACTCACTGGTATTCTACAGACTATCATGAGCAGTGAAACATGGAATCTGATATGATACAGGAGGAAGATGTATTGTTTTGAGACCTGCACATATCTAATGTGCTGGTAAATTGAGTTATCTTGGGCAGATAAATATCAATGTGTGCAGAAATGTATGATTGACAACTAGGGGTATGAAACACATTTAGCTTCTCATGTCTCTAATGACCTAGAAAGATTCCTGCTGCCAGACACAAATGGCCTACATGCATTGTATTATCAATCTGATCATTCTGTATGCCTCGTATACATCCATAGTTTGTATTTTACCCAAGACTTCACTAACTCTTTAAATTGCATTATTGAAATTCTCATTTACAAACACTCCATCCTGTCAACCAAGCTGACGCTTTCCCACTGGACATCTCCCCACCAACTTCTGCACCCCTTCATTAGCTTGGCTTTATTGACATACCTTTCCTTATACAAAAATAGAAAGGAACTAGTCATTTAAGTTGAGCCAGACAGAGAGAAGTTTGCTAGGACCTGCAGTGTTTTACAGTTAAAATACAGATTTGTGTAATGGGGGAACCTGACAATATTTCATATTCTCCATGGTTAGGGCAGCATGAATCTCCTGACTGGTTCCCTTTGAAAGAAATGAATGATAAAAGTTAATAAGAAATACACACGTGGACAAAATTGTTGGTACCCCTTGTTTAATGAAAGAAAAACCCACAATGGTCACAGAAATAACTTGAATCTGACAAAAGTAATATATAAAAATTCTATGAAAATAAACAAATGAAAGTCAGACATTGCTTTTCAACCATGCTTCAACAGAATTTAAAAAAAAAAGAAAACTCATGAAACAGGCCTGGACAGAAATGATGATACCCTTAACTTAATATTTTGTTGCAAAACCTTTTGAGGCAATCACTGCAATCAAACGATTCCTGTAACTGTCAATGAGACTTCTGCACCTCTCAACAGGTATTTTGGCCCACTCCTCATGAGCAAACTGTTCCAGTTGTCTTGGGTTTGAAGGGTACCTTTTCCAGATGGCATGTTTCAGCTCCTTCCAAAGATGCTCAATAGGATTTAGGTCAGGGCTCATAGAAGGCCACTTCAGAATAGTCCAATGTTTTCCTCTTAGCCATTCTTGAGTGTTTTTAGCTGTGTGTTTTGGGTCATTATCCTGTTGCAAGACCCATGACCTGTGACTGAGACCAAGCTTTCTGACACTGGGCAGCACATTTCTCTCTAGAATCCCTTGATAGTCTTGAGATTTCATTGTACCCTGTGCAGATTCAAGACACCCTGTGCCAGATGCAGCAAAGCAGCCCCAGAACATAACAGAGCCTCCTCCATGTTTCACAGTAGGGACAGTGTTCTTTTCAAGATATGCTTCATTTTTCCATCTGTGAACATAGAGCTGATGTGCCTTGCCAAAAATTTAAATTTTTGTCTCATCTGTCCATAGGACATTCTCCCAGAAGCTTTGTGGCTTGTCAAAATGTAGTTTGGCAAATTCCAGTTTTGTCAGATTCAAGTTATCGCTATGACCATTGTTGTTTTTTCTTTCATTAAACGACGGGTATCAGCAATTTTGTCCACGTTTGTATATTATGCAATATTTCTGCTTGACCCTGACAAAAAGTCTTGCAGAAATCTTGCAGAGAACACATGGGTGTATAGAATGGAATTGCTATTTAGGCAATAAATCTTGTGCCATATAAACACATTCTGTGCCTCACTCAATACTTTCTGCAAATTAGGACATCTCGGTCTGACATTTATTATAACTCACGCCAATTATATAGGAAATCTATGCCAGTTCCTGACTGGCAAAATTATTCATTTTGGCACACAGGCATCCATCTGATTTACTAGGAGGCCAGAGTCTCTCGATAACCCAGACACGCATTGTGCTTGTTGGGCCTTTATCTAGAATGACAATAAAGTGCCAGTCTTAATAAATATTCCCCAGCATTTCAGACAACAGATACAGGAATAGCAAGCAATTCGATAGCCTAGGTCAAAAACCAGAGAGTGCAAGAGTAGCCAAAACCAAAGCAGAGAAATACCAGTAGTCAAGTTCAGGAGGTGTAACATAAAGCAAAGTTGGCAAAAGAGGGGTAAACCAGGAAATGAGCAATTAAACAGGGTGTGGTACTGGAACCAAGATCACAGAAGACAGAGAGCTTAGATACAAGATGCAATCACAGGCAAGAATCTATGTCAGTGTCCGATTAAAAAGCCGCAACTCGGCCCTTGATAAAATGCTGTAAAATGCTGAACTAGAGCACTGATTGGCTCTGCATCCCAAGACTCTGCCAGGCTAAGCAGACCGAGCCAGAGTTTAGCTGATAGATATAGCAACCTTAAGGCAACGGTCCTGTGATAAATGCACATGATGTACAGAACTCCCCCCTGCAGCACTGCACATAAAGGAATAATGAGTGCTGGGTGGAGAAAAAGGACCACAAATATTATTCCTGACAAAGGGTTAACCTGCACATCAGTTCTATCTTTGGGGGTAGGGCATAATGACCTTTTAGTCCCACGGCAGAGAAGGTTCTGCCAATTGTCTTACACCCAAACATAGGACAGTGAAGAGAATGAGGAGAGCAAACATGGCTGATCTCCTGTTCGAAGAAATATTTATTGTATAGAATGTATTGCATTTACTTCAGTGCACTATGGAGAAATAGACAATAAATTGCCTATAAAAACTTAAAAAAAAAATAAAATCATAATGGGTAGTGGCTGTGATGTTTTTTCCGTTAACCATTGAATATCCCAATGGTGAATACAGCAGAAATAATTTTCTTTATTTTTAGCTAGTGTGATATATAAGGCTGGATTTACACTTTTATAACACCACTGGAATACAGCCGCAAATCACGTTTCCACCATAAGTCTAGTGCCCAGAATAAGGATGTATGACGCTGCAAATTCAGATCATTAGGCCAAGATTTGGGACCGGATGTGCACCTGTAATATGGACTGTATAATACAGATTAATGATAGCCACGTAAATCCAGCCTTAGTGTATAATGGTGACCAAGGATGTGATGATATCTTAACAAGAAAGACAGATAAGACAGTTTCACATGATCTATGCCTTTCACCTATGCAGTCAAGGACACAAGTGCAATAAAAGTGCAATGGCAAGACACTTGCTGATTTCTTAACAAATAAAATGTTACTTAAATTTTTGTTTGCCGTATACATATCCGTATGTTATTTACTCCCTGCATATATAGTTGTGTAGAATTTGTTACGCTAGGTTCACACTAGCGTTCGGCTTTCCGTTCTTCGGGTCTGCTTGGGAACCCAAAGAACAGAAAACCTAATCCGCTTAAAAAGCGGTTACACACAGAAACCTGTGCACCCCATTGACTATAATGGGGTCCACCAGGTTTCCACCCGAAGAATGCGGAGAGAGGACTTGCAGGACTTTTTTTCCACATTTTTAAAGCAGATTTGGGGACAGAAACCCCAAACGGAGTTTGAACACTGGTGTGAATGCAGCCTTAGTGGTCGCAATGATCTGAATAAGAGCCCTACTCACACTACTTTTCTGTCTGTGTGCTATCCGTTAAAAAAATCACATAGATGGCAAATAATAAAAACACTAGGATATACAGTGTCTGTTCTTTTCTAGTCTGCAAAAAAGTGTGAAAGCAGCCTAAGAGAAAAACATATCTGATTATTTGAAGGAAAATTATTTGCAAGATGAAATATGTTTTTCGGCTTTACAGACGAAAGAGTCTTCACCATTCTGTTTCAAGAGATAACTCAGAGGTCAACCAGCTAAGAGAGCTAGTATCCAGGTTCTCCAGCACTTCTCCATTCCGATACTTGGATGTTATCACTACTCTTGGTACTGGAGGATTTGGCCGTGTTGAGCTGGTAAGATTACCTGACAGACTATGCATTTATTATAACATATATATGTAGTGCTGCATAAATCATTGTAACCTTTTTACAGTAGTTTAGATGTGATAACAATAGGTCCTTTGTTCTCTTGTAGTATTAGTCAGGGTTGGACTGCCTTATTGAATGGGTGTAATTCTGTTAGAAAGCAGGCAAAACAGTAGTATGTATAATTCTTATCCTAGAATAGGCATTTAAAAGTTGCATCTTTATTATACTGTAGCTGGAGAGTCGCTCAACAAGCAAGCAGCATACTTAGGGGCCTAAGCACCTTTCCCACTAACCTAGATGACCCAATATAAGAATACTACAAGTAGCACCCCTCCCGTCCATGTAAAATGTTTTACATCTAGCTACATAGAGTAATTCAGTATCAAGATAAATAGTGTATGCAGCATCCACACTCTGTTCATAAACCATCAAGATAAATAGCACCTATACAGTAGCATCCAGTTAAATGGTGCCAGACTTTTCAGAGAAGCCTTATGGGATCCTTACTTAGTCAGGTCAAGGGCTTACTCCAATGTGAGGTTTTATGGACACCATGGGCAGCACACAGACCAATTTATTTTAATGATTGGATGTGTTAGATGAGATGCAGATGAGTCCCCCTCATTATGGTTTATGGGTCCATGAAAATCATGGACAGCATAATGCATTCAAAACATTATTAAATATAGTTTAAAAACTGACGTGACCTGACATGAAAAAAATGGATCAACCATAGGATTGTGTGCTATCTATGGAGATAACAGACAGTACATCTCAGGATTTCAGGTGCCCTCCTGTCTCCTCCTTCCCTCCACTTTCTGGTTTTATCTCATTCTTGCATGGAGCTCCTGCTTGTTGTAAACAGTACAGTTATCTTTGGATTACATGCACAGATACCAGAGACAATGCTTAAGACATGTATCCAAAACTAAATGCAATATGTAAAAAGAGGTAGAGAAGAGAAAGTGTGTGCCTGGGAGCAGTGACTCCTCATCTAGACCTGAGAACAGGTCTGTAACCTAGGCAACCAGCTGTAAATACTGAGAGTTTTAGTTGTATCTGGCAAATGGTGGAAGATAGATAAAGCAATATATCAGGTAAAACAGTTAATTTAGCTTAAGCTACACTTCTGAATATGATCCTTGAGATGGGAATACCACTTTAAGTCTGGGATTCTCTGTGGTTGCTCTGTGGAGTTTTTAAGTGGGTTGGATGGATTATTGTGAAATTGTGTAACTATGCAGCCGCTCAGCTCTTATTTTTAATCTACTCACATTCTACCTGTCCCAATGGACACATACCTAAAGTCATATTATTTCTAGCACAATCTTAATCATGCCTGGTTCACTTTCAGGTGAAATTAAAGGATGAAGATATGACTTTTGCACTGAAGTGCATTAAGAAAAAGCACATTGTAGATACACATCAGCAAGAACATGTGTACTGGGAGAAGAATATATTGCAGCAGATCAATTGTCCTTTCATCATCAGGTAAACTAAGAATTGAGGATGGTTTCAGACAAGTGGGTTTTTTTAGTATCACTTAACTGTTTTTCTATAGATTATACTAAAAACCAAAAAACACACTTATAAAATGCTGTGTGAACAAAAAAATACATAGATTAAAATATATATAATATATTTATAAGAAATAAACACCAAGGAAAATGTAGTGTGAATGAAGCCTAACATGGTGTTTTCCTTCCAGGATGATTATGCTATAGCCCCCATTGTAATGCATTTTAACACATGTGACTGATATAAAGTGTTAGTGTTTGGCTATTATATAGGCTACACAGAGGTTATGGAGGAAAGAAACTAAACTTTTTTATTTCCTGACTTGTCAGAAATGAATTAACCCATAAAAGGTGTGTCATCCTGGAGTAAATATGATATGTAACACCTATCTTGTCCAGATAAATTCTTTTAGGTTCAAAAAATGTTGTTAAACAAGTAAAGTAAGTAACAGGCTTGACAACTGACTGTTCCCAAAGAGATGTTCTTGTGCTGTTCTTTACCCCAACCTACCCAATGACAGGGCAGCCATGTCCCAGCTAACTGTGTGTTTGTAGTGTTGTGGCCAAAAAAAACCACTCACTTCACAGGATCATTGCCACTAACTTATTACTGAGGTAGAAATTGTCCAGCCAGTTGCTGAGCAAATTGCTCAGTTGTAGCAAGGATCTCAGTAGCTTTTTATTGCGATAGGAGTCACAAGGCAACACACAGTGATGGTCCAGTTCTCACTGGGATTTGTGCTCAGCTCCTACAAGTACCACTCCTCATGCTAGGCTTGCTTTTGGAAACAGTTTGGCTCTGTTTTGGGAATTGTACCGCTCAGACAAGTAGCTGCAATGGAACTCCAGACAAAAGACCTATAGGTGCAGGAAAGTCTCCCTTTTAAAAGATGAACCTTATCATACAGCAAGATTACAAGGCATCAGGCCCATAACATGTGTAGACACAACCAATAGGCACAACTACTGGGTTCCACTTATTTAATTAGAATCATTGCACAGCCCTCCTTCCTGATAGTATTAGACTAAATAGGGTGCAATATCTCTGCATCAAAACATTTAAAGTGACAGTGTTACATCACACTGTGAATCAGCATATCCACAGCATAAACACCATATTACACATCATACAGTGCACAATAAGATGTGCAAACAAATGTATATAACAGCTAAACAGGCCAATCTTGGGTAAGGACTTAGAAAAATCACCTACCCAAAGGCATTTTATGGAAGGGGTGGCTTCCATCAACTTACAATACAAATACAGAAAAAACAGCATGCTGAAAAGATGAAATCACAGTGACAGCTCCATATCTGTCCAGATCCTTATATGGAATGTATCAGGATATAAGTAGACATATTGACATGTTATAAACCAGATAAGTTCACCATGGTGGAACTAACTGTACATTAAAACAACTGCTCAAGAACAAGAGAATGTGCTGAAATGGAAACTACACAAAAAGAAGTGGTATTAAACAAAAGCAAAAATAAAAATTGAAACAGTAATAAGTAAGATAGAATTGTCCTCCTTTCCTGTATTCCTCTCTTCACAAACCTTGGGGGGGGGGGCACAACATCAGTCAAAATACAAGTTATTCAACCCAAAGAGTATCTGCAAAAGTAGGAATGGATAGTATGGGACAGGGAGGAACACAAATGGATAAACATGAGACACCGAGGTAGAAGTAGGAAGGGAAGGTATTTCGCTTGCAAGGCATCAGAGGTAGTCTTCCTTATCATCCAGAATTGGAGGGAAATCCGAGAGTCAGTCCTTGTTAACAACAATACGTTAAACTCCAAAGAATTATACTTTCTAAAATTATTGAGCACCATAAGCTACTCCATGTGCGTAATATGATAAAGCACTTCAGCCCAGTGTTCTCTATAGGGAGGTACCTGAGATCTCCACTTGTCAGAGGATGATGCTTCACATACTGTAGCTACCAAAATTTGTCTCTGTTTAATAAACAAAATATGGCTTGGTAGCATTGATAGAAGCGTTAATTCAGGATAATTGGAAATTGAGTCTTGGAACAGACTATAATAGCATCCCATAGGCATCTAACCAGGGTGCACCCCCTTCATCTTATCTAGAGCATCACCAGCACAGAGAAAAATGTAATGGAGGCGGTAGGGGTTCTATACTACCTTTTAAAGGGGTTGTCCAGGATAACTCGTTTATGGCAAGGACGCTAGAGAAGGTGGGGAAAAAAAACACTCTTCTTTCCCCGGTGCTCCGGTGTCTCCCACTGTGTTCCAGTCCTACTGCTTCAGGGTCTTTCTTTGATGGAAGTCCTCACCGCCTCAGTTGCCTAAGAAAAGAACACGAGACATCACAGTACGTATGTGAGTGACGTCTCCTTTATGGACTCTAATTTGCCATGAAACAAATTCAATGCAATAGCTAGACTTTGAAATGTTAATCTTGTGACATATATCCAGCCAAGAGCAAAGTTAACGCATGACACATCTGTATACAGCAATCGTTTACCTCATGTACTATATACCCTAAAAGGCAGTTTTGGGGGACTTTGTTATATGGTCAAATGATTCTCCAGCCACTGCCATGTTATGGACGAGAGCACAGTCCAAAGAAGACAGAGGTCCAATACAATAAAGGCTTGATGTCCATGAGCTGTAATGAAAAAGCACAGAGGAGGAAAAAAATTGGTCAACCCATTTAAAGGAAACCTGTCAGTAGGTTTGGGGCTACTAACTCCCCATTATGCAGCTAGGGTTTAGCATCACAGACCAGGATGCTGTCATTAGAAACGGCCCTGATGTCCAAACTCTTATTCAGGTGGCTATGGGTTGTGGCATAAGGAATTGTGATGCTCATATGGGAGCGTAGTGATGGAACCACAATCTCCAACCTCCTGGTCACTAACTGTCCTGAAACACTTACATGTATGATTTCATACTTCATAAATATATGTTGGTGGTTTAGTAACCCCAAAACTAGCAATTAGTTCCCCTTTAAACATCCTAATTAAGTGTTTTCTCTGATTCTGGTTATTTTTACGATCATGTGATCACACGGGTACAGCAATTGAATGAAAAACTTCCTACAAAACATCTCATAATAGATAAAGGAAATAAACCATAGCATGAAAAAAGCAGCGATGCAATGATAACAGCCTCGCACGGTCTTCACTCTTCCATTTGTGAGAGGGCTATGATTTTATGTGGATGATCGGGCTGTCAAACAACAAAATAACAAAAGAACTGACAAATGTCATTTTCCCAGGCGCAGGCAATGTCTGTGTTCTCCTAGAAAGAAGCATTCCCTATCAGCCCATCCAGATGCTCTTACAATAGACGTCCTTAATATTGATAATCTGCTATGGTAAATACACATGATGTCTTGTGAATACAACAGGCACAGTGCGTTAATAATGACTTGAAACTGTGCTGTGCTTTGCTGATCTAGTTTCTTGGCAGCTTCATTTTGGTGACAGATGTCAGATGTGTTTTTTTTCTCTTTCTGTAGGCTCTACAGAACTTTCAGGGATGCCAAATATGTGTACATGCTCCTGGAGGTGTGTCTTGGTGGGGAGCTCTGGACTATCCTCAGAGACACGTGAGTTGCTATTATTAGCAAACTTTCCTGCTTTTAGAAATAATCGTCTTTCTGTTACACCCGATATACAATGTTGTGGGAAAAAATTGTCCATCCTATAACTGATTGAAATCTCTCTTATTTTTATGGGCTTAGGAGTCCAGTGGGCCATCCTAATGAGTGATTGACATCTATCTCTGTGTTCATGCTCAAATGGGGAAGACTGATAAGCAATTAGTGAGGCTGTCCACAGAACTCCTAACCCTATTGTTAGCGCTGTAGTTCTATCAGCTATATTAGGGCCCATAGGAATCCTCCAATACAAATCAATGTGATATCAGTACCAACCATTGTAATCTTTAGTAATATTACTGACCATAACAATAATACCATTTCATTGCCCATATAATAGTAACCATGTAGCATAGATATGATAACCATACCATCCACTGTGTAAATATAACCGTGGTAGCCAGGTTAACCATATAATATTAATATCCATAATTTTATATATTTGGAGACATCCACATATTATATAATCAGTCACCAAATAATGGGCAATTAAAGTAGACTTTGTGGGCGCCAAGAGTTGGAGTACATCAATCTGATATGGATGACCTAAAGATAGGTTATCAATATTAAACTTTTGGACAACAACTTAATTTGTGAAATTTCCTACATAGACGTTCCAGAAAAAGCTCTAAGACGGGGATTTATCAACCCCAACATCAGAAAGCTAAAACAAAAGTAGCAAAGCGTGTGTTTGTGACTTAACTGCCCTTTTGCGCATTTTTTTGTTTTTGTTTTTACACCAGTCTTGCCACTTTCAGATGAGAGATAGAGGTATGGGCTGGGCCATTGGCCCAAGTAGATTTATCATTCTTTATACCAATTTTCTGGAAATCGATGCCAGCCATGAGCTGGCTAGTTTTCATTCTAGGTGCATCATAAATTACGTGCATCTATCGGCAGCGAAGGGGATATCAACTCTCCAGTAAAACTCCCCTATATGTTTTGCCTATGAAATTACTGCTCCATTAGGGGTTAAGCTATTCCTTTTTATCTTAAACATTTTAGATCCGAACGCATTACAGTAGTCTTTAATGTGAAACAATGAAGTCTTGACTTTTTCAAAGAGTCATTTGAGAATATATTTCATTTGGTCTTTGTAACTCTTCTTACCGCTTAAGGGAAACTCATGCAGTACATTATTTTATTTGAATGAGTGACTGTAATAAATCTTAAAAAGGGCACTGGGACCTCAACTACATAAAAATCTATTACAGTAGAAAAGTTATATCAAGTCTCTCTATGATACAGAAGAACAGAAATGATATACTACATGCAAGTTTCTTGTTAGATTTAAAGGGCAATGAAAGGCATAAGGCTTTAGAACACTATACAAGTCTATTATGGGCTCCTCCAGTCACCCAAAAACTTTCATCTGGCTCCAACATACTGCTCGGCACCTGACACAACACCATACGGCGCTGTCAAAAATAACTGCCATACCAGTCACATACCAGAGAAATTGATTCACTAAGCTGTACTGTAATTGGTTTTGGGCTGGCTAGACTAGGGTGCAGGGTTTAATGGATTCCCTTGTCTTTACACTGAATCTGGGCAAAGAGATATGGACTTTGCTGCTGAAGGATCCCCAGGACAAGTTTCCCAGAATATTCATGTAGTACTAATGCAGAAGATGTATGTTTTGGAATGGAGGCAAGTGTTATTACTAGGGGAATGGTTAGGATGCAACAGGCCAGATGGTGAGACAAGATCATCGTATAGAGCTATGCCAAAGGTCAGAGCCAATGCTAGAACAACAGGCATCATACTAACAAACTAAGTGGTTATGTTGTATTCAGGAATAAGGCTGAGGTCTGAGTCTGGAGTAAATCAGGAACAATAGCACAAGGATGAGAACCCGGATAAGCCAGACCTGATATCATCTTCATGGGTCCATTGCCTTAGCAAGCTGGCATCACTGTGCTGCCACAGCAAGAAAGCAGTGACATGAGCCAGCAGGATAGCAGAGCAGGACAAGAGAAATCCCAGATGGCCATTGCTAAGATGTGGCACTGGAATTAGGAGAGGAAAGCATCAACTATTATTAGCTTTTCCTCTGTATATAAACTTGAAGTGTCAGCTTCCAAGTGATGTCAGTAGTTCCTTATGAAATGATGTGTGGTGTCTCTGGACTATTTCTATCTGAGCTGTTACTGTCAGATGTCAATCAGCCTAGGCATATGAATGTGCAACATCAGGGGTAAAATGTTTTAAACAGACTTAAAGGCTATGCCCACTGCTGCCATCAAATTTTTATTCATAAAATGTATTTTAAAAAAAATTAGGCAACTTTTCAAAACTACACAAAAAATATTCTGCCTATCTTGAACACACAACTTAAATGCAATACGTATTGCTGGTATGGATATGTAAGTAGATGCGGATGGCACCACCAGTCGGTGCGGAGTAGGGTCCCAACCCTTAGAATGTAGTAGATAAGACTCCGTACACTTGAAATTGATGCACTGAAAAATGTGTTTTATTCACACTTGGTAGAGTACAATGGTGACGTTTTGGTCAAGTCGACCTTCATCAGACTCTTAATGAATTGTAGTATGGGGAGACTCCTCTCCAGTGGTCCAGAGCGCATAGGAAAACTTAGCCTGAGTAGAAAAGCGCTTCCTCTACTCAGGTCGACTTGACTGAAACGTCACAATTGTACTCTACCAGGTGTGAATAAGAGTAAATAAAACATATTTTTCAGTGCAGCAATTTCAAGTGTACGGAGTTTGTTATCTGCTGGTCTGGATATGAGCCAAATGTGAAACTGGGAGAAGGTTACAAACTGCATATTAGGGGCAGGGCCGATTTAACTCATTGATGGGCTCAGAGCAAAGTGGCCCCCCATCACCCCCCCACTTAGACATACCTGACCCACACAAATAATAATGCCCCCTCAATAGCCCCCACATAATGTAATGCCCCTTAATGTCCCTCATATGGTATAATGCACTTTCTGTGGCAGCACACATTAACCTATCCCACTCCAACAGCCACTCAGGCATTATATTATAATGTCATCCACACAGTTTTATGTCCCCCTGCAGGTTGCCCCCTCAGTTTCTTGATGGACTGTCCTGGAATTAGTGACTATTTCTGTCTGAAATTTAGTGCAGCTTTTTAATTCAAGTTAACAACTAGCCGACATTGAAATATTTTCAAAGGTATACAAAGCGATTGAGTTAAGTTATACTTTGCATGGGTTCTGGACTGCTTCTTAGTTTTACCCATTATAACATATCATCCAGGGATCCAACAGACGGAGTATTGCACTAGTGAGTATTTGGATCATTGGTAGATACAATTTACTATATGAAAGTGATCCATGAAGTACAGATATAAGATTGAGAAACCGGGGTAGATATAATACCTAAGGCTAAAATAGAAACTTTGATTATTCTCAGCATTACTTATTGTATACATTTTATTATAAATATGCTAATTAGATTGTATCACCATGGATCCTGAGCCAGCTGCCTTAGTTACCTTGCTCTTATACCAGATCTCATCAAAGGCTTTTAGATAAGACAATTTTCTTGTTTTAATTATCTGCATTATCTACTACAAAATGTATCAAGTATTTTTTTCTAAATTTCAGGGGCTCTTTTGAGGAAGGGACTGCTAGATTCTGCATTGGGTGTGTTCTTGAAGCTTTCGACTATCTGCACAATCGGGGGATTGTCTACAGAGACCTCAAACCAGAGAATTTACTTCTTGATTCTGAGGGATATATAAAGATGGTTAGTAGTATAATGTTGTATGGCAGTGGCCTGACAATTACAAGCCAAAGGAGCTCATTCTGAAAAAAAGAGGAATGATATTGAGCACATTTAGCACAAGGCACTTTTTTGCTTCACACATGCGCCTCAAGCCCCACTCCTTGTCTCGGAACATTCTGCATCCCAGCCTTGGCCCAACTGATTTACTAAAACTCACGCCATGAGTTACAATGGAAATCTAAGCCAGTTCCTAACTTGCCTTAGATTTCCATTCTGGAGCTGGGTCCTCCAACATAGCCTCTTCATAAATCTCTCGGTCTCTGCACCAGTCTTAATAAATTTCATTCATGCACGTTGACAACAAGCCAAACCACAACCTCAAAAGGCCAGTCTGCAACAAGTGGGGCCAGGTGGACATGTCTGATGGCTTTCAAAAGGGCAATATTTGAAACTAACTTTTTGCAGGATAAGCTGTAGTTTCTATTGGTGCCATTTTGGTTTTATATGGCACTTTTGATCATTTTTATACATTTTGTTTGAGGCAGTGTGACCAAAAACCAGCAATTGTTTTGTTTTCTTAATTTTTTGCAGGATTTACCCTGCGGGATAAATAATGTTTGGTTTTCATAGTATGGCTTGTTATGAACACATCAATATCAAATATGGCTATTTTTTTTATTTTTATATTGCAACAAAAATACATAATTTTTTAAATACATTATAGCAGGTTACTTAAATTTTTTATATTTCCAATTATTTCCAGTTTGAAATTTGAACACTAGGGGGTGTGATTGCTAGTATAATATATTACCATACTTCTGCATTGTAATGTACTATAGTTTACAAAGTGAAATTTAATCTATAAGACTTTGCCTCTGCCAGAGTCTTATAGGTTAACTTAAGATGGTGACATGAGGGTCTTCAATAGGCCCCACTATCACCATAGCAATGCATAGTCACCCTGCCGAACAAGGGACAACCGCAATGAGAGCCCTAAGATACCACAATAATTATTAATGGTGGCATCTAAGGGGTTAAATGGCCATGAGCTGTATTTTCACAGTTTTTTTTTCACCTGGTAGAGCAGGATGCTAGCGCTGTGTTACAGCTGACATCCTCTTCTGACAGCACTAGCTAAACTCCTGAGCTGGCATCACCTTCATGATATAATAGTATTTAATTTTGGGTTAACAGGCTCCAGTCCATGACATACTGTTGTGGCATGGGGACTTAAGCAGTTAGAAATATTCTAAATAATTTTTAAATATATTACATATTTGTAAAATGTATAATTTCTATGGACAGGAATTATAAATGATTGTAGGTAAAAATTATCAACTGTTGGTCTTAGAAATGTAAGGTTTGCTAGAGCAGTTTCTAATGTTATGACCTATACTTTATTTGAATTGGTTTTCTTGTTGTTCTTCAGGTAGATTTTGGGTTTGCAAAAAAGATTGGACCTGGAAAGAAAACATGGACTTTTTGTGGTACTCCTGAGTATGTGGCCCCAGAGATCATCATGAACCGAGGACATGACTTTGGGGCAGATTACTGGTCACTTGGTATTCTCATTTATGAGCTCTTAACTGGAAGGTGAGTAATAATTTTTTGTAGAATATTTTGTAACTGGCTTGTGAATGGATTGTTACAAGTTGGCCATATACTTTGCCTCTTTGATATGGAAAATTCCATGAGAACCATTATTGGTTTTGTAGGACATTTCATTATTATTATTATGATTATGAAAGGTAGAATAAATTTTTTGTCACTTTGGTAGCCAATAATAATAGATTTCTATGTGTATATTTTTAAACCAACAATATAGTACATAATGCATGATGAAATTCAAGAAACTTACCCTGACCTGATAAATACTTATGTATGTTCTATAAATGGATATTCTTGACGCCATAATTATATTGTAGACTGTTAAATTACACAAAGCGGGTAATAAAAATTGTACAATGTAGTAAAATTGACACAAGGCTGAAGGATTGTTTGACACACATTTTCTTTGCTTATTGGAAATTAAAGGGTTTAATTCTTTTATATCAAAAAGCAAAAGCTGTGGAGCTGCATGCAAGATATCATATAGATAAAAAAAAAAAACTTATGTTATTGTATGATATTCTGAAAACTTAGAATGTGCTTCAATAAATATTTCCCAGAGAAAAGGTACAACTATTGTAGCAGCCTTTATGGCAAAATTACCAAGCTCATTTGTGTTGTCTGAATGGGTGCCACACTTGTCCATAGGCTGTGTCTGGTATTGCAGCTCATTCAAGTCATGACAATTGTAATGCTTGATTGGCCTACAGTCCTTATACACACACATATTTTTAGATCCTGTTTTACAAGATGTGACCTTCCTTTAGTTATTCTAAGATGAATTGCTCAAGATGACCAGCTATGAAAACACAATAACGCAAAAGTTTCCTTTTCAAAGCAGATTATCTCACCCAACTTATCTTGGGAGTCATGTGGCAATCTGTCATTAGACTGATCCGTTATGTTGTTTAAATTTTTCATCTGGTCCTGTGATGGACAAGAAGGATGGACAAATAGACACAGATGTAACCATACCCCTAAGACAGACACATCTATATCAATTTCCAGAGTAACCTACATTAAACAAATTCCTACAAAGCCGAAACTACCATATAAAATTCATCAGTGTCCAAAAACAAGTAGTGTATCTAATATTTACATCCTCAGATCATCCACAAATCGTATTTTACAATTTCTGCTTTAAAATAAACATACAAAAAAGCTAAACACAAGAAACAGCTTTCTAGTGCATATGAACAAAAAAGACATGCAAGCCTTGAGAGAGTATAACATTTATTACAAGTTTATCTTTTTTTCTCAGTCCTCCATTCTCTGGAACAGACCCAATCAAGATTTATAACATGGTGTTAAAAGGCATTGAAAAGGTAGACTTTCCACACCGCATTGGACGTCGCTCTGAAGACCTTATCCGTAGGCTGTGCAGGTAAGGGAGATCAGACTGTGTGCGCTCTAAGGCTGGAGGGGGTGTTAAACCCATGGGAAATACACATAGTGCTTCACTGAAAGGTTAATGGTTGCTTCAAAGGTTCCCTACCAGGAGGTGATGAAGACAAACTCGGCCAAAGAAATGAAAATGTTTTCTACAGACAGTATTCAGTAGGTTATCGGGAAGCAGGAAAGAAAAGCTTTAGATAGAAGCTAGAATGAATAAAGTGTCATTGTAAAAGTTTGACAAGGATATAACTAAAACATAGTAAGTAAAGCAAATATTGGCAAAAGAACGGATAAGAAAAGTAATTTCATTAGACATTAAGTGGTATGAAATAATATTATGGCATCCTCTCCTGCTGCAACATAGTAAAATATTTATAAGAACAACAACCCAGCATTTCCCAAACTTCAAACCAATGAAAGAGCAGAGTAACTAGATACTACATAAGAGAATCCCAAACCTATGAGCTTACAATCTTCATGGAATAGGTAGTAAAGACATGCAATGAAACTACCTTCATGTTCAGATCCTAGAAATAAGATGGGCAGTATACATAATACTTTATATTAAAATCTGTCACAAAATTAAAATCTGTCACAAAGTCTGGTCTCGATAAGGGAGTGAAAAATCTGACATGTTTCAGCCACAGTGCCCTAAATCTGGACCATGTGTTCCATCCAACTGAGGCAGTCACACAGGTGGTAACTATGTCTTTCATATGGTAGATAAGGGAGTGGTTTTCTCAAGAATGCATGATTTTTTTTTAATATTTATTTTATGGTGAGGGGACAGATAAACTAAAAGATGGCAATATGAAATTGTAGCCTTTATTCAAAAAGGAATGTTTCATGACATAAATGAGAGAATTTACACTGTCTTTGGAGGCTACCACTCCACCACAACTTCTCATTCTATCTTCTTCCTAATACTAACACACTCCCTTACTCACACACAGCAAATTTTGGGTAAGGGCTAAGCAGGAAGTGACTGGCTTGTGCGTCCATGAGTGACAGAGGCTTACATTATGGATTAAGAAATGTTCTCCCTTTTACATTTCCTTGCACAGCCATACAATGGTGAAGATGTACTGTATCAAAACTGGTGAAGGAAAGAAGAGTAACCAAACTAATTTTTCAGAAAATGAAAGCAACAATCATTATACTTTGCACCAGTTTTTTACACAAACGCAATATTATTAAATGGGTTTTCCCATCTCCCCCTGTCACCAATTTGCTGCTCTCTCTTCTTCTTGCTTCCTGTATTTGTCAACAAGCTGGTGGACAGCTTTGACTATTCGATATACAGGACACTATGAAGAACCTCACTAGATATAGACATTGCCTTTGTCTTTACTGTGAGAGATTATTTATTATGATTACTAAAAAAAAATCTCTAATAATGCAGATCTAATACGATGCACAGTAAATGTATATTACATTACCTAGGCTAGGAGAGAAAAACAAAACTTACATGAATGCCAGAACAGAGAGTGGGATTGCATGAATCTCAACACTAATGTCTGTGAGATAACAGACACTGAGTAAGACCCCTGTCACAGCCCCTATCAACAAAATGCAATTACCTTACCTGATAAGACCATGAGATGACAACAAATCTGAGAGCAAGCACCATCCTGAGAACCCAGACCCTCTCCCCTCCAGAGAGTCATGTCACCCATTCTATAATGCTAGGTAAGAAGAGATACCAGGCTGGGTTCCTTGTTATACAATGGGAGGAATAGTCTAACATAGCAGGTAAACAAAGCAGCATTTCTAAAGCAATGTATTTAGGAAAACCTCTTGAATTTACATAAGCTAGCAGTTTAGATGTTATCCTTGAGATGGGAATGCCTCTTTAAAATCTTTTATGAACTAAAAGAGCTTTCCTTAGCAAACAGTATCAGATCCACATACCTTTGTTCTTCTATTCCAAATTCAGCCAAGCAGACCCCTTCACCAGCTCTACTTTGCTCCAGAATTTACTTTATTGAAAACTAGGGTATACTGTACAGACTGATATGTGCTCTTATGCTTGTAAAATAAACATATATAAAAAATATATAAATATATATATATACACACACCAATGTTTGTTTTATATGTTATATTGTTTTATATAACACATGGCTATTAAAGCAAATATATAGGAAGATCATGGAAAGTTTTTTTTATATCATATATTTTCACTATATTCCCATTACATTGACTGCAATTTGTCTTTATTAATGTAAATGTGTTATTAAACAATTCATTGAAAGGCAGTTCAATTCCCCTCTTTGAGTGCAGCATACAAGGAATACTCTTGGCGACAAAGAAACTCAAGGGACATCAGCCAGCGTCTTTATCCATTAGTAATATAGACTTCTGAAAACCAAGTCAGCCAGCACTCAGCTATGTTTTATGTTCAAAACAACCATTACCATACACTGCAGTCTGATATATAAAAGCTTTTCAATCAAAGAAAGATTTTATTTCAAACCTCTTAAAAAGAAAAAAAACATTTTCCCTTTTTATGTTCCTTTTTGTATTTATTTTGGGCTTTTTTGTAAAGTACAGGCCTTTAAAGTATGAGACAGAGTTAACCTTTCGACTCTTCTCTTTGCTGTTTGCATTATATGTGGAGTAAACATCTGGATATTTTATAGGTATTACTAAGGCAAAGCTCCCTGCTATAGGTGTTATGAGGTGTATTGGATAAGGTATTTGGAATATATAGATCTGTCCATCTTTAGCTTTCCTCTTGTCCTCTGTCCAGATGTGTGTCACGAGATAGTTAGATTTTCATGACAATAGTGTTTCATGATATTTTATCCTATATGTATCTGTGTGCCCATCCATTGTTTGATTTTGGGAATTGGAGCCTGTCATGGGATTTCACAGTATGTTACAAAACTGTTTCATGAGAAATTGAAGTCCTTAACCTAATTCTAAATATGTTAAGGGTGTACGTATCTGTCTCTCTATTTATAGGAGTTATCTCACAGAGGCAGCCCTTGTTCAGGTGCCCTATCAGAACTTCATAGGGAAGGGTTCTCTGCTCTGAACTTGGTGCCTCTATGAGCCAGAGCATAACACTGGCTCACACTCTGGTAGCCTTAAAGGGGTTATGCCATGAAAACCACCATAACAACATTGTTTTAACTCCAATAAAAGCATTTTAGATTACCCGGACCAAAAGAAAATAGGCATAATAAATTAGAGTTCTATTATTATACTCTGTGTCTTCAGTGCCACTGACACATGCTTGAGAGATTCAGAAAAATAATGAACATATCATTCTCAGATTTCCTCGCTTCTCTAGGGCTTCGTCCAGCATACAGTCTTCTCTCTTGGCGTCTTTCAGCCTATTGGGTGACGACAACATTCCCTGGTCACAACTGAGGCTTCTGCAGTCACAAAGGGTGTGTCAATATCAGGAAAATCAGACATTTTAGCTGTCAGAAATCCAATATGTATGGTCAGCTATAGGCTGATAATACATTTATATAGCTGTGATGATTAAGGGGACTTCCATATATGCATCTCTGTACAATTATATATCTGGCTGACCCCTTATAACCCCATCCCCCCTGCAGACCATGTGTTCCCACTTCTCCCCTCAGCTCAGTTACTCTGAAGCCATGTCCCTGTTGTGGGTTAATTACCATCCCTTTGTTATATTGCTCTGAGTAATTAACACTCCTTTTCAAGTACCCTTCCTCTACCCAGGGGATTTCCTGAGCCACCTCAGACAGCGCGGCACCAGATAATACATCTGAGAGATCCTAGTTTTATGCCCATATCTCAGAAGGGGGGGCACCTCACAGTTACGCCATTAAATTCTGTGGGTGCCCCATAGAAAGGCGCACGCGATCAGCCCAAACATGGAGCCGTTGTGAGCCCAAGGCAGGTCCAGACACCCAACTCCCTACCCAAAGGGAACTGAGGGGCCATGCTTGGTATGTATACGACAAGGGTTTCACCCCGAGTTCTCCCCTTCCACTTACCAAACCATACGGTCGCCAGATAAGGAGCCAGAATGATTTTCGAGTTCAAGGGTTCCATGCTTGTAGGTGTAACTTCCCTCCCCCATGACATCACTCGGGGCGGGGGCAGGGAACACACAAAAGCACAGCACACACACAGCACTTGGTTCTGGTGCCATCTGACCTGGTTAAGGTGCTGTGCTGCCGGTCGTCCCATAAGAAAGGGCCCTGGTTGAATCCCACTTGGAAGCCAGAGATAGCCTGCACAAACCGGTGTTGGTAATATATATCTTTTTCTTTCTTTTATCCCCATTTTTTATTTGTTATGTACCGTGTTATGTTATTTTCACTTGTATCTGCTTGTTAATCGCTGCATGTATTCTATGTATGTGTTGAGTGTCTAGTATCGACCCATTTAGGGGTTAATAAATATATAAAATTTAGAAGGCTCGTTTGCGTACTACCCTCTGTTGACCCGCCTCACTCACGCAAAGTGGGTGTGAGGTAATCGAAGTGATCGCAGGTAAGGCCAGGTGCGGTCCCTGGTAAACTCGGATCCTTCACAATAGCGCCAACAAATTCTACTTTACAAATAGTGGGGGTAAAGTACAGACAAAAATAGACATTACAGAGTAATAAGTCAATTCACACATTGGGACTGAGGGCTTTGCTCACAGGAGCTTAAAATCTATGATGTAGAGAGGGTCACACTAGAGGTAGCAAGGGTGACATAGGAGGTGGCATTGCTTATATGATAAAGGCTGATCACAAGATGCCCTGATACTATCACCAAGGGACAGTTTCTAATAGAAAGGTGTTGTCCTCTCTCAATTTACTGTAAGTAGACGTTGATTTTAATAGGCATTGATACAGGAGGCTATGACATTTAATCAGTTATATATCAAATGAGTAAATTTGCATACATTGTTACCATTTAGCCTTAAAGTAATCTTATTAGACTGCACATTTTAGCAAAAATAATACATATATAGAATATATTTAAAAAGCCTTCAAAGATTGGGGGTAGGAATTTCTAGATAGTATACAATAAGCTAGAACAGAGAAGAGATTGGAAAAGCAGAGCTACAGAAGGGGATAAACTTGTAATCTACATTCTAAAACCAGCAAGAAATAGATTACACTTATTCAGGAAGATTAAAGAGCCTGAACACACTTGTTATGCTGTAGACATAGAACAGGTTGTATTTTTGCAAGTTCGTAAAGGAAATTCAAGAAGAAAATCAAAAAGAGAGAAGAAATGTGCTAGAATCTCTACTGAGAACAGCCCTATTTGCCATAATATTCCTTCATTCTAGAGGCTTGCAGGGTCTCACATCACTCTACCACAGACATAAAAAGCAAATAAAATGGGAATTACTGAACAGAGAAGAACATCCCAGAAAATACTGAAATTTGGCACACAGAGACATACCAGATTTCACCACACATGGATCAATCAGGTCTGTAGAAAGTTTAGAGTGCTATTCAACAAGCTCAGGCCCCATGTAGCGAACCGCAGCCAAGAAAGCGTGGCAGAAGCCCATCACTGTTTTTCCGCAGCACTTTTCACAGAAAGTCCACAGAGTCCCTATTATATCTATACGGAAAACTCCAGCGTTTTCATAGGTATAATTGACATGCTGTGATTTAGAAAAACGCAATGGTTTTTGAAATCGCAGCATTTCCGCTTCAGATATTTTTCTGCAATATGTGGATGGGATTAGCCAGAATACCATCCACTTTGCAGGTAATGTAAAACGATGCAGTTTTTGCCGTAACATTTCCACTGCGGCAAATTCATGCGTTTTTTCAAAGTGGCGCCCCGGCCTTAAACGGGTTTTGTTATTAAAGGCACTTATCCTCTATCCACAAGACAGGGATTAAGTGTCAGATAACTGCATTAGGACTTTCAAGCCCCCCTTCTCTTGATTGCTTTAAGGCTAGTTTGGGGTAATTAGACACAATAAAGCCATATAGCAATGAAAGACGAACTACATTTGCCTTTTATTCATATATACAGTGCCTTGCGAAAGTATTCGGCCCCCTTGAACTTTTCAACCTTTTGTCACATTTCAGGCTTCAAACATAAGGTTATAAAATTTTTATTTTTTGGTGAAGTAACAACAACAAGTGGGACACAATCGTGAAGTGGAATGAAATTTATTGGATATTTTAAACTTTTGTAAAAAATAAAAAACTGAAAAGTGGGGCGTGCCAAATTATTCGGTACCTCTTAAGTTAATACTTTGTAGCGCCACCTTTTGCTGCGATTACAGCTGCAAGTCACTTGGGGTATATGTCTATCAGTTTTGCACATCGAGAGACTGAAATTCTTGCCCATTCTTCCTTGGAAAACAGCTCGAGCTCAGTGAGGTTGGTTGGAGAGCGTTTGTGAACAGCAGTTTTCAGCTCTTTCCACAGATTCTTGATTGGATTCAGGTCTGGACTTTGACTTGGCCATTCTAACACCTGGATACGTTTATTTGTGAACCATTCCATTGTAGATTTTGCTTTATGTTTGGGATCATTGTCTTGTTGGAAGATAAATCTCCGTCCCACTCTCAGGTCTTTTGCAGACTCCAACAGGTTTTCTTCCAGAATGGTCCTGTATTTGGCTCCATCCATCTTCCCATCAATTTTAACCATCTTCCCTGTCCCTGCTGAAGAAAAGCAGGCCCAAACCATGATGCTGCCACCACCATGTTTGACAGTGGGAATGGTGTGTTCAGGGTGATGAGCTGTGTTGCTTTTACGCCAAACATATCGTTTTGCATTGTGGCCAAAAAGTTCGATTTAGGTTTCATCTGACCAGAGCACCTTCTTCCACATGTTTGGTGTGTCTCCCAGGTGGCTTGTGGCAAACTTTAAACGAGACTTTTTATGGATATATTTTAGAAATGGCTTTCTTCTTGCCACTCTTCCATAAAGGCCAGATTTGTGCAGTGTACGACTGATTGTTGTCCTATGGACAGACTCTCCCACCTCAGCTGTAGATCTCTGCAGTTCATCCAGAGTGATCATGGGCCTCTTGGCTGCATCAGTCTTCTCCTTGTTTGAGATGAAAGTTTAGAGGGACGGCCGGGTCTTGGTAGATTTGCAGTGGTCTGATACTCCTTCCATTTCAATATGATCGCTTGCACAGTGCTCCTTGGGATGTTTAAAGTTTGGGAAATCTTTTTGTATCCAAATCCGGCTTTAAACTTCTCCACAACAGTATCACGGACCTGCCTGGTGTGTTCCTTGGTCTTCATGATGCTCTCTGCGCTTTAAACAGAACCCTGAGACTATCACAGAGCAGGTGCATTTATACGGAGACTTGATTACACACAGGTGGATTATATTTATCATCATCAGTCATTTAGGACAACATTGGATCATTCAGAGATCCTCACTGAACTTCTGGAGTGAGTTTGCTGCACTGAAAGTAAAGGGTCCGAATAATATTGCACGCCCCACTTGTTGATTCTTCACCAAAAATTAAAATTTTATATCCTTATGTTTGAAGCCTGAAATGTGGCAAAAGGTTGAAAAGTTCAAGGGGGCCGAATACTTTAGCAAGGCACTGTATATCTAATAGATGAAGACATACACATGTGGACAAAATTGTTGGTACCCCTCGTTTAATAAAAGAAAAACCCACAATGGTCACAGAAATAACTTAAAAAAGCCAGACTGGAATTTTCCAAACTACATGTTGACAAGCCACAAAGCTTCTGGGAGAATGTCCTATGGACAGATGAGACAAAAATCGAAATTTTTGGCAAGGCATATCAGCTTTATGTTCACAGACGGAAAAATGAAGCATATCTTGAAAAGAACACTGTCCCTACTGTGAAACATGGAGGAGGCTCTGTTATGTTCTGGGGCTGCTTTGCTGCATCTGGCGCAGGGTGTCTTGAATCTGTGCAGGGTACAATGAAATCTCAAGACTATCAAGGGATTCTAGAGAGAAATGTGCTGCCCAGTGTCAGAAAGCTTGGTCTCAGTCACAGGTCATGGGTCTTGCAACAGGATAATGACCCAAAACACACAGCTAAAACACCCAAGAATGGCTAAGATTAAAACATTGGACTATTCTGAGGTGGCCTTCTATGAGCCCTGACCTAAATCCTATTGAGCATCTTTGGAAGGAGCTGAAACATGCCGACTGGAAAAGGCACCCTTCAAACCCGAGACAACTGGAGCAGTTTGCTCATGACGAGTGGGCCAAAATACCTGCTGAGAGGTGCAGAAGTCTCATTGACAGTTACTGGAATTGTTTGATTGCAGTGATTGCCTCAAAAGGTTGTGCAACAAAATATTAAGTTAAGGGAACCATCATTTCTGTCCAGGCCTGTTTCATGAGTTTTCTTTTTTAACAAATTCTGTTGAAGCATGGTTGAAAAGCAACGTCTGACTTTGATTTGTTCATTTTCATAGAATTTTTATATATTATTACTTTTGTCAGATTCAAATTATTTCTGTGACCATTGTGGGTTTCTTCTTGTCACTCTTCCATAAAGGCCAGATTTGTGCAGTGTACGACTGATTGTTGTCCTATGGACAGACTCTTCCACCTCAGCTGTAGATCTCTGCAGTTCATCCAGAGTGATCATGGGCCTCTTGGCTGCATCTCTGATCAGTCTTCTCCTTGTTTGAGATGAAAGTTTAGAGGGACGGCCGGGTCTTGGTAGATTTGCAGTGGTCTGATACCTATTCCATTTCAATATGATCGCTTGCACAGTGCTCCTTGGGATGTTTAAAGTTTGGGAAATCTTTTTGTATCCAAATCCGGCTTTAAACTTCTCCACAACAGTATCACGGACCTGCCTGGTGTGTTCCTTGGTCTTCATGATGCTCTCTGCGCTTTAAACAGAACCCTGAGACTATCACAGAGCAGGTGCATTTATACGGAGACTTGATTACACACAGGTGGATTATATTTATCATCATCAGTCATTTAGGACAACATTGGATCATTCAGAGCACCTCACTGAACTTCTGGAGTGAGTTTGCTGCACTGAAAATTTCGTTCCACTTCACAATTGTGGTTCACTTGTTGTTGATTCTTCACCAAAAAAAATTAAAATGTTATATCTTTATGTTTGAAGTCTGAAATGTGGCAAAAGGTTGAAAAAATCAAGGGGGCCTAATACTTTCGCAAGGCACTGTATGTCATGCAAACGTTCAGTTTTACCTAGTATACTAAGGAGCATGAGTGAAAAAATGATCCTATGGAGAAGAGGGGAAGACAGCAGCTGCCTTCATGGCTCTCAGCTCAGCCTAAAACCTTTTGCAATGAGGGTATACAAAAGCTTGTTGACAGATTCACAAAGTGTATCGAAAAACAATGAGAATATGTAAAAACATGTTTTTTCTGAAAGTTGAATAAAATAGATTCTACAGCCAGAGTGCAATAATTTTTGAAGAATCTACAAGGAATGTTTACTTGTAACTGAAGCTAGAATACAGACTTGATAAAATGGGGGAGATTTACTAAGCAAAATAAGCTAATTCTGGTTTAATTTGTGCCAAAAATCATGTCGTGCACCGCCGTTATCTAGTGTGTTAGACAATATTCCGACTAGTACATTGGTATGGCTTTTGTGGAAAAGGGGAATGGCGTAGCTATATGTGGGCACAGGCTAAGTTGAGACACTGGGCACCAAAATTTTAATACATTTTTCTATTGTAAGCTAAGCCAATTAATAGGATGTGAAAAGTTAGACTAGACAGTGTAATAATGTGACAGATTTATCAGCCAGCACATATTATTATAAAATATGGTACATTTTAAGACTAGTCTAGTCTAACATTGCATTAACAATGTTTGTTCTAGAGCTTTCAAAATAAAAATTATACTATATGCTACCTTAAAAAAATACTTTAAGAAAATGGTACATTAACGCATCTAAAAGATTTCACATTTCAGTGGTTCCAGACTTTTTCACCATAGTAGAGCCCCTGAGGGGAATTCCAACCAATGAAAAGGGTAAAAAAAAAAAAAGCTGGCATCTAATAGGCAATAAGATTCCAAGTAGAGAAAAATTACTTTACAATTAAAAATATAGTGTCTAATTAAAGAAAAAAAAAATATTTCAGTGTAAGGGACAGCCTGTGTATATACTGTAGAAACAAGGTGAGGGAAAGCAGATTGAGTCTTTGTCCTGGATTATATAAATCCTACAACTCTTGTATAGAGGGCACATATACATGTCTTCAGCAATAGGTGGCAGGCAAGAAACTTTACTTGCAGTTGTGTAGATCATGTTGGTTTGGGGGCTACTCTCTCCCCTTGGGTAGACTACCATGTTGGTGTAAAGGGTCTTATAGGCCATGCAGTGTTGGAGCTCTAGTGCCGCAAAATAACATGCTAAAGTAGGGGGTGCATGATGTCACAAGTCATGTGTTGTTACAAACAGGAGAAAATCTTGATAAAACGGCCAATCCCCTGCTTTGAAGCGGTGGTGATTTACCAGCAGACACTTTTTTAATGTGAACATAACCAAAGGAAAAAAGTGTCTCTCAGCTCACCCAAACAATCAAATTGCTTTTAAACTTCATGTTGTGTCCGGGGGCTCTGTAGCCCTGAAACGCGTAAGCTATGTTTGGACTGCTTGTAACCCTATGTTACTGTTTTTAAATTTTTTGGATTAAAAGTAAATTTTTATATAATTATCGTTGGATGCAGGATATTTTTCCAACTTTTTTAATGTGCCCAAATGACTCTCATTTGACGCAATTGGTTAACACAACAGTACAGATGCTCAATGTTTCTGCAGTCCTGACAGGTGACTTGTCAGTAGGGACCTGTCATTCATCACAGTGCTCAGCTACATTCATGAGAGAGAATTTAGAGGGTCTAGTTCAACGTAATGGCACCCGTACAGTCATGTGATCAATGGCGACCACATGCGGGCTGGGTTTGTCTTCCTGTGTCTGCTGCTACTATGGAATAGACCCCTACTCTATATATACACAAGCAATAAAATATTTTGTTCTTTCACACATTTTCATCTCATTTAGAATACAACTGCCTAAACAATTCATGGGTTTTTATCCTCTTATTTAATTCACAAAATCAGATGCAAGGAAAGATGACAACCTAAAAAATGAGTCATCACACAACTTGTAATGAGCAATCGATGTGGAACCGCTAAGTGAAAAGATATTTCATGGGAATTTATCCTCATGTTGAAGGAAGGAGGGAACTCTGACTCATTGTCTTGTCTTGTTTCATTCCTTGTATACTTTAATGAGGACTGAATGGATTTTACTAATTTGGTGTGGAAAATTCTGCTTCACCACAGGGGTATTAATAACATGTAAACAGAAGTTAGATGCTTGTAACCCATGAATACAAAAATTGTAAAGAATGAATCAGCAGAGAAATTGCATGCAGCAATGGGGAGGTAACCTGTGTCTCTGATCAGACTATACTTGCTGTAGAATTCTGTGTATGATGACAAAATGTTCACTTTCCTGTCATTTAAATTGCAAATCATGCAACAAAAACCATCAAAAGTTTGCTGTGAGTGTTTGTTTATTTAAAGGGGTTAAAGGGCTAAAAATATTGATGATCTAAAGGTCATCAATCATGAGGGGGAGTCTGACACCCGGCACCCCACATGATCAGCCATTCTTAGCAGTCGATACAAGAGAATAGCAGGAATCAGAGAGCTCTTTTCTCGTGTAGTGACTGAACCAAGTCACTAGAGTTTAGCTCCCATTCAAGTGAAAGGGGACTTAACTGCCAAGGTGAATCGATCCTTCTGCTTCCTGCTCCATTCTCTGTATATCAGTTGCTGAAGATTGATCAATGGGGTGCAGGGTGTCAGACCCCACCTATCTGAAATGGATGATCTATTCTTAGTGCTTATTCAGATGTCAGGGCCATGTACGCGGCTGTGAATGAGTACTTTTTTAAACAGACGTGTACATCTGAGGCTAATCGGTTTTCATAGACCTATTATTACCTATGTACTATTATTTTACAGGTCACATGGACTGTTAAAAAAATGATTGTATGACTAAATATATATTTTTTCTATGAATGCGTTTGCTGATCGTTAAAAAAATGGCTAGCACATTGCAGCGAATGCGAATAGGTTCTGAGGGTAGACAATATTTTTATACAACGAAAACCACCAGAGGCGAAATCATACCAAATAAAAAAGTTTACCAAAAATATTAAAATAATTGCCAATACACAAAGACAATTAAGCAGCAAAACATAAGTAAAAACAATGTGGAAGGATATATAATATAACCGTCTCACTACTGAATTACAGGACGCATGGAAGAAGAACAAGGAGGGATATTAGAGTATACATTCAACATTCTGAATAACATTACCTGTTGTAACATGTCTGCAATTCCCATATAAAGGTTTTACATATACAATGTGGGAAAGTAAGCACAACACCTCAGAAATTGCACATAGATAGAATAAATAGCAATATAAATGAATAAAATGTTCACACATACCCTATATACATCAGGAAAATATATCATTATCTAAAAAAAAAAAATTGTATTTTAATTAATCCAGAGTCTATCAGTTAAACCTGTGCAGCCAAATGCTACCAATATAAATGTATATACATATAAGACTCTGATATACTTGATGCAAAAGAATATCAAATCCTTCTACACAGTCTAACCACATTAGTATACAAGAGGTGAACTGTTCAGTAGGATAAGTGTATCATGTGACCACATTGTGATGAAAACTTAGCCACAGACATCCTGAAGTGTATAAACTGACTCCCCAGCTAGCACCCCAACTCACGTTTCTTCTGAACACAGACTTCGTCAGGAGATAAGTATACAAGCAACAGTGGAGGAATATATAGGAAGTACATATACACATACACCTGATACCACTTTCTTATCAATTAAAAGGTGGACACTCATTACTCATATAATGTGCCAGAGTCTATTTATACTTGGATGACAAACCACATATTATGGAATTCTACATACTGGACATAAATTGAACTGCTTCCCTTACTGGTTAATAGCAAATATCCATAGTGTGATAGTGTCATATATAACAAAATAATAAACCATATAACCCGTGTAAATGTAAATAAATGATAAAAATAATTATAAAACCAATCAATATTTTTAGTCTTTAATTTATTAACTGTAATGTTACACTTTGCTATATCTGTATATTATAACACAAGAAGATCTGGTATTAAATACTATATGACTACTATCTAGACCTAATATAATAGGAAGCAGAAAGACTAAGGTCAGCTTTAGTCTGCTGTAGTTATGTTGCATTTTAGTATTTGTGATATAACTATAGGGCTATTTGATAGAATAGGGTATGATAGGGTATGAGTATGTTCTGTATACAGAAAAAGAGAAAGGATAGGCCAGAGTGCCAGGTAAGTGAGCACCAATGTACTCGTCTGTTTTCGTTGTGCAAGAAGAGCCTTTGCTGCACCTTTTAGATAGGTCTTTATGGAGACTGTAGTCATTAATCCCTCATGGCTTTTCTACATCTAGTCCAGTGTAGATAACCTCACAGTGACACGCAATAATGAAAAAGAATATATTTTCCTTAAAGGGGTATTCCTATCTGAAGGATCCTATCTATACTGCTAGCTTATGTAAATTCAAGAGTTTTCCTAAATACATTGCTTTAGCAATGCTCCTTTGTTTGCCTGCTTTGTGAAATTATTTCTCCCATTATTTACACATCGTTTCCAAGGCCTATGTGATTAGCAGGATGGATGACATGAGTCACTGCTCTCTGGAGGGGTTGAGTGCTCTCACTGTTAGCTACAGCTCTGCCTGCAGAACAATCAGTTCAGAGAGTGGGTCAGTACTAGCCGCTAACGTATACAGAATACACATCAGAGGATGGTGAAGCAAATACAGGTAAAAACAAGGAATATAGTACAGAAAAATAAAATGGGATTAAAAGAGAAAAAAGAATACCAAATGAATCTGGTATACATCACTCCAGGATCTCCCCTGCTGAATTAATGAGTTTTACACTGGTATGCAAAAAATGACTGTATATGTGACTGCAGACATTAAGTCTGCAAGGGTCTGGGGACTAAAGGGTGTGATATCAATCAGCCAAAACTGGAATCCATATCTAAGATTTATCGCCTTTGGGTGATCCTGTACCACACCCATCCACTTTGCAGGGACTGTAAAACATCGCATTTACAGCACGTGGGGCCCCGGCCTTAAATTGCTTCCAAAGTCAATCCCAGGATAACTTCTCAGTTATGAAGATGATATTTTAATTTGTGCTATTAAAATTCTGGTTTTGGACTCGGACTGAGCTCTTTGTCAAGTTGTTAGACAATCATAGTCAAAGTATGAGTATGGATACAGCAATAC